>CM038682.1:403198591-403736739 GCA_021605205.1 Aegilops longissima
TAAGTTGAATCTCAGCCTCCCTAACCAGATGTACAGCTTGTCACAAAGAATCGAACTGGTCCAACAAATCGTGTCTTCAACAAGTGATTGGTTCTATCTTCTCCCTCACCTTACTTAGAGTTTGTCTTTGTGAAGTCATTGCCTATTTGTCACACCTGTTTGACTTCATTGCTTGACTACTTTTGGTGATTGGCTTCTCACTATCTTCCATCTTGATCCTACTACCAAGCTGCTATTAGTCTTGTACTTTCACGTTATTGCATACTAGACTATGGTTTGCTTGTTGTAGTTTATCTTCCGCTGCATATCAATTAGGTCATTTCTATTGTTTGTCTTGAAACATCCGTGTTTTGAAGACTTTCCTAAAATCGCCTATTCACCCCCATCTAGTCGATAACTAGCACTTTCAATTGGTATCGAGTAAGGTACTCCTTGTTACGTGTGATTCGGTTTAACCACCGAGTTTTAGCTATGTCATTGCGCAGGATAATCAAAGTCTCCGCTGCTTGCCCCGTGTTCAATGGAATTGACTATCCCTACTGGAATAATAAGATGCGCATGCATCTTGAAGCCATTGATGTCGACCTCGGTATGTCGTCAAGAACGGCGTTCCCAAAACTGGTGAAGGTGTCACCCCGCCGATGTCAAGAAGTTCATCCAAGCTGGACTCTCATGCAAAGAACATCATCCGTGGTCATCGACCAAAGGACAAGATGGCCGTGTGAGTGCTCCGAAACGTCAAAGCTAGTCTGGGATGGCTATCCAAGGTCAACAAAGGCGTCTCAACCCAGAGAGATCAAAGGATCAGTGTTCTTAGCAACCTCTTCAACCGCTTCAAGAGAAACGACAATGAAAATGTCCAGCTCACGTTTGATCGCCTCATCGACATCACAAATGAGCTTCATGCTCTCGGCGCCACCGAGATCACCAAGCATGAAATCGTCAAGACACTCTCGAGATCACTTGACAGCTCTTTTGACACCCTTGCCCTCATGATACAAGAATGTCCCGACTTCAAGACACTAGATCCGTCTCGATATACTTGAGAGGCTCAACACACATGAGTTCCGACTTTACGAGAAAAGAGATATCTATGGTCCCAACTATGGCGAACTCGCTTTGAAGGCAAAAGTTGTTTCCTCATCCAAGAAGAATCGACGCGGTTACGATGATCCCAAGACATTGGAAAGGAACTTGCTATGCTTGTGAAGAAGTTCCGAAGTTCACTATGAAGAAAGGCTTCGTAAAGTCTTCACGATCCAGCTCAAGAAATGATGAAGCTTCCACTCATGACTACAAGAAGAGAACTGTCACAAGTGCAAGAAAACTGGACACTATATCTATGAGTGTCCACGGTGGGACAATGAGAAGAAGAAGAAGAAGAAGAGCAAGGAATATGATTACGATGACAAGAAGAAGAAGAAATCTTCAAAGTCTTCTTCCAAGTCCTCATCAAAGTCTTCATCTCATAAGAAGAGCTCATCCGCAAGGCTCGTGCTTTTGTTGGCAAGGAAATGGATTCAGAGGAGGAGTGCGCTTCGAGGAGGTGGAGGTGGAGTCCAAGAGGAGTCCGACCTCGGCGTTGCAAGTCCGGCTTTAGCCACAGCCTATGTTGCCAAGTCCATCTTCAACACTAAAGACAATGACTTCTACACCAACGCTGAAGGCGATGACAAGGACGACCCTGCTCCCACCTCTCGCTTCATGGCACGTGGTGCCAAGGTAAAATCACGTGATGCTTACTTTCAAACATCAAGTGAAGATGACTCGATTGTGAATCTAAACCCAGCTACAAAACACTTGCTAAAATTGCAACGAACAACAAAGAGCTATGGAACATACTCAAAAACTGTTAGACAAAAGCGATGACCTGTTGGACGCGGAATGACACGTTCACAGTCCTTAGTTGAAGACATTAAAAATCTTCATGCTAAGTACCAAGAACTTGAAAGTCGTCATGAAACGCTCTCAACTACTCATGAAAAGCTCTCCTATGATTATCTTCAAAGGAAGCAAGAGCTTGAGAAATTGAGAGCGGCTCATGAAGATCTTCAAAAGAGAATGAGTCACTTCCGCACTCAACAGATCAGTTCCGCTCGGGATGGATTTGAACCACCATGTCTAAAATGTCTTGAGCGTGATATCGCTACCTCTGTTGTTGAATGTTCAAGCTGCTGCTCATGTTGCATTGTCTTCAACTACTAATGTGGTAACTAACACCTCTGCGGAGGATACCACCGCTATTGCCGATGAAAATGCTAGGTTGAAGACATTGTTTGAAACAGGGATGTATAAAAGTGCGAAAGGGCATCGGACACTGCGATGTCCTCAAAAGCAGATCTCGAACCAAACCCTAGGAAAGAGGGTGTTGGGTTCGAGAGGAAAATGAATGTTGATGGTTCCTACTGGAAGCCCTGAGCGGTATCCCAAAACCATATGGGTTCTGCAAAGGGACCTTCAATGGATCCATCCACCTTATCCTGGCTTTACTGTGCTAACCCTATTATCATTGATGAATCCTTTGATGCAAACTATAAGTTGTTCAAGAATCAGAATGGTGAAGTGTTTGCGGTATATTGGTACTAAGCTGCAGGAATGGACCGCCTATGAAGAAGATGGGTTCCCAAAAGCTGTCTTGAGAATCTTCCAGTTGAATGTCATCATGACACCACCGGGAAGAAGACAAACCCAGCACCTAAGGCGTCATATGGTCCAAAGGCTTCATACAGATGAGGACTCACCGAGTCACCCTAACGCCAATGTTTTGCAGGAAACCGTACTCAAATTTATGAATATGGCGTGTGTCTTCAAACCGCTATGTTCATAGAACTAAGAACTTTTCGCTTATTCATATGAGTATCATTCATCTCCTGCAAGGCTATTTTCTAGGGCACCAAAGCCGAAATTCTCGAGATGCTGCACTTAGACTCATTGCTTCTAAGCCACCCACGAAGATGTGGGTGGTTAAGAAGAATTAACTCTTTTGCGAGGAAAGGGTCTCCACCGAAAATCAAAGGCGTCGATGCTATTTTGGGGACCTAAAACATCTTGTAGGGCACAAGATCAAATGCCCAAATGGTCTCACTATGTATTTTGTTCCTGAATCGTTTGCCATTCATCCTATCAGTTCTAATCTTGATTTAAGCTTCAATAATCCACTTGCCCGTCAAATGTTTATGCTTCACAATGCTCTTGGTGAAGCCTATCCCCCTAACTACTATAGGGTATGACACCTCATGCTTCATAATGGATTATGGACAGTGGATGCACTAATCATATGACTGGTGATCGAAGTCTTCTCATGGACTCAACCTTACGTCCATCAGACAAGAGTCACATCACATTTGCTGACACTGGTAAAAGCAAGGTATTGGGTCTAGGTAGAGTTGCAATCTCAAAGGATCAACACATGGATAAAGTGATGCTTGTTGAATTCCTTGGTTTCAACTTGATGTCTGTCTCAATGCTTTGTGACTTGAACATGATTGTGATATTCGGAAAATATCGTTGCCTTGTACTAATGGAATCTGACAAGTCTCTAGTCTTTGAAGGGTATAGGAAAGATGATCTATACATGGTAGATTTCTCGGCAGGTCCACACTTGCCGTATGTCTTCTTGCAAAAGCTTGAATCTTGGCTCGGCATCGGAGGCTGGGGCATCTTGGCATGAGGAACTTACACACACTCGCCAAGAAGAAGCATGTCATAGGCATCGAAGGTGTCAAGTTCAAGAAGGATCATTTGTGTGGTGCTGCGAAGTGGAAAGATGACTAGGCAAAGCACCCTCGAAGACAATCATGGCGACATCTCAACCCTTCGAGCTGTTACACATGGATTTGTTTGGCCCTACTCATTACTCTACCCTCAAACAACTGCTTGTCTCTATGGCTTCGTCATTGTTGATGACTACTCAAGATACACATCGGTGCATATAATTCTCTACAAGACTAAAGTGCAAGATGTCTTCAGACGCTTCGCCAATCGAGCAATGAACAATTTTGGCGTCAAGATCAAGCATATCAGAAGTGATAACGGCACTGAATTCAAGAACACCGGACTTGATCTTTATCTGGATACCATGGGAATCACTCATGAGTTCTCTGCCCATACACACCTCAAAGAAATGGCATCGTGGAGCGCAAGAACAGAACCCTCATTGAGATGGCTCGAACAATGCTCGGCGTGTACAAGACACCAAGAAAGTTCGGCTGAAGCTATTGATACACTTGTCACGTCATCACCGTGTTTATATCCATAAGCTTGAACAAAACATCCTATGAGCTCCTTATTGGCAAGAAGCCAAATGTCACTACTTGAGTATTTGGGGCTAAGTCTGGATCAAGAATCCCCATCACAAGTCAAAATTTGAACCTAAAGCTCATGAAGGCTTCATGCTCGATTCTGGAAAGGACTCGCACTCCTACATTGTCTTCAACCTTTATCTCTACAAAATCGTCAAATGTAGACGTGCGATTTGATGAAACCAATGGTTCACAAAGAGAGTTCCGCCAAGTACACTAGACGAAGCTCCGCCAAATGAATCTATCAAGCTGATGGGAATGGTGAAATCATGCCTTCAAGCACACACTGAAGAAGAACTTATCATTTCGCACTTAACCAAACCGAAGACAATGCTCACTGAAGACAATCCTCCCAATGATGACAATGATCGGCAAGAGCAAAGTCTTCGCCCGTTCATCCTCGAGTTGCAAATGAAGTACAGATTGAGAAGATAATCGATAGCATCAATGCACTGGTCCGCTTACTCGCCAAGAGCAACATAGCTAGCAAATTTCTGTGGGCACTTTTCTTTTGTGTCAATATCGTAACCCAAGAAAGTTCTTTGAAGCATTTATGGAACCGAATGGATACAAGCTATGCAAGAAGAACTTCAACAGTTCAAGCTAAACAATGTTTGGGAACTTGTCAAGCGTCCTGACCCTCACAAGCATAACATTATTGGCACCAAATGGATATATCGAAACAAGCAAGATGAGCATGGTCAAGTCGTCAGAAACAAAGCACGGCTTGTGGCTCAAGGATATACTCAAGTTGAAGGAATTGACTTCGATGAAACATTTGCTCCTGTAGCTAGGCTTGAAGCTATTCGCATACTACTAGCCTATGCTAATCACCACAACATCTTGCTCTATCAAATGGATGTGAAGAGTGCATTTCAACGGCAAGATTGAAGAAGAAGTATATGTCGCTCAACCACCGGCTTTGAAGATCCAAAACATCCCGATATGGTGTACAAGCTAAATAAAGCATCGTATGGCCTCAAACAAGCTCCTCGCTACCGGTATGATACGATCAAAGACTTCAAGAGCAAAGGCTTCAAACCCGGATCCCTTGATCCCACACTCTTCACGAAGACATATGATGGTGAACTGTTTGTATGCCAAATATATGTGGATGACATTATCTTGGCTGCACCAACCGAAGTATAGTGATGAATTTGGATACATGATGCAAGAACAATATCGATGTCCATGATGGGAGAGCTCAAGTTCTTCCTTGGTCTTCAAATTCACAAGAAAGGAATGGCATCTTTATATCTCAAGAAAAATACCTCCAAGATTGTGCGAAGAAGTTTGGAATGCAAGAGTGCAAAGGATACACGACGCCAATGCCAACTAAACACCATCCGGGTCCCGACGACAATGGTAAAGAGTTCGATCAAAAGGTATACCGCTCCATGATTGGTTCCTTACTTTACCTATGTGCATCTAGGCCAGATATTATGCTTAGTGTTTGCATGTGTGCTCGATTCCAAGCGGCACCAAAGGAATCGCATCACTTAGCCGTGAAGCGGATTCTTGATATTTGGCTCACACCCCAACACTCGGATTATGGTATCCAAAGGGCTCAAAATTTGATTTGATTGGATTTTGGATGCTGATTATGCTGGTGACAAGGTGGATCGCAAGTCTACATCAGGCACATGTCACTTTACTGGGACGATCACTTGTCTGTTGGTCTTCAAAGAAGCGTAACTGTATCACTCTCAACTGCTGAATCTGAATACATTGCTGCTTTGGATCTTGTTGTGCTCAGCTTCTATGGATGAAGCAAACTCAAGGACTATGGCATCAATCTGAAACAAGTACCTCTCTTCTGCGACAACGAAAGCGCCATCAAGATTGCCAACAATCTAGTCCAGACTCAAGACAAAGCACATTGAAATTCGCCATCATTTTCTCGGGGATCATGTCATGAAGAAAGATATTGACATCATTCACGCCAACTTTGAAGAGCAATCGAAGATATCTTCACAAAGCCCTTGGATGAGAAAAGGTTTTGCAAGTTACGGTGTGAGCTAAATATCTTGGAATCCTCAAATGTCCTGTGATCAAGCACACATCCTAACACTTATGCATGTTGATGACTTAGATGTGCAACACACGAAGTAATGTATATCTTCAATCAATGAAGACTTACATTCTGAGTGTGAATACATTAACGTGGAATTTGACTTCGGAGCGCCACGATAATTGTGCGCCGTGTCTGGGTCTAATACTTCCTATATGGTGGGTAACGCCACCACCAAATTTCTCTGTTTGAAGTGTTTCACTCATGGCGTTACTTCTCAATATCTTCGCATTTGATTTGTCTTCAACTTCAACCTATCTTCATGATTTTCTTCACTATGATGATTTGGTTGCTTTTAATATATATATATATATATATATATATATATATATATATATATATATATATATATATATATATATATATATATATATATATATATATATATGTTCTGTCCTCTACAACATTCACTTATAGCTATGTCTTCCAAGTTGAATCTTTTGAACTAAGTGAATGTGATGGGACCCCAATCTCTCTATGCTTTCTGTCTCAAACTCTATTTGTCCAAATCATATGCATTCGACTGAAACTGTCGAATGTCTTCTTTGCGTCCTTGTCAGCAGAAGACACAGAGACAAACTTTAAGTCTGTTTTAAATGATTCATCCTTAATGTTGAAATCCGGAGAAGCCATAACGACCATCCGACAAACCTAGCGGGCGTGGGAACGTGGGACAACTCAGAGTACGTTGCATGCTTGCCATGTGCCCCTCAGATGTGAACTGCCAGGGGCACCTGCGTAATTGCTCTGTGCCGCACACCTCCTTATAAATACATGTCCCCTGCGGTAAAGAAAATCTTCTTCCACCTCTCCACCTCGTCAAAACCCTAGCGCCACCGCTAGCTCTCGACGACGCCGGCGACGAAGCGCTTAGCTGCCGCGACTTCTCCAACGCCGTCCTCACACCGGCCACGAACATCGTCATCTCCGCCGCCGCCGTAGGTGTCCTCCGTCGCCAAGTTAGGGCACGGTGGATTGAACTGCTCGGCCTCGTTTTATCCCCGTCTAGCAGTTCTTCGAGTGGTAAATATAACTCTATTTTTACCATCTTTTTGATCTTCAAGATTCATCCTACTTACCAAAATCGGTTTCTGCCCATACAATGTTAGATCTATTCATCGCATCTCATATCGCCTAGTATATTCACTTAAGCATCAGAACTAGTTAGATTCCTCACTTGTACTTATTCACGGATTTGTACAAATCTGGAACCAACTCTCCAGTATAAGTGAATGTCTTCGCATCATGAGGTCAATGTCTTCAAATTGATTTATCTTCAAAATCTTACGAGAATGCATATGACCTCTTCCCTGTCCTCGCATCTCTAATGTTGTCACGGTACATGTCCGTGGGAGAATCCCTTGGTTCTCATAGTCCGCATTCGCTTGCGAATTATTACAACATCAAACTAACTCTCCGGCCGCCTCTGTTTGTCCAGCAAGCGCAAGCCTTTGAAGCCTTTGAACGATTGAAGCCATTCAGTTTGAAGTTCATGGCTGCAGATAAATCAATCGGAAGGGCGGCGGGCAGCGTCGTGGGAACCTCAAAAGATCTGCCTGATGACCTCGCAGAGCTTTACAAGACAGATCTCGAAGAGAATTACAATCAGCGCAAGACGCGAATCCAATGGATTCGACGATATGGGGCTGAACAATGGTTCAAGTACAATTTTGTGACCCAGGAATATGCCGAGAAGAATGCTATCAGAAGCCCTTGGGGTGATATTCTCTTTCGAGGCCTTCCACCCAAGAACATGGCTGAAGCTATTGCACAAGGTTTCTATCCTTGTATGGTCCGTGGACCTCAACCTGAAAATGCCGACCCAACATCATTGCTCTGGTGTCGTGACGATAATCTCTTCAAGCGCAACTTCTAGCACGCAAAGGCTTCGGCCAAGGAAAACAAGAAGTCATTGGGATTAGACTTCAACCCTGGTCCCTCTCGCTCCCCGCGGCCGACGGCTCACGTGATGTGAACCCAATGTCATCGGTCCTTTTCAAACCTTGATGGCCTCATCACTTACATCTTGGTCCAAGGTGCCAAAGTGGATCACTCGATGACGATCTTTGAGTCCGATGAAGCCCCAGCCCAGCTCCTGCTCCTCCTCCAAAGCCGCAGAAGCAAAAGAAAGTCAAGGCTTCAAAGTCACCGCTCCTCCAAAAGCTTCACGTGTGAAGCCATCGCATCTGCACCTCCCGAAGCCGAGGCACGTCTCAAGATCAATCACGATTCCAAGAGGACAGAGAAGAAAAGAAAATTGTCAAGAATACTGATTTGACACGACTCCGCTGCCATTTTTGCGAAGAGCACGTTGATCCGTCCAAGAATGAAGATCTTGCGATGATGCACTAGAGCAACTAATCAAGAGCAAGGAAGAAGCGAAATCTTCAACAATTTGCCTCTCTTTGATGTGGAAATCATCCATCACTTCATTGATGAGTGGTTTGACACCCCAAACATCAGCTTTGAAGATCTGCAACTTCCTATTGGCCTCGGCGTCTCCTTCAATGGAGCCATTGCTTCGAGCTAGCTCTTGCTCGCCGCATTGTTGAACTCAAGAACAAAATCGACTATGAAAAAGCTCACCAAGAAGTATATGGCTGCACTCAGCGTGCAAGATGTCAAAACTTCAAGGTCATGCTGCACGAGCTCAAAGAAGCCTTTCTCAAGAAGCGAGAAGAAGCCAAAGGCTCTCGTGAGCGCATGAAGAGTCTGGCCGACAAGTGTGTGCTTGCCTACAATGAATTTGAGAGCGCAAGGCTCTTAGCCGCCCCGGCATTGACCCTTAATGGCTGCAAAGAGGAAGAAGTCTTCAATGACCAAGCTGCACCTTCAAGGCAGGAAGAACCCGCATAGTCTTCCCAAGCAGCATGATGGCTCAAGCCAAAGGCCGGTCAACCGCTTCAATGTAAGAAGACGAGGGCTGCCGAGGTGAAGCCGTAAAAAGGAAACTTCCTCAAGCCTCGATGCTGCTCCTCCAAGAAGAAGCTCAAGACCAAGAAGAATCGGGCTGCTCCCACAGAGCCCTTGGTTGTTGAACCCATTTCAATGGTTCGCCCCGCTCTGCAACCCAAGAACTCAGATGACTGCTCATGAGCCTGCTTCCACAGAGGCTCCTGAAGCTGAAGAGATTCCAGCAGTTGATCCCATCACTGCTGAAGACATTGGTCACCATGACAATGTTGAAGATGATGAAGTTCTTCCTCAATACAATGTGGTATCATCGCCTGCTCGCATTTAACAGCGAAATCATCAGCATTGGTCGTCCTCTGACGCCAATTGCTCAGGATGCTTCATGGGCTGATCACCCGCAACAAGAAGACTCCCCTAGTACTCCCCAACAACAAGTCACTCCCCAACAACAACAACAACAACAAGAGGAAGACTTTGAGGCCCAGACAACCCCATCTCCAAAGGCGTCGCCAGCATTTCGCAGGCTTCGCAAAGGTCAAAGGCCTCAAGTACCTCTCTCGAGCATTCCAGAAGGAGAAGTGCACCACCAACCTGTTGCACGTCAAGTGTTTTCGAAGCCACCCAACTGTGAATGTCTCCAGTCCAAGCCAAAGCTCTGAAGACAATCCGGCTGCATCACCAAGACACCCAAGAAGAAGAAGAACGTGTCCCTACACCCCGTAATTGAAGAAGCTATTCACGATATCAACGTGCGAGGTTCGACCCTCCAGCTCCTCAAGTGGAGGTTGAAAACATTGAGGCTACCACCTCCAACACCAATGACGCCAATGACGTGGTCATGGCTGAAGCAAATGTGGAGCTCGCACCAACAGCTCCTGAAGCCAATGAAGGAAATGTGCTGAAGCCAATGAGGCAATGCTCGAAGCATCTATTTGAGCAGCACTGAAGCCTCGGTTGTTGCCATCGCCCAGCCCGCCACCAAGGCCCTACACAATTGAGCAAGCATACAACTATGGTCGTAATCACAAGAAGATGGCCTGTTCGTCCCTCCGCCTCATGCCTCTCGGGTCCTCGGTTCGAGTATCATATTGCGATAGGCCTCGTGTCCAAGCGAAGCCAAGACCGCCAAGATTTCCGTGCACCGCCACCTCTCTGAGTTCTTTCAATGCAAATGGCTTCAAAGCCCACAACACTTTCTTTGACAGAGCAAAGAACCCCTACACAAGGCCAAGGATATCATCTGACCGTTTCTGGAGCTATCAGCAACGAAGCTATTACTCATGCGTTCTGTATGATCAAGGGCGCATTTTCCCTCATATGCGCCGACATCGAAGCCATTCGGGCTGCCGGGCTTAGAAGAAGCACTTGATTGCTTTCGTGATGCAGTCCGCTTCGGCTTCGTTCATGCATAAAGAACACCGGAATGAAGAACTTGTGCTTCAATTCTATGCTACCCTCCACATCCATGGCTACTACAGTAGATACGAAGACATGGGATCTCGAGTGGATGACAGAAATGTTCATCATGAAGCCAAAGCTCTTGACGCCATTGAGCTCACAGCCTACCCACTCCCGGAGAGCTGTTTGAACCTGGTTGTCAACTCCACCGCGATGCTTAATCGAGAGCATATTTCATATGCCGTAACCCAACATGAGTCGATGTTAGCATGATGAAGCCATCGCCACATGACGCTGAATACCCTCAGACTTCTTTGTTGATGACCTTGAGTATCCGCCTCGCATAATATATCACATCATCAGCGTAACTCTATGGCCTATCAAAGGGCATTCATCATCGCAAAACTTGAAGGAGCAATGAAGACATTGGTCTTTACATCCTCAATGGCATCAGCTTCAATACGCAAGAATTCTTCATCCGACAATTGGCTGCGTCTCGATCTGATCTGTTTGGTCTGAAATTTTATGCTCCATGGGTCATGCGCCTCATCAAGATGCACTCGCTATCAACTATCGCCCTCCGCCGCAATCATCGATCTTTCTACCAGAGGTTGATATGTCGAGTTGAAGCCATATACCCCGAGCCTGCCAAAACGCCACTTTGTCTTCGAATGCAGATCACCATAGCTTCTCTCAACCCATGGAAGGCGCCCAAGCGGTATCTCGTGATTCATCCTCCGGCTGGGAACACACGCTCGCTTTCATTGGCGCCGATGAAGCCACCGAGAGCACAATTGGCCAAAGGCCTCGAAGCGCCTCGAGTCCTCAATGATCGAGAACTTCTTGTCGCACAAAGCATCGTAAACAAGATAAGCATCACTCTGGCTCAAGCGACAAATGCAAAGCCTCTTGGTGGACGTCAATCGCATTCAAACCTTGCCACCAAGAATGCTTTTGTCACTCACGAGACCTGTCGGCGATCATGGAAGAGTTTGACCGCTCAATATCAAGCAGATCTTCAAGACGATGGCTTCACTGAACGCTTCAAGTTTGACTCCACTCCTCCACGGAATGCAGTCCTACGACGAACTCCATCACTTGAAGACTCTGACTATTCTTCCTCCGCGACAGCTGTCAATGCCGAGTGATCGATGATGAAGCCGATGCTACTTCACCGCTTCTACTTCGCACGCCTCGACATCGCACCAAGCTCGCTCGCACCGCCAACCAACAACGACAACCCTGCTGCATCATCTACTTCTGAAGAGGACGAGTAGATGCTCTATGTCTTCAAACCTTTTTGGTCCTTACTGACAAAAGGGGGAGAAGCATATGAGTTTGATAGTCTTCAAGCGGGTTCATAAGGGCGGTTGCATAATATTTTGCCTAGTGTTTAAAACTCTCGCTTTTGATACATTTGGTTCTTTGAGTTGTAACACTTAAACTCGATGGTCGTCTACTACTTATTTGCTTTACTCTGGTGCGATGATAAATTCCGCATGTGCGATGATAACTTCCGCACTAGGTCATTCTGCAGACGTCCATTTTTCATTATGCATGTCATTCTCTTAGCTATATCATTTCATGCATGATGAATTATCTTCATAAGTTGAAGAGGATCTCCACAAGTACAACCTGCCATGTGCATTTGCATTCCAAAAGAAAACTACTTATATGCACATCTTCAGGGGGAGCCTTTGCCACTTATGAAGACAATTCCCTATCCTTTACAATTTCACGTACTTTATCCCCGTTGAAAACTTCAACCAGTTTGTCATCAATCACCAAAAAGGGGGAGATTGTAAGTGCATCTAGTGCCACCCCTAGTTGGTTTTGGAGTATTGACGACAAATGTGGTTGAGGGACTAATGCGCTTGTGAGAATTGCAGATAACGCAGTGGTGTCCCCATTGATTCGGTTTACCTACCGGAGATGACCCTAAAATGTATGAAGACATTGACGACAATGGTGGTATGTGAAGATATTCACATTGAAGACTATGACATGAGAAGACATTGAGTGAAGACTATGGAGCCAAGATCGTGTCGCGTTTCGTTGTTTCCTTTTCTTCTTTGTTGAGTCAGTAGGAACCACCGATCTTTGTTAAGTGGGGTCCAAGCGATCATAGTCGTAATGATCAAGTGATGCTCAACCCAAATCCTATGTCTTCAAGCGAAGACAATGAGAGCAAAACTTATCCAGAGCTGGATGAGTCAGCTTTGCTTGTAGCCCAAGTAAAGTTGTCGTGTGTGTTTGAAATCGACCGTTGGAACACGTGTCGGTTCCTTAGTGACCTGTGGTCATTTCGGACATATCAGGTCGGGTTGCCTAGTGGCTATAAATAGCCCACCCCTACATCATAAATTGGTGGCTGCTCAGAGTTAGTACACGGCTTTTGTCGCTTGAGAGCAACCCACCTCAAGCCTTTGAGAGAGAGAGAGAGAAATCCTTGAGGACAAGCCCAAACACCCGAGCCAAAGAGTGTTAGGCATCATCAAGTCTTTACATCATGTGACTCAAGACTTATTACACTTGAGGACTGTGAATCCTCCGGCCGGTTAGGCGTCGCGTTCTGAGCATCCAAGAGTCATTGTGGATTGCCGGTGAACTTGAGCTGTGAAGGTTCGGAAGTCTACCTTGAAGACTTACCGAGTGATTGGGCGAGGACTGTGTGTCCTTAGCTCAAGGGGAATAAGGTGAAGACGCGGTCTTCGAGTTGAATCTCAGCCTCCCTAACCGGATGTACAGTTGTCACAAAGAATCGGATGTAACGCCCCCGATGCGGCTATATTTCCCACGTGTCGAGGCACGACTTAGAGGCATAACCGCATTGAAAGCAATGTCGCAAGTGAGGTAATCTTCATACAACCCATGTAATAATTAAGGGAAAGAGATACATAGTTGGCTTACAATGCCACGCCACACAATACATAAATTAAACATCCATCATTGAGTACACTCAAGGTCCGACTACGGAACCAAAATAAAAGAAGATACCCCAAATGCTACACAGATCCCGAATCGTCCCAACTGGGCACCACTATCGATCATCAGGAAAAGACACATAGTAACGACCACGTTCCTCGTCGAACTCCCACTTGAGCTCGGTTGAGTCACCGTGACCGCATCGTCGGAACTCGCAACTGTTTTGAAGTATCTATGAGTCACGGGGACTCAGCAATCTCACACCGCGAGATCAAGACTATTTAAGCTTATAGGAAGGACAGAGTAGTAAAGTGGAGCTGCAGCAGCTTAACTAGCATGTATGGTGGCTACATCGCAAAAGAGAGCGAGAAGAGGAGCAAAGCACGGTCGTGAAGCTAGTAGCGATCAAGAAGTGATCCTAAACTACTTACGCCGACATAACTCCAACACCGTGTTCACTTCCGGACTCCGCCGAGAAGAGACCATCACGTTACACGCCGTTGATGTGTATTTTATTTGAGGTCAACTTCGGTTTTCTACAACCGACATTAACAAATTCCCATCTGCCTCATAACCGCGGCACGGCTTT
Organism: Aegilops longissima; assembly: GCA_021605205.1. Lineage (NCBI taxonomy): Eukaryota > Viridiplantae > Streptophyta > Magnoliopsida > Poales > Poaceae > Aegilops > Aegilops longissima. The sequence goes on from CM038682.1 coordinate 403,212,789, forward strand.
GAAAGATATTACCTGCAGGGTGTCCCAACTTAGCCCATTATAAGCTCTCACGGTCAACGAAGGATATTCCTTCTACCGAAGACCGATCAATCTCGGAATCCGGACTACAAGACATTTCGACAGCAATAAAACAAGACCAGCAAAGCCGCCTGATTGTGCCGACAAATCCCGATAGGAGCTGCACATATCTCGCTCGTGGCACATCCGGATGAGCAGTCCATACAACTAAAACCAGACCTCAAGTTGCCTTGAGGGGCGCCAGACAAGACTCTAGTTCGGGCAGCACTCAAGGAGCACTGGTCCGGGGTTAAAATAAAGATGACCCTCGGGCTCGCGAAAACCGGGGAAAAGGCTTAGGTGGCAAATGGTAAAACCAATGTTGGGCCTTGCTGGACGAGTCTTATTCAAAGCGAACTGTCAAGGGCGTCCCATAAATCACCCAACCGTGTAAGGAACGCGAAATCAAGGAACCGGTATGACGGAAACTAGGGTGGCAAGAGTGGAACAAAACACCAGGCATAAGGCCGAGCCTTCCACCCTTTACCAAGTATATAGATGTATTAATTTATAGCAGATAAATATTGTGATATCCCCAACAAGTAAACATGTTCCAAAGAGGAACAACATCTCCATGTTCCAACAAGGAACAAACTTCAGCTTCACCTGCAACTAGCAACGCTATAAGAGGGCTGAGCAAAGCGGTAACATAGCCAATCAACGGTTTGCTAGGAAAGGATGGTTAGGGGCTGACATGGCAATATGGGTGGCATGATATAGCAAGTGGTAGGCATCGCAGCATAGGCATAGCAAAAGAGCGAGCAACTAGCATAGCAAAGATAGAAGTGATTTCGAGGGTATGGTCATCTTGCCTGCAATGTTCTCAGAGTTGTCGAAAGCTTGATCCTCGAAAGCGTTCTCAACAGGTTCCTCGTACACGAACTCGTCCCCCGGCTCTACCCAAAGCAACAACACAAACAAAGGAACCACAATAAATCACGGTGCAATGCACAATCAACATGATGCAATACATGACATGATATGCGAGATGTGATATGCAATGCGTAAGTGCGCCCGGAAGGTAAATGATGAACCAGGCATCAACTTGGCAAACCAAGCATGCCACTGAAAGATGAGAGGATTTCGGTTGAAATCGATATAAAGATCACCGAATCGGATGCACGGTTTGCAAATGACAAGCAAAACAAGAATGGCGCAAATCTGCCATTAACAGCATGATGCCACTTAGCAAGCAACAATTAATTAAGCTACTGCACCCAAACGTACCAACAAAGCACATGGCAGTGATCTACACATGATGCTCGACAAAAGATGAGCACTGAGCTACGGCTAGTTCACATCATAACAGGTTCAAACAAGCATGGCAAAAGAGCACAAAATATCAGGCTGGACATGACAAAAACAGCATCAGGTTGCAATGTTCAGAGCAAGAAAACTACATGCTACAGGAACTTAAAATAGCAAAACATGGCATGGCATGAATCTACTCAAAGCATAGATTAAAAGTCCCTTACTGACCATAAGCCAAAAAGGACTAGAAAATATAGTAACACCCATGTCGATATTGAAAGTTCCGTTAACAGATTCAGCAACATGGCATGTCAAAAACTGATAACGAGTAGGCATGTTTACAAGCTCGATGCACTCACTACAGAGCCTTATATGAAAAAATAAGCATACATACATCAAGAAGACATGACATAGAAGACATACATGGCAAGAACAATAACATATCATACATGGATCAACCACAACAAGCTAGGCAAAATTGAATAACATGTATACAATCTGCCAGGAAACATTTGATAGCAAAAGTAGAGCTCGATTGACTCAAGCTAAGGCACTCCATAATTGCAAACAAAGGCATGGATGGATAGAGCAAGACATGCTTTACAAAACACCCTTACTGAAGTATCTCAAAATATGCATAGATCTCTCGGTATCATCAAGTTAACATGGCATCAAAATCAGCTAAACAGGGCTGAAAATCAGCAACAGCAGGACACCTACTTTGCATACTTGTGCTAGTCACCACATAGATCACAAAAATACATGGCATACACCCCTGGAAAGATGGCATGGCATATTTCAAAACACATGTAGGACTCAAATTCATAGGGTGCACACAATAATCATGGCAAAAATAACAAAAGTGCAAGTTCTGATAAAAATCAGAAACTAACATCACATAGCACTCTTCCAACAGCATTTCGGGCATCAAGATGAGCTCAAATGAAAATGATGCAATGAGATGAAATGATCTACTCTTCGAGGCGAACATTTTGACATATTATACGCGCAAAACGGAGCTACGATGACAGAGATATACCACTACGAAAATGCAACAAAAAACATGGATATGAAAAGACTTAGAGAAAGTGAGGGGGGAGAGAGGTCAACGCGCGGGAACCGAGGCCGGATCGGGCTCCCGACCCGATCGGGACGCGGCGGCGGCGGAGAGGTTCGCCGGAGTCCGCGGCGAGGAGGAGGAGGTGGCCGGGGCTCCGGTGGGCGGTGGGCGGCGAGGAAGGAGCGCGGCTGGCCGGGTTGGGCGAGGCAGTGGCCGGCAGGTTCGGTGGCGGCGGCCGGACGGGCGGCTGGGCGAAGGGCGCTGGCGGCGCTGGCGAAGAGGCGCGTGGCCTGCCGGTGGGCGGCGGCGAAGCGGGCCGGGGCGGCCGAGGTGGCGGCGAGGGCGGCCGAGGAGGCGTGCGATGGCGATGGGCGGGCGGCTCTTCGCCGGGTCGGGCGCCGGGCGGGCGCTGGGCGGCGGCGCGGACAGGTGGTGGCCTGCCACTGGCTGCGGGGCGGCGGCGATGTCCGGCGCCGGCGGACACGTCGCGCGGGCGCGAGGGAAATTGGGGTTTCGGGGAAGGATGATCCGGATTTGGAGGGGGTGTTTAAATAGGCATAGAGGGAGCTAGGAGAGTCCAAATGAGGTGTAGTTTTCGCCACACGATCGTGATCGAACGACGGAGAGCATGGAAGTGACTTAGATGGGTTATTGGGCTGTCTTGAAAGGTGTTGGGCTGCAACTTAAAAGAGGCCTTTCTTGAGTCAGCGGTTAACCGTTGGAGTACCAAACGAGCTCCAAATGACCAAACTTGACCGGTGGTCACGGGTGGTATACCAAGGCCACTAGACAAACCTCGGTACATTTCGAGAAGGTTTAGTACCCGCACACGGAAAAACGTAAAAGGGCAGCCGGGGAGATAGGAGTGCTTGGAATGCAAAACGGACAACGGGAAAAATGCTCGAAACATGAGGCGAACACGTATGCAAATGCGATGCACATGATGACATAATAAAATGCATGACATGGACAAAATGCAAAAAGGAGAAAACCCAACCACGGAGGGAATATCATATATCAATGCCGAAAATGGCAAGAGTTGGAGTTACAAATATGGAAAGTTACTTCCGGGGTGTTACACTGGAACTGGTCCAACAAATCTTGTGTCTTCAACAAGTGACTGGTTCTATCTTCTCCCTCACCTTACTTAGAGTTTGTCTTCGTGAAGTCATTGCCTATTTGTCACACCTGTTTGACTTCATTGCTTGACTACTTTTGTTGATTGGCTTCTCACTATCTTCCATCTTGATCCTACTACCAAGCTGCTATTAGTCTTGTACTTTCACGTTATTGCATACTAGACTATGGTTTGCTTGTTGTAGTTTATCTTCCCCTGCATATCAATTAGGTCATTTCTATTGTTTGTCTTTGAAACATCCGTGTTTTGAAGACTTTCCTAAAAATCGCCTATTCACCCCCCCCCTCTAGTCGATAACTAGCACTTTCACTTGTTACTATGGAAAGTAATCCTCTGAGGGGCTTGTTCGGGGTATCTTCACCCCGACCAGTAGAGCAAAGAGTTGCTCCTCAACCTATTGAACCTACTAAAAATGAAAATATCTACTTTGAAATTCCTTCGGGTATGGTAGAAAAAATACTAGCTAATCCTTTTGCAGGAGATGGAACATTACATCCTGATGAGCACCTAATATATGTGGATGAAGTTTGTGGATTATTTAAGCTTGCATGTATGCCCGATGATGTTATCAAGAAGAAGGTCTTCCCTTTATCTTTGAAGGGAGATGCATTGACATGGTATAGGCTATGTGATGATATGGGGTCATGGAACTACAAACGATTGAAATTGGAATTTCATCAGAAGTTTTATCCCTATGCATCTTGTTCATCGTGATCGCAATTATATATATAATTTTTGGCCTCGCGAAGGAGAAAGCATCGCTCAAGCTTGGGGGAGGCTTAAATAAATGTTATATTCATGCCCCAATCATGAGCTCTCAAGAGAAATGATTATTCAAAAAATTTATGCTCGACTTCCTGATAACAATCGCACCATGCTCGATACTTCTTGTGCTGGATCTTTTATGATGAAGACTATTGAATTCAAATGGGATTTATTGGAAAGAATTAAATGCAACTCTGAAGATTGGGTTCTCGATGAAGGTAAGGAGTCAGGTATGACACCTAAGTTTGATTGTGTTAAATCTTTTATGGATACCGATGTTCTTCGTAAATTTAGCACTAAATATGGACTTGACTCTGAGGTAGTAGCTTCCTTTTGTGAATATTTTGCTACTCATGTTGATCTCCCTAAGGAGAAGTGGTTTGATTATCATCCTCCCATAGACATAAAAGTAGATGCACCTATTAAAGTTGAAGAAAAGACTATAACTTATAATGATCCTATTGTTCCTACCGCTTATGTTGAGAAACCACCTTTTCCTGTTAGGATAAAGGATCATGCTAAAGCTTCAACTGTGGTTCGTAAAAGCAATATTAGAACTTATACACCTCCTGAGCAAGTTAAATTTGAACCTAATATTACTATGGTTAAAGATCTCTTGGCTGATAATATTGATGGGCATGTTATTTATTTCTGTGATGAAACTGCTAGAATTGCTAAACCTTGTGCTAAAGATAAACATAGACCTGTGGTAGGCATGCCTGTTATTTTTGTTAAAATAGGAGATCATTGTTATCATGGCTTATGTGACATGGGTGCTAGTCCTAGTGCAATACCTATTGACTTATACAAAGAAATAATGCATGATATTGCACCTGCTGAGTTAGAAGATATTGATGTCACAATTAAACTTGCCAATAGAGATACTATTTCACCAATTGGGATTGTTAGAGATGTTGAAGTCTTGTGTGGGAAAACTAAATATCCTGCTGATTTTCTTGTTCTTGGTTCCCCACAAGATAGCTTTTGTCCCATTATATTTGGTAGACCCTTCTTAAACACTGTTAATGCTAAGATAGATTGTGAAAAGGATGTTGTTACTATTGGTCTAAGTGATATGTCTCATGAGTTTAATTTCTCTAAATTTCGTAGACAAGACCGTGAAGAGGAATTGCCTAGTAAAGATGAAATTATTGGTCTTGCTTCTATTGTCGTACCTCCTAATGATCCTTTAGAACAATATTTGCTAGACCATGAAAATGATATGTTTATGAATGAAAGAAGGGAAATAGATGAAGTGTTCTTTAAGCAGGGTCCTATTTTGAAACACAACTTGCCTGTTGAAATCTTAGGGGATCCTCCTCCACCCAAGAGTGATCCAGTGTTTGAGCTTAAACCATTGCCTAATACTCTTAAATATGCTTACCTTGATGAAAAGAAGATATATCCTGTTATTATTAGTGCTAACCTTTCAGAGAAGGAGGAAGAAAAATTATTGAAAACTCTGAAGAAGCACCGTGCTGCTATTGGATATACTCTTGATGATCTTAAGGGCATTAGTCCCACTCTATGTCAACACAAAATAAATTTGGAGAAAGATGCCAAACCAGTTATTGATCATCAACGACGGCTGAATCCTAAAATGAAAGAAGTGGTAAGAAAGGAAATACTAAAGCTCCTTGAGGCAGGTATAATCTATCCCGTTGCTGATAGTCAGTGGGTAAGTCATGTCCATTGTGTCCCTAAGAAGGGAGGTATTACTGTCGTTCCTAATGATAAAGATGAATTGATTCCGCAAAGAATTATTACAGGTTATAGGATGGTAATTGATTTCCGCAAATTAAATAAAGCTACTAAAAAGGATCATTACCCCTTACCTTTTATAGATCAAATGCTAGAAAGATTATCCAAACATACACATTTTTGCTTTCTAGATGGTTATTCTGGTTTCTCTCAAATACCCGTGTCAGCTGATGATCAAGCAAAGACCACATTTACTTGCCCTTTCGGTACTTTTGCTTATAGACGTATGCCTTTTGGTTTATGTAATGCACCTGCTACCTTTCAACGATGCATGATGGCTATATTCTCTGACTTCTGTGAAAAGATTTGTGAGGTTTTGATGGACGATTTCTCCGTTTATGGATCCTCTTTTGACGATTGCTTGAGCAACCTTGATCGAGTTTTGCAGAGATGTGAAGAAACTAATATTGTCTTGAATTGGGAGAAGTGCCACTTTATGGTTAATGAAGGTATTGTCTTGGGGCATAAAATTTCTGAAAGAGGTATTGAAGTTGATAAAGCTAAGGTTGATGCTATTGAAAAGATGCCATGTCCTAAGGACATCAAAGGTATAAGAAGTTTCCTTGGTCATGCTGGGTTTTATAGGAGGTTCATTAAGGACTTCTCAAAAATTTCTCGGGCTCTGACTAATCTATTACAAAAAGATATAACATTTGTCTTTGATGATGATTGTGTAGAAGCATTTGAAATACTTAAGAAAGCATTGATCTCTGCACCTATTGTTCAGCCACCTGATTGGAATTTACCCTTTGAAATTATGTGTGATGCTAGCGATTATGTTGTAGGTGCTGTTCTAGGGCAAAGAGTTGATAAGAAATTAAATGTTATTCAATATGCTAGTAAAACTCTAGACAATGCCCAGAGAAATTATGCTACTACTGAAAAAGAATTCTTAGCAGTCGTATTTGCTTGTGAGAAGTTTAGACCTTATATTATTGATTCTAAAGTAACTATTCACACTGATCACGCTACTATTAAATATCTTATGAAAAGGTAAGATGCTAAGCCTAGACTTATTAGATGGGTTCTCTTGCTACAAGAATTTGATTTGCATATTATTGATAGAAAGAGAGCTGAGAACCCCGTTGCAGACAACTTGTCTAGATTAGAGAATGTTCTTGATGACCCACTACCTATTGATGATAGCTTTCCTGATGAACAATTAAATGTCATAAATGCTGCTCATACTGCTCCATGGTATGCCGATTATGCTAATTACATTGTTGCTAAATTTATACCACCTAGTTTCACATACCAACAAAAGAACAAAAATTCTAGGATTTAAGACATTACTTCTGGGATGACCCACATCTTTATAAAGAAGGAGTAGATGGTGTTATTACACGTTGTGTACCTGAGCACAAACAAGAACAGATCCTACGCAAGTGTCACTCCGAGGCTTATGGAGGGCACCACGCTGGAGATAGAACTGCACAGAAGGTATTGCAATCCGGTTTTTATTGGCCTACTCTCTTCAAGGATGCTCGTAAGTTTGTCTTATCTTGCGATGAATGTCAAAGAATTGGTAACATCAGTAGACGTCAAGAAATGCCTATGAATTATTCACTTGTTATTGGACCATTTGATGTTTGGGGCTTTGATTATATGGGACCTTTTCCTTCCTCTAATGGGTATACACATATTTTAGTTGTTGTTGATTACGTTACTAAGTGGGTAGAAGCTATTCCAACTTGTAGTGCTGATCATAACACTTCTATTGAAATGCTTAAATAAGTTATTTTTCCGAGGTTTGGAGTCCCTAGATATTTTAATGACTGATGGTGGTTCACATTTTATTCATGGTGCTTTTCGAAAAATGCTTGCTAAGTATGATGTTAATCGTAGAATTGCATCTCCTTATCATCCACAGTCTAGTGGTCAAGTAGAATTGAGCAATAGAGAACTCAAATTAATTTTGCAAAAGACTGTTAATAGATCTAGAAAGAATTGGTCCAAGAAACTTGATGATGCATTATGGGCCTATAGAACTGCATATAAAAACCCTATGGGTATGTCTCCGTATAAAATGGTTTACGGAAAAGCATGTCACTTGCCTCTCGAACTAGAACATAAGGCTTATTGGGCTATTAAAGAGCTCAATTATGATTTCAAACTTGCCGGTGAGAAGAGGTTATTTGACATTAGCTCACTTGATGAATGGAGAACCCAAGCCTATGAAAACGCAAAATTGTTTAAAGAAAAAGTTAAAAGATGGCATGACAAAAGGATACAAAAGCGTGAGTTTAATGTGGGTGATTATGTATTATTATACAACTCTCGTTTAAGATTTTTTGCAGGAAAAATTCTCCCTAAATGGGAAGGTCCTTACGTTATCGAGGAGGTCTATCGTTCCGGTGCCATAAAAAGCAACAACTTCGAGGGCACAAATCCGAAGGTGGTGAACGGTCAAAGAATCAAACATTATATCTCGGTAATCCCATAAATGTTGAAACCAATGTTATTGAAACCAGAATCTGGAGGAATACATAGGGACACTTTCCAAACGTTTCAGACTCAAAAGGAATAGGTATGTGGTACGGTAAGTAAACCGACTCCAAAACAGTTCTAATGGCAATTTTTCTCCGCTTTGGAATATTTAGAAAAATAGAAAATAAGAAGTAGTCCGAGAAGGACGCGAGGCCTCCACGAGGTGGAGGCGCGCCTACCCCCCTGTATGCGCCCCTACCTCGTGGGCACTCATGCGCTCTCCTGACTCCGTTTTCTTGCAAATTACATATTTTGGTCGGTAAAAATTAATTATATAATCTCCCGAAGGTTTTGACCAACGTATCCCGCAATTGTCCTATGTTCTTGTTTCGAGCTGTTTTCTATCAGGGTTGTCAAGGCCAGGCATCATGTCATCCCCCTCCTCCAACAATGGTGACAACGATGCTTGGCTAATGAAGATAGAGCTTAAGAGGGAAGAACCCATGGAGATCAATAAGGATGAAGGGATCAAGAAGGCCACGGAGGACCAAGTTCCGGCAATAGAAGACATCCTTCAACTTGATCACAATCTTCTTACCCCAACTGAGGTCGAAGCTTTCAAGATGATTGAGTTAGCTCGTATACAAAACAAGTATCTCACACGTGAAAATATTTTGTTGAAGGAGAATATCGTTGCACTCAAGGGCATTATCCGCAAGTTGGAGGATCTCTTACGCTCGATGTGCGACTACCCATCATCACCACCATCTTCTTCACCAGCAAAAGAGATATAATCACATGGGTATGGGCACTCCCCTTGGCAATTGCCAAGCTTGGGGGAGGTGCCCCGGCATCGTATCACCATCATATCTCTATCTTTACCGTTTTTCTTAGTTCAATCCTTTTAGTAATATCTTGATCTAGTAGAATAAAGTTTTGGTATGATCTAGTTTTGAGTTTTGCTTTATGATCCCTCAATGTAATCGAGTCCGTGATTTATATAATAAAGATTAGTGTTGTGTCAAGGGCTTGATTATCTTGCTATGATCTTGAGGGAATAAAAGAAAAGAGAAAAAGAATAAAAAGAAACAAAGAGATCATATTGATCTTATGGAGAGTAATGACTTCACATAGAAAGAGTATGATGATTAAAAGTTGTTGAGAGTTGACAAACATAGTTTTGGTCATCGTTGCAATTAATAGGAAGTAATGAAGAAGGAGAGGCTTCATATATAAATATACTATCTTGGACATCTTTTATGATTGGGAGCACTCATTAAAATATGACATACTAAAGAGTTGATGTTGGACAAGGAAGACAACGTAATGGGTTATGTTTTATTATATCTGAGATAAAGTATATTGTCATGGATTATCCAACATGTTGAGCTTGCCTTTCCCCCTCATGCTAGTCAAATTCTTTGCACCAAGTAGAGATACTACTTGTGCTTCCAAATACCCTTAAACCAGTTTTGCCATGAGAGTCCACCATATCTACCTATGGATTGAGTAAGATCCTTCAAGTAAGTTGTCATCGGCGCAAGCAATAAAAATTGCTCTCTAAATATGTATGATTGATTGGTGTGGAGGAAATAAGCTTTATACGATCTTGTGATGTGGAAGAAATAAAAGAGACGGACTGCATAATAAAGGTCTATATCACAAGTGGCAATATAAAGTGACGTTCTTTCACATTAAGATTTTGTGCATCCAACCCGAAAGCGCATGGCAACCTCTCGCTTCTTCCTCTGCGAAGGGCCTATCTTTTATTATTATCTTCTACCTTATGTAAGAGTCATGGTGATCTTCACCTTTCCTTTTACATTTTATCCTTTGGCAAGCACAGATGTTGGAAAGATCCTATATATATATATATATATATATATATATATATATATATATATATATATATATATATATAATTGGATGTAGGTTAGCATGAACTATTATTGTTGACATTACCCTTGAGGTAAGAGGTTGGGAGGCGAAACTATAAGCCCCTATCTTTCTCTGTGTCCGGCTAAAACTCTGTTACCACAAGTATTGCATGAGTGTTAGCAATTGTGAAAGACTAAATGATAGTTGAGTATGTGGACTTTCTAAAAGGCTCTGACATAGACTCTTTCTAATGTTATGATAAATTGCTATTGCTTCAATGACTGAGATTATAGTTTGTTAGTTCTCAATAAAGTTTCTGATTCATACTTTGCATTGTGAATAGATTATTACTTGAGCATAAGAAATCATATGACAATATCCATATATGTTGTTGTTATAAGATTAATCATGATGCCCTCATGTCCGTATTTTATTTTATCGACACCTCTACCTCTAAACATGTGGACATATTTATCGTTATCGGCTTCCGCTTGAGGACAAGCGAGGTCTAAGCTTGGGGGAGTTGATACGTCCATTTTGCATCATGATTTTATATAGATATTAATTGCATTATGGGCTGTTACTACACATTATGTCACAATACTTATGCCTATTCTCTTATTTTACAAGGTTTACATAAGGAGGAGAATGCCTTGCACTGGAATTCTCAATGGAAAAGGAGCAAATATTAGAGACCTATTCTGCACAACTCCAAAAGTCCTGAAACTCCACAAAAGTTGTTTTTGGAAATAATAAAAATACTAAGCGGGAGAAATACCAAAGGGGGCCCACACCCTAGCCATGAGGGTGGGGGCGCCTCACCCCAGGCGCGCCTCGCCTCGTGGGCCCCTGATTGGCCCTCCGGTGCCCATCTTCTACTATATAAGTCTTTCGTCCGAAGAAAAAATCATAGGCAAGCTTTCGGGACGAAACTCTGCCGCCACGAGGCGGAACCTTGGCGGAACCAATCTAGGGCTCCGGTAGTGCTGTTCTGCCGGGGACACTTCCCTCCGGGAGGGGGAAATCATCGCCATCGTCATCACCAACGCTCCTCTCATCAGGAGAGGGCTAATCTCCATCAACATCTTCACCAGCACCATCTCCTCTCAAACCCTAGTTCATCTCTTGCATCCATATTCTTGTCTCCAAGTCTGGGATTGGTACCTGTAGGTTGCTAGTAGTGTTGATTACTCCTTGTAGTTGATGCTAGTTGGTTTATTTGGTGGAAGATCATATGTTTAGATCCTTTATGCATAATACTCCTCTGATTATGAACATAAATATGCTTTGTGAGTAGTTACATTTGTTCCTGAGGACATGGGAGAAGTCTTGCTATTAGTAGTCATGTGAATTTGGTATTCGTTGGATATTTTGATGAGATGTATGTTGTCTCTCCTCTAGTGGTGTTATGTGAACATCGACTACATGACACTTCACCATTATTTGGGCCTAGAGGAAGGCATTGGGAAGTAATAAGTAGATGATGGGTTGCTAGAGTGATAGAAGCTTAAACCCTAGTTTATGCGTTGCTTCATAAGGGGCTGATTTGGATCCATATGTTTCATGCTATGGTTAGGTTTACCTTAATACTTCTTTTTGTAGTTGCGTATGCTTGCAATAGGAGTTAATCATAAGTGGGATGCTTGTCCAAGTAAGGACAACACCCAAGCACCGGTCCACCCACATATCAAATTATCAAAGTACCTAACGCGAATCATATGAACATGATGAAAACTAGCTTGACAATAATTCCCATGTGTCCTCGGGAGCGCTTTTCTCTATATAAGAGTTTGTCCAGGCTTGTCCTTTGCTATAAAAAGGATTGGGCCACCTTGCTGCACTTTATTTACTTTTGTTACTTGTTGCTCGTTACAAATTATCTTGTCACAAAACTATCTGTTACCTATAATTTCAGTGCTTGCAGAGAATACCTTGCTGAAAACCGCTTATCATTTCCTTCTGCTCCTCGTTGGGTTCGACACTCTTACTTATCGAAAGGACTACAATAGATCCCCTATACTTGTGGGTCATCACCAAACAATTGTTTCATACTTTTGATGTTCTCAAACTTTTTCAATCTGCACGCAATACATGAGCGTGAGCCATGGACATAGCACTATATGTGGAATAAGATGGTGGTTATGGAGAAGACAAAAAAAGGAGAAGATAGTCTCACGTCAACTAGGCGTATCAACGGGCTATGGAGATGCCCATTAATAGATATCAATGTGAGTGAGTAGGGATTGCCATGCAACGGATGCACTAGAGCTATAAGTATATGAAAGCTCAACAAAAGAAACTAAGAGGGTGTGCATCCAACTCGCTTGCTCACGAAGACCTTGGGCATTTTGAGGAAGCCCATCATTGGAATATACAAGCCAAGTTCTATAATGAAAAATTTCCCACTAGTATATGAAAGTGATATCATAGGAGACTCTCTATCATGAAGATCATGGTGATACTTTGAATCACAAGTGTGGTAAAAGGATAGTAACATTGTCCCTTCTCTCTTTTTCTCTCATTTTTTTATTTGGGTCTTTTCTCTTTTTTTATGGCTTCTTTTTTTTAGTCCGGAGTCTCATCCCGACTTGTGGGGGAATCATAGTCTCCATCATCCTTTCCTCACGTGGGACAATGCTCTAAAAAATATGATGACGTCACACTTTTATTTACTTACAACTCAACAATTACAACTCAATACTTAGAACAAAATATGACTCTATGTGAATGCCTCCGGCGGTATACCGGGATATGCAATGAATCAAGAGTGACATGTATGAAAGAATTATGAACGGTGGCTTTGCCACAAATACAATGTCAACTACATGATCATGCAGAGCAATATGACAATGATGGAGCGTGTCATAATAAACTGAACGGTGGTAAGTTGCATGGCAATATATCTCGTAATGGCTATGGAAATGCCATGGTAGGTAGGTATGGTGGCTGTTTTGAGGATGGTATATGGTGGGTGTATGATACCGACGAAAAGTGCGCAGTATTAGAGAGGCTGGCAATGGTGGAAGGAAGAAAGTGCGTATAATCCATGGACTCAACATTAGTCATAAAGAACTCATATACTTATTGCAAAAATCTACAAGTTATCGAAGCAAAGTATTACGCGCATGCTCCTAGGGGGATAGATTGGTAGGAAAAGACCATCGCTCGTCCCCGACCGCCACTCATAAGGAAGATAATCAATAAATAAATCATGCTACGACTTCATCACATAACGGTTCACCATACGTGCATGCTAAGGGAATCACAAACTTTAACACAAGTATTTCTCAAATTCAAAACTACTCAACTAGCATGACTCTAATATCACCATCTCCATATCTCAAAACAATTATTAAGTATCAAACTTCTCATAGTATTCAACACACTCATAAGATTTTTTTACTAATCTTGAATGCCTATCATAATTAAAGCAAATTACCACGCTGTTTTGTAGGACTCTCAAAATAATCTAAGTGAAGCATGAGAGAACAATAGTTTCTATAAAACAAAACCACCACCGTGCTCTAAAATATATAAGTGAAGCACTAGAGCAAAAACTATATAACTCAAAAGATATAAGTGAAGCACATAGAGTATTCTAACAATTTCTGAATCATGTGTGTCTCTCTCAAAAGGTGTGTACATAAAGACTAAAATAATAGAAGACGCTCCAAGCAAAACACATATCATGTGGTGAATAAAAATATAGCTCCAAGTAAAGTTACCGATGGAAGTAGACGAAAGAGGGGATGCCTTCCGGGGCATCCCCAAGCTTTGGATTTTAGGTGTCCTTAGATTATCTTGGGGTGCCATGGGCATCCCCAAGCTTAGGCTCTGGCCACTCCTTGTTCCATAATCCATCAAATCTCTCACCCAAAACTTGAAAACTTCACAACACAAAACTCAGCAGAAAATCTCGTGAGCTCTGTTAGCGAAAGAAAACAAAACACCACTTCAAGGTACTGTAATGAACTCATTCTTTATTTATATTAGTGTTAAACCTACTGTATTCCAACTTCTCTATGGATTATAAACTATTTTACTAGCCATATATTCATCAAAATAAGCAAACAACACACGAAAAATAGAATCTGTCAAAAACAGAACAGTCTGTAGTAATCTGTAACTAACTCAAACTTTTGGAACTCCAAAAATTTAGCCAAAATCGGACGACCTAGAAAATTTGTTTATTGATCAGCAGCAATTTGAATCAATATTTTATCACGTTCTGGTGATTTTTAACAATTATTTATGTGAACAGAAAGTTTCTGGAATTTTCAGCAAGATCAAATAACTATCATCAAGAAGTTCCTATAGGTTAAACTTGGCACAAACACTAATTAAAACCTAAAAACAAATCTAACCAGAGGCTAGATCAAATATTTATTCCTAAACATAAGCAAAAATAAAAAATGAAAAAAGAAAATTGGGCTGCCTCCCAACAAGCACTATCGTTTAACGCCCTTAGCTGGGCATTGATAATTTTAATGATGCTTACATGAAAGACAAAAATTAAAGCACAAACAGAGCATCATAGAACATGTGATAAACACATATAAGTCTAACATACTTCCTATGCATAGGCATCTTATAGGCAAACAAATTATCATAGCAAGCAAAAACTAGCATATGCAAGGAAGCGGAAAGAAACGATAGCAATCTCAACATAACGAGAGGTAATTTATTATTATGAAAATTTCTACAACCATATTTTCCTATCTCATAATAATTACATGTGGAACCATAAGCAAATTCAACAACATAGCCATCACATAAAATATTTTCAACACGATCCACATGCATGTGAAGTTGACACTCTTCCAAAATAGTGGGATTAACATTAACTAAAGTCATGACCTCTCCAAACCCACTTTTATAAAAAAAAATCATAAGATTGAACATTCTCCAAATATGTGGGATCTAAAGTTGACACTCTTCCAAACTCACTTTCAATATTATTGCAAACACTATTATCAATCTCATATTCATCATGGGGCTCAAATAAATTTTCAAGATCATAAGAAGAATCACCCCAATCATGATCATTGCAACAAGTAGTAGACATAGCAATTTTAGCATCCCCAAGCTTAGGGTTTTGCATATTATTAGCACAATTGACATCAAGAGAATTTATAGTAAAATAATTGCAATCATGCTTTTTATTCAAGGAGCTATCATGAATCTCTTCATAAATTTCTTCATCACAATTTTCAGATTCACGAATTTCAAGCAAAACCTCATAAAGATAATCTAGTGCACTCAACTCACTAGCAATAGGTTCATCATAATTGGATCTCTTAAAAATATTAACAAGTGGATGGGGATCCATAAACTCTTAGCAAGCAAAGATGCAAGCAAAAATAAGGCACATGGTAACACAAGATCGAACGGAAGAAGGGCGAATAAAATGGCAAGGGTGAAGTGGGGGAGAGGAAAACGAGAGGCAAATGGCAAATAATATAATGCGGGAGATAAGGGTTTGTGATGGGTACTTGGTATGTTGACTTTTGCATAGACTCCCCGGCAACGGCGCCAGAAATCCTTCTTGCTACCTCTTGAGCACCGCGTTGGTTTTACCTTGAAGAGGAAAGGGTGATGACGTAAAGCAGCGTAAGTATTTCCCTTAGTTTTTGAGAACTAAGGTATCAATCCAGTAGGAGGCCATGCACGAGTCCCTCGCACCTACACAAACAAATAAAATCCTTGCAACCAACGCAATAAAGGGGTTGACAATCCCTTCATGGCCACTTACGAAAGTGAGATCTGATAGATATGATAAGATAATATTTTTGGTATTTTTATGATAAAGATGCAAAGTAAAGAAAGCAAAATAAAAACGGCGCCTGAAATAGCTTGTTGTCGGGAGATTAAATATGATGGAAAATAGACCCGGGGGCCATAGGTTTCACTAGTGGCTTCTCTCGAGAGCATAAGTATTACGGTGGGTAAACAAATTACTGTTGAGCAACTGACAGAACTGAGCATAGTTATGAGAATATCTAGGTATGATCATGTATATAGGCATCACGTCCGCGACAAGTAGACCGACTCCTGCCTGCATCTACTACTATTACTCCACACATCGACCGCTATCCAAAGATGCATCTAGAGTATTAAGTTCAAAAGAATGAGTAACGCTTTAAGTAAGATGACATGATGTAGAGGATAAACTCATGCAATATGATATAAACCCCATCTTGTTATCCTCGATGGCAACAATACAATACGTGCCTTGCTGCCCCATCACACCTGGGAAAGGACACCGCAAGATTCAACCCAAATCTAAGCACTTCTCCCATTGCAAGAAAGATCAATCTAGTAGGCCAAACCAAACCGATAATTCGAAGAGACTTGCAAAGATAACCAATCATACATAAAAGAATTCAGAGAAGATTCAAATATTGTTCATATATAATCTTGATCATAAACCCACAATTCATCGGTCTCAACAAACACACCGCAAAATAAGATTACATCGAATAGATCTCCACGAGAATCGTGGAGAACTTTGTATTGAGATCCAAAGAGAGAGAAGAAGCCATCTAGCTAATAACTATGGACCCGAAGGTCTGAGGTAAACTACTCACACATCATCGGAGAGGCTATGGTGTTGATATAGAAGCCCTCCGTGATCAATGCCCCTCCGACGGAGCTCCGGAAAAGGCCCCAAGATGGGATCTCATGGGTACAGAAGGTTGCTGCGGTGGAATTAGGTTTTTGGCTCCGTATCTGGTAGTTTGGGGGTACGTAGGTATATATAGGAGGAATAAGTACATCGGTGGAGCAACATGGGCCCCACGAGGGTGGAGGGCACGCCCAGGGGGGTAGGCGCGCCCCCTACCTCGTGCCCTCCTGGTCGCTTTCTTGACGTAGGGTCCAAGTCCTCTGGATCACGTTCATTCCAAAAATCACGTTCCCGAAGGTTTCATTCCGTTTGGGCTCCATTTGATATTCTTTTTCTGTGAAACTCTGAAATAGGCAAAAAAAACAGCAATTCTGGGCTGGGCCTCCGGTTAATAGGTTAGTCCCAAAAATAATATAAAAGTGTATAATAAATCCCATTAATGTCCAAAATAGAATATAATATAGCATGGAACAATCAAAAATTATAGATACGTTGGAGACGTATCACCTATATAAATAGGACTAGCCACCACCATAGAGAGAGACAGATCTAGACTGGCTGGAGAGACACAACACCAGCTCACCGAGCACAGGAACACCTCTCCTCAGGAGGCTATTCTTCCCTTGTAACTGTTCATCCTTAGCCCAAGAGGCAATCCACCACACCACACTGGAGTAGGGTATTACACCACATCGGTGGCCTGAACCAGTATAAATCTTGTGTCCCTTTGTTCTTTGGGTTCGTCGAGCTAGGTCGTGAGATCGTGGTGCGTGTGAGCTAGGGGGAGGAGAGATCTTCGTGCGCACCTCAATGTTCGAACCTTAAGGGTTTTGCCGAAACCCGTAATCCGACATTTGGTGCGCTAGGTAGGTGCTCGGCTTCGCCCCGACGGCTTCGCCTCTCCGACCGACTCTCATGGACGGCGCCACTTCTTCGACTGGATCGACGGGCGCCATTAGCAGCGCCATGGGGCTCCGGACCTTCACCCCCGCCTTGCGGCGGGTGCGGTGGCCGGACAAGTTCAAGCCGGAGATGCCGCCCTGCTACGATGGTGCGGCGTATCCGGCGGCCTTCCTGCTAGCATACGAGGAGGCCGTTCTGGAGGCCGGGGGCGATGATAAGGTCATGGCCAACTGGCTCCCCATGGCCCTCGCTGGCGTGCCGCACGCTTGGCTCCTCCATCTGTCGGGATCTTCTGTGGCCTCCTGGGGGGAGCTGCGCGACCTCTTCATCACGCGCTTCGGGGTACCAACACCCCCCACCGTCGTGGCTCTCCTCCGCGGCTCACAGGCGCCGCCCTCGGACCGTCACACCAAGCCGTTCTTTCACCAGATCGGCACCGCCTCCACGCGGCAGGGGGCTCCCCCGGGTTGGGAGACGCCCAAGACCGACCTGACCTTCGACTCGGGGGATCACCCAGTCACCACTGTCGGCTCGGGCGTGCTCCCAATGCTTTGCACGCCCACCATCTGCAGTGTAGCCGTCACCAAGACCCTCATCGACGGCGGCGCCGGCCTCAACATGCTCTCTGTGGAGGCTTTTAGCCTCCTTCACGTACCTCTTGAGCGGCTCCGCCCCAGCAAGCCCTTCTCCGGGGTCGGCGGTCGCTCCTCCAACCCCCTGGGGCAGATCCGTCTCCCCGTGACCTTTGGCACACGTGACAACTACCGCACCAAGCTAATCAACTTCAACATCGCCCGCATCAACCTACCGTACAACGCCATCCTCGGGTACCCGGCGCTGGCCCAATTCATGGCAGCTACTCATCCTGCCTACAACCTCATGAAGATGCCAGGGAGCAAGGGCATCCTCACCGTGGCCGGAGACACCAAGGAAGCCTTGGCGGCCCTCAAACTCGCTTTCAGGGCCACGACGACAGCTTGCTCGGCCGACAAGGTCGTACTCGGGACCAAGGGGGCTGCGCCGACCAAGAAGAAGCAGCTATTCACTCAAGGTCAAGCCAAGACGAAGCAAATACCGGTCGACGAGGATGGGGCCTCATGCGCCACCTTTACTATAGGCGCCGACCTCGCTCTAGATCAATAAAGGGAGTTGGTGGACTTCCTGCGGGCGAACAAGGAAGTGTTCGCCTAGGAGCCCAAGCGGCTAGTTGGTGTCCCGAGAGGAGTGATTGAGCATCATCTGAAGGTATGCCCCAACGTGCGTCCTGTGAAGCAGAGGGCGAGGCGGCAGTCCACGGAGAAGCAGTCTTTCATCGTCCAGGAAACCCGCAAGCTGGAGGCAGCAGGTGTCATTCGCGAGGTCCAGTACCCAGAGTGGCTGGCGAACCCGGTCGTCGTGCCAAAGAAAGGAGGGAAGGAGCGCATGTGTGTCGACTTCACCAAGCTCAACAAGGCCTGCCCTCAAGACCCATTCCCGCTACCGTGCATCGACCAGATTGTCGACTCCACTGTCGAGTGCGACCTGCTATGTTTCCTCGATGCGTTCTCGGGCTACCACCAGATCAAGATGGCGGTAGAAGATGTGGAGAAAACGACTTTCTTGACCCCGTGCGGGGTATACTGCTACACTTGCATGCCATTCAGGCTGCGCAACGCAGGAGAAACCTTCCAGCGGCTGATGCACATCGCCTTGGGACGGCAGCTCGGGAGAAACGCTAATGCCTACGTCGACGACATTGTGGTGAAGTCTCGGGAGGCGAGAACTTTGATTCAGGACCTGGAGGAGACCTTCGCGAACCTGCGCCAAGTGGACTTGCACCTCAACCCGGAGAAGTGCGTGTTTGGTGTCCCTTTTGGCAAGCTGCTGGGCTTCCTCGTGTCCCACAGGGGGATCGAGGCCAACCCGGAGAAGGTCAAGGCAATCGAAGACATGAGCCCACCACAAACCCTCAAGGAGCTTGCGGGCTGCGTGACTTCGCTGGGGCGCTTCATCTCCAGGCTGGGGGAGCGCGCCTTGCCGTTCTTCAAACTGATGAAGAAGAAGGGTTCGTTCGAGTGGACCGCCGAGGCCAACCTGGCATTTCAAGACCTCAAGAGATACTTGACCAGCCCGTCGGTGATGGTGGCACCTCGTCCTCTCGAGCCCTTGGTACACTACCTGTCTGCCACACCCCACTCTACCAGCGCGGCGTTGGTGGCCCTCAGAGAGGAGCGCCAGGTCAAGGGCCCGCCAAGTGGAGCCGCCAAGACGGACGAGGCAACGCAACACCGAGGCGATGCTCCTGAGACAGCGGCTGCCCCAAAAAGTCATCAAGCCTCTGAAGCTGGAGATCCATAGGAAACACCTCAGTCCCCGGGGGCCAAAGACTCCATCAGCTCTCCCGCCCTCGTCGAGCACCCGGTGTACTTCATCAGCACAGTGCTACAAGATGCGAGAGCACGATACCCCATGCCTCAGAAGCTCTTGCTTGCGCTCCAGGTGGCCTCGCGTAAGCTGGGCCACTACTTCCAGGGTCACCCCATCAAGGTCGTCTCAGCTTACCCGCTGGAGAGAGTGCTCAGGATCCGTAATGCTGCGGGAAGGGTTGACGAATGGAACATCGAGTTGCAAGCGTTTGACTTGGAGTTCAGCACGACCAGGGTCATCAAGGGGGCTGCACTCGCCGACTTTGTGGCAGAATGGACTGACACCCCGGAACTCGAAGCAGGCGAGAACCGATCCCTCTCGCCAGGGAGTTAAGCGCCGGATGGGTGGGTCATGTACTTCGACGGCGCGTTCGCATGCCAGGGCGCGGGGGCTGGAGATGTGCTCATCTCGCCCACTCAGGACAAGCTTTACTATGTCGTGCAGCTCTGCTTCCAGCGGGGAGAGAAGGTCTCCAACAACATCACAGAGTACGAGGGCCTCATCGCCGGCCTCAAGGTTGTGGTGGCCCTGGGGGTGAAACGCCTCACCATCAAGGGAGACTCGCAACTCCTCATCAACTTCTGCAACAAGGTGTATGAGCCGAAGGATGAGCACATGGAGGCATACCTCGGAGGCACGCAAATGGAGAAGCAGTTCTCGGCCCGAGCTACAAAGATGTGCCTCGTGGCACCAACAAGGAGGCCGACGACATCACCAAGAGAGAATCCAAGCGGCTACCCCAAGAGCCTGGCGTCTTCGAGGAGTGGCTCTTCAAGCCTTCGGCAGCACCTCCGCCTGCGAAACCAGCGACACCTCAGGAGGAACTCCCCCAGCCACCAGCCTCGGGAGCCCCCGCCCACGGCCCGACCTCGGGAGCGCGCCTGCTCTTAGCGCTCAAGCCTCAGGAGGGGTGCTGGATCGAGGAGTTCAAGGCATACCTGACGCAAGGCACGTTGCCGGAGAAGGAACAGGATGCGGAGCATGTGGCCCGGCAGGCTACGGCGTACTGCATTCAGGACGGTGAGCTATACAGGAAGCGGCCAAATGATGTTTCACTATGATGCATCTCCAGGGAACAGGGGAATGAGTTGCTGGCTGACATACATGGTGGAGACTGCGGGCACCACTCGTTGTCGCGCACCCTAGTCGGCAAGGCCTTCCGCATCGGGTTCTACTAGCCCACGACACTCAACGACGCGGCCGAGCTGGTGAAATCCTGCGAGGCTTGCCAATTCCACGCCAAGCAGATCCACCAGCCAGCTCAGGGCCTCCGGACTATCCCACTCTCATGGCCATTCGCGGTCTGGGGGCTGGATATCCTGGGCCCATTCCCTCGAGCGCCTGGAGGTTACCGCTACCTCTACGTCGCCATTGACAAATTCACCAAATGGGTGGAAGTGGAAGTCGTCCGCACCATCCCAGCCGGGTCAACAGTTAAGTTCATCAAGGGCCTCGTAAGCCGCTTTGGGGTCCCTAACCGCATCATCACTGACAACTGCTCACAGTTCACTAGCAATCTCTTCAAAACGTATTGTGCTAACCTTGGAATGCAGATCTGCTACGCTTCCGTGGTGCACCCCAGGAGCAATGGCCAAGTTGAAGACGCCAACGTGGAAGTCCTGAGGGGCCTCAAGACCAGGACCTTCAAGAGGAAGCTCGAGGCCTGCGGCAAGCTCCAGTCCATGCTGTGGTCCATCCGCACCACCGCCACCAAGCCGACATGCGAGACCCCGTTCTTCCTCGTCTATGGAGCAGAAGCGGTTCTCCCACACGAGGTCAGGCATCACTCCGCACGGGTCCTGGCGTTTGATGAAACCTAGCAGGACGCCATGCGGGGGATGGACCTCGTGCTGGGGGAGGAACACCGCCGTGAAGCCTCGCTCCGAGCCGCAAGGTATCAGCAGGCGCTGCGGCGGTACCACTGATGCAGCGTCCGCTCCAGGACGTTCGAGGTGGGTGATCTCGTCCTGAGGTGGGTGCTCTCCAGGGAAGGGCTGCACAATCTCTCACCCATGTGGGAGGGCCCGTTTCGGGTCGCCCATGTCTCCAGGCCTGGCGCCGCGCGCCTGGAGACGCAGGACCGGATCCCCATCCAGAACGCCTGGAACATCCAGCACCTCCGGAAGTTCTACCCATGAAGCAAGGCCCGACGCCTGTGAAGGAAGGCCCAGTGCCTGTGAAGGTCTCCGCTCGTGACACTCTCACGTAATAATGAGTGGGGTTGTACACGCCCCGGAGTCTCAGGAATGCCGCCCTCGGGCCTCGGGGGCTCCCTCCCACGTCCTAGTGGAAGCACTTAGCTTCGCCTGGTGAGAAGACAAGAAGACTAGACTAGGTGCCGAACGCGGCTTTTCATTTGCTTTCCGCAGTTGGCTTGCTCCTCTTTAATGAAAATTTACTCTCTGGTGTTCCTTGCCTGATTGGTTCCATCGCCTTTTGCCTCCTTTTTCTGCCTTCGGTTCCTCGTTTTGGCCCGTACTCTCCTTCGCATGCCTCGCGAGGGGGCTGGACAGGTGCCCTCGTGAGCATCCTTTCCTGTTCTTCCTGAGGCACCCTCGCTCGAGCTCGCAAATTGGCGCACCCCTCTCAATCCGTGCCCCTCGGGTACCGCGATGCGAAGCGCTGGGTCGTGGTCGGCTGCGCCCGCGACCAGGGCTCGGAAGGGCTCGGAAGAATAAGAGTTTCCTAATGAATTTTTGCAGTTCCAAGACGCCTCCCAAGTTAAGGAGGCCTCGCCAGGTACTGGGAAACACACGCCTCACGAGGCAGAAACTGCTTGAAGCGCGTCGAGCTAAGTTATTTCTACGCGCTTACATAAAACATTGATGCTGCAGCACGACACGGGAATGATAAACATAGCATAACAACTTGGAAATCACGGTTCGTTGCACGCCCCTGCGGGGCCCCATACTTGTCTCTCTCTTAATGCAGGAAGAAAAGGAAGAACGAAACAAAAGTGGCGCGCGCTCCCGCGACAGTTCACGAGGATGGGCCCATGGCCCTCTCCTGGGATCCATGGCGCTCTCTTGGGCTCAACCAGACCCCTCCTCGCGCTTCACTGGGGCGCAGCGACAAGACGACCCACCGCCGCCCTCGAAGCGGGCGCGGCGGCGTGGCGGCTGGTCGTAGCCGCTGCTACTGGAGCTGTCGTCGGAGGAAGAATCGCCGTAGCTGGACGAGCAGCGGCCAGCGCCGAGGGCAAGACCATCCTCACCCTCGTCACGACCGTCGCCAAGGCCGAGCACCTCGCCACCGTCGTTGTCCTCGGGGCAGCACCCGACGCGGCGGCCATCTTTTCCGAATACCCTCACGTAGAGGGTCGCGTTGCTGTCGTACTTGAAGTGGAGGGTGCACCGCTTTGCCCGGGCCGCGACGCTGGCAACTTCGCCACCAGCGGGCGGGGTTGTGTTGTTCTGCGCCGGAGACCTCCGCCGCAACCCAAGAAGCCTTGCTGCAGCAGCCGTCGGCCTGCAGCCAGAGCCCACCTAGACTCGTGGCCGGTAGCTCACCGACGAAGAAGCGCGGGAGCTGAAGCCAGGTGCCGGTCGGGTTCTTCGACCACACGACGAACTCCGGCAGCACCTCCGCCGAGTGGAAGCACGACCGAGGAGGGCGCGCGACCAAGGCACGCCTCCCTTCATCGACGGGGCTGCCACGACCTGGGCGACTCCCACCACGCGAAGAGGCGCGGCCGCGGCCGCGAGGGACCACGGCAGGGGTCGCGGTGTGCTTCTTGGCGTGGCGCGCTCTCTTGGCGGCGGTAAGCCGGGCCCCTCCTGGCGGGCGTTCCCCTTCTCTGCAGCCGAGAACCTCTTCGTGGGTGCCATGGGTGTCGCTACTAGTAGTGAAGCAGGGGAGAAGAAACGAGCGGAGCAGGAAGAGATGAACGACGGGGGCTTCGCCCCCTCCTCATTTATAGCCAGAGAAGGCCAACGGGCGATCCCCATGATCACATGCAATGATGATTTTCTCTGCATGCAACAGGGACTCGTCAAGTCGGGCAGTCGCCGAGGCAACGTGGGGAAGCGGAGACGCCCACGTCCAACCAATCGCCATGCGTCAAGCGGGCCCGCAGGCTGTTGGGGCCCGCGGCGCTCCGCACTTGCCCCTTGGCTTTGCCTCGAAGCCAAGTCCGAGCGCGCCTTGGTCCCGGGGGCTACTATCGGTGTACTGGGAACGGGGGTCCCCAGACTTGCCTGCCTGCGGCTGTAGGATCTTGAGAAGAGGTGTCCAGAGGGGGGTGATTAGACACTAAGTACCAAAGTTGCAGTTTTTAACTTCTTTTAGTTTAAATGGAGTTTAGGCACAAGTTTAACATTCTCTATCCATAACAAGCAGGCATGCAAAGAGTATATAGGCAGCGGAAAATAAAGCATGCAACTTGCAAGAATGTAAAGGGAAGGGTTTGGAGAAATCAAACGCAATTGGAGACACGGATGTTTTTGTCGTGGTTCCGATAGGTGGTGCTATCGTACATCCACATTGGTGGAGACTTCAACCCACGTAGGGCAACGGTTGCGCGAGTCCATGGAGGGCTCCACCCACGAAGGGTCCACGAAGAAGCAACCTTGTCTATCCCACCATGGCCATCGCCCACGAAGGACTTGCCTCACTAGCGGTAGATCTTCACGAAGTAGGCAATCTCCTTGCCCTTACAAACTCCTTGGTTCAACTCCACAATCTTGTCGGAGGCTCCCAAGTGACACCTAGCCAATCTAGGAGACACCACTCTCCAAGAAGTAACAAATGGTGTGTTGATGATGAACTCCTTGCTCTTGTGCTTCAAATCATAGTCTCCCCAACACTCAACTCTCTCTCACAGGATTTGGATCTGGTGGAAAGGAGATTTGAGTGGAAAGCAACTTGGGGAAGGCCGGAGATCAAGATTCATATGGTTGGAATGGAATATCTTGGCCTCAACACATGAGTAGGTAGTTCTCTCGTAAATAGGATCTTTGGAAGTGTAGGTTTGTTCTGATGGCTCTCTCCACGAATGAAGAGGAGGTGGAGGGGTATATATAGACTCCACACAAAATCTAACCGTTACACACAATTTACCAAACACGGTGGGACCGAATCATCAAACCCGGTCGGACCGATTTAGTAAACCTAGTGACCGTTAGGATTTTCGGTGGGACTGACATGCATCTCGGTAGGACTGATTTGGTTAGGGTTAGGGCATAACGTAATCTCGGTGAGACCGATTACACAAACTTGGTGAGACCGAATTTGGTAATTAGCTAACCAAAGAGTTGGTCAGGCAAACTCGGTGAGACCGATTACTCGAACTCGGTGGGACCGATTTGGGTAATAAGTTAACTAGAAGGTTTGCATTGTAATCTCGGTAATACCGATTGCACAAACTCGGTGAGACCGATTTTGGTAATGGACATACACAGAGAGATTACAATCCCATCTCGGTGAGACCGATTTGCCTAGGGTTTGTGGCAGTGGCTATGACATCTGAACTCGGTGGCGCCGGATAGAAAGAATCGGTAGGGCCTAGTTTGACTTTGGGTTTAGGTCATATGTGGATGTGAGAAAGTAGTGGAGGGTTTTGGAGCATATCACTAAGCACATGGAGCAAAAGGCTCATTAAGCAACACCTCATCCCTCCTTGATAGTATTGGCTTTTCCTATAGACTCAATGTGATCTTGGACCACTGAAATGTAAAATGAAGAGTCTTGAGCTTGAAGCTTGAGCCAATCCTTTGTCCTTAGCATCTTGAAGGAGTTCCCACATCCTTTAGTCCATGCCACTCCATTGTTGAACTTATCTGAAACATACTAGTTAAAAGTGTTAGTCCAACAAAAGATATGTTGACATTAATTACCAAAACCACCTAGGGAGCACTTGTGCTTTCAATCTCCCCCTTTTTGGTAATTGATGGCAACATACATCAAAGCTTTAGATAAAGATATAAAGAATAGCAAGTAAAGCTTCAGAAATACATGTAACAAGCATAGGCTCCCCCTATATGTATGCAATCATGTGAATATGGAATATAGAAACATGTGAGAGCAAAACCATGATATAGTAGGCAATGTGTTACATGTATCTTGGCCATATGCATCAGAGCAAAGAATATTAAAGAAAATACCTTCATGCTCATGAGTCCTTCTTGCAAAACAATATGTACATCAGCAAGAATTCCTCATACACATGAGTGTGATGCATATACTTACCTTGTAGTCTTGAGTTGACTTAGGGTGAAATGAACCTGCACAAACAAGGTTAGATAACACAGGTACATCCACTAGCCAGAGCAAACATAAGAAACCACAAGAATACCAAGACTGGGATGACATGTAGAGAGTGAGTACTGAGTACCACATTGGATTAGACATGTCCCCAAGAGTAAAGATATGCAATGAATTTGAATGATTTCTTTCCCTTGGATGTCTTGCTCCCCCTGAATCTAGCATGGGATATTGGGAGAAGATAGGGAACAGAAATTCAGAGCTGAAAGAAAAAAATGAACAGAGCTTAAAGCAAATAAGCACATGGACATGTCCTTCCCCCAAAAAGACATGTGGCATCTCTCCTCTTGAACACCAAGCATCTGGGATCCTTGAGAAATACTTCTACTTGAGTATTCTCTCCCCCTGGAGATCTCTTTCTCCCCCTTAATACTCTCTCTGATGTGATCTCTCTAAGTAATAAGCTTTGATGTGATCTCTCTCTCCCCCTTTGACATCAATTTCCAAGAAGGGTCTTCTGGAATTTGTTGTGTATGGGTTTGGTCCTCGAGTCACAACACAAAGCACTGGATAAAATTGTGATGCTTGTAGAGGACAAGATTCATTGAGTGGAGCTGGATTTAAAAGAGACACAGAATAAGTGGCAAACTGTTTTTCCTGTTGGGAAATCGGTGGCACCGAGTGGTATGCTTCGGTTGTACCGAAAAGATTCGGTTGGTCCGAAAACAACACAACGGTGAAACCGAGTTCATCACAGAGAAAACATTTGTCACCTCAGCTCACTAAACTAGAAAGGTCTCACAAGGATTTGCAAGGAATTGGATGCTGAAAATGCAGAGCAAATAGAAAGAAAAGAATGATATCTAGATGAAGTTTTTTTTAAAGGGGAAACAAATATGCATGAGACAAATGCAGAAACGCAAATAAGAACACGAGAGAACTTCATCTAGAGATGGTCGGTGACAAAGTCACCTATGTTAGAGTATATTGACTTAGGAGTCAAGTGAGATCACTTGATCATAGGTCATACTCATCGTTTAAGCTCAAAATGGGGTTACCATTTTTCGTTTAAGCATCTTGATGTATTCACATCTTGTCGAGTTGCTTTAGCTCATGATTGAGTAAAGCTTCTCTAAGATGGAATGACATACCTTGGTTGGTGGTGGTGTCCATGTAGTTGAACTTGTGTGGGTTGCTCAAGGTTGATGTAGCTCATCAAGAGTTGGGAGCACCACTTGGAATTTGAGTCCATCTACCTACATGGGTTAGTTCTTGCAAGGAAGAGCACTTGTGTATCCAAAATGAAAATCATGAAGCTCAATCATAGAGTTTGTCAAAAGGATATATTAGAATGATTTCGTGCTTCCTTGTATTCATCCACCATAGTGTAGAGACTCGGTGATGTAGAGATTGCTCAAAATGTGAGTAGATTACAATCTCATGGAATTTGATTCCACCAAGTACCTACATGGGTTAGATGACATGCAAGATGCAAATATATCCAAGGTATAATATATTCATCATAAAAGAGATATCATGGGTTAGTCATAAGCTCATGTATTGCATGTATCCGATGGAGTTTCTACTCCAAGTTTGAAGCATCAATGATGTTCAATTCTCCTCTCAACCTACAAAACACTTTCTCATCAAGGGGTTTAGTAAATATATGCGCTAATTGCTTTTCAGTGCGAACATGCTTAAGATTAATGTCACCCTTAGCAACATGATCTCGAATGAAATGATGACGAACTTCAATATGCTTAGTTCGAGAGTGTTGTATGGGATTATGACCAATTTTGATAGCACTTTCATTGTCACAAAGCAATGGAACATGTTTCACATGTATCCCATAATCTTTAAGAGTTTGGGTCATCCAAAGTAATTGAGCACAACATGATCCAACGGCAATGTACTCCGCTTCGGCGGTAGATAAGGATACCGAGTTCTGTTTCTTGGAGGACCAAGACACAAGAGATCTACCAAGAAATTGACAAGTACCCGAAGTGGACTTTCTATCAACCTTGTCTCTGGCATAGTCCGAGTCGGGATAGCCAACAAGATCGAAAGAGGCCCTCTTAGGATACCAAATGCCAAAATTAGGTGTATGAATTAAGTATCTCACTATCCTTTTCACGGCCTTAAGATGACATTCTTTAGGAGCAGCTTGATATCTTGCACACATGCACACACTTAGCATAATATCGGGACGTGAAGCACATAGATATAACAATGAACCAATCATAGAGCGATAAACCTTTTGATCAACCGGTTTACCATCTTTGGTCAAATCAAGATGTCCACTAGTAGGCATGGGTGTAGGCATACCTTTGCATTCTTGCATATTGAACTTCTTGGATAAGTCCTTAGTGTACTTCGTTTGAGAGACAAAAGTACCTTCCTTAGTTTGCTTGATTTTCAACCCAAGAAAGAATTTGAGTTCACTCATCATTGACATCTCAAACTTCTCCGACATTAGCTTTCCAAACTTTTCACTAAAATGAGGGTTAGTTGATCCAAATATGATATCATCAACATAAATCTGGCATACAAATAATTCTCCATTAACCCTTTTAGTAAAAAGTGTGGAATCAATCTTCCCAATTTCAAAGCCTTTTTCAAGAAGAAACTTGGTCAAGCATTTATACCATGCTCTAGGAGCTTGTTTAAGATCATAAAGAGATTTG
This sequence comes from Aegilops longissima, assembly GCA_021605205.1. Taxonomy (NCBI): domain Eukaryota; kingdom Viridiplantae; phylum Streptophyta; class Magnoliopsida; order Poales; family Poaceae; genus Aegilops; species Aegilops longissima. Next base: position 403,241,945 of record CM038682.1, read on the forward strand.
TGAAGTTTGTAAACATGATCTGGTTTCTTAGGATTGACAAAGCCGGGAGGTTGTTTAACATAAAATTCCTCCTCTATTTCACCATTTGGAAAAGCACTTTTAATGTCCATTTGGTACAAGGTGATATTATGGTGATTAGCATAGGCAAGTAAGATGCGGATGGACTCAAGTCTAGCAACTGGAGCATAAGTCTCACCATAGTCCATACCTTCGACTTGTGTGTAGCCTTGGGCGCATTTAGGCGTGCTTTGTTGCAAACTACTTGTCCATCTTCATCTTGCTTGTTGCGAAACACCCATTTGGTACCGATGATGTTGTGGTTGTTGTCGGGCTTCTCAACCAATGTCCAAACTTGGTTTCTCTCAAAGTTGTGTGCTCTTCATGCATAGCATTTATCCAATCCGGATCTTCCAATGCTTCTTCGACCTTCATAGGTTCAATGCTAGAGATGAAAGAATAGTTTTCACAAAAGTTAGCTAAACGAGTTTTAGAGCGAGTGATTCTCCCGGTTTGAATATCATTGTAGATTTGCTCGACAGGATGGTCTTTAGCAATTCTTGCTCTAACTCGTGAAAGCTTTTTCTTGGGTCTCGGTTGAACATCTTCTTCATCTTGTTCTTCTTCTTCTTGATCATCTTCATTGTTGGCGTTGTCGTTTTCTTGTCGTGGTGGAGAAGGAGGTTGTTGACGTTCGTGATGTTCTTCCTCGTTTTCTTCATCTTGGTGTGTTCCACTTGTGGATGCTTCCGTTTCAACTCTTGGTTCACCTTGTCACGAAGTAGAAGCTTCCACTTGGATCGACAAGGTACTCTCCTTCACCTCCGTTGGACGGACCTTGCCAATAGACAAGTCTTGGATTGCTTCCGAAGGGTCTTTGTCTCCTACATCAATTGGAAATTGCTCTACTTGAGAGCCGTTAGATTCATAAAACTTCACATCTACCGTCTCTTCAACCTTTTGGGTGAGATTGTTGTAGACACGGTATGTGTGAGAGTTTGAGCCATAACCTAGTAGGAAACCTTCATGAGATTTAGGAGCAAATTTTGAACGACGATGCTTATCAAGAATGTAGCACTTTGAGCCGAATACTCGAAAGTATCCAACTTGGGGTTTGTTACCGGTGAGGAGCTCGTATGCCATCTTGCCGAGTAGCTTGTGAAGATACAAGCGATTTGTTGCATGACAAGCTGTCTCAACCGCTTACGCCTAAAAGTGCTTGATTGTCTTGTACTCATCAAGCATCATTCTCGTCATTTCGATGAGCGTCCGGTTCTTCCTCTCAACAACTCCATTTTTTGAGGTGCGACGTGGCGAGAACTCGTGTGAAATCCTTCTTCGTCAAGAAAGGTGTCCACATTTGCGTTCTTGAACTCCGTTCCGTTGTCGCTGCGAACCTTCTTGATCTTCACTTCAAATTGGTTTTGGGCCTTCCTAGCGAAGTTTTTGAGGATCTTTTGGACCTGCGATTTATCATCGAGAAAGAACACCCACGTAAATCTTGAAAAATCATCAACTATAACTAGACCAAAAGAATTTCCACCGAGACTTTTGTAGGCGTTGTGTAACACCCCGGACATAACTTTCCATATTTGTAACTCCAACTCTTGCCATTTTCGGCATTGTGATATGATATTCCCTCCGTGGTTGGGTTTTTATTCATTTTGCATTTTGTCCATGTCATGCATTTTATATCATGTCATCATGTGCATCGCATTTGCATACGTGTTCGTCTCATGATTCCGAGCATTTTTCCCGTTGTCCGTTTTGCAATCCGGCACTCCTATCTCCCCGCTGCCCCTTTTACGTTTTTTCGTATGCGGGTACTAAACCTTCTCGGAATGGACCGAGGTTTGTCAAGTGGCCTTGGTATACCACCAGAGACCACCGGTCAAGTTTCGGTCATTTGGAGCTCGTTTGGTACTCCAACGGTTAACCGCACTCTCGCAAAGGCCTCTTTTAAGTTGCAGCCCAACACCCCTTAAAATAGTCCAATAACCCATCTAAGTCACTTCCATGCTCTCCGTCGTTCGATCACGATCGTGTGGGTAAAACTACACCTCATTTGGACTCTCCTAGCTCCCTCTATGCCTATTTAAACACCCCATTCCAAATCCGGGTCCAACCCTAGCCTTCCCCTACCTCGCGCCGGACGAACGCTCGCCGCCGACACGTCCGCCCCACCGCACACGCGTCCGAACCAATCCATACGCCACGTGTCAGCGCCTGCCACCGCCAGCGCCCGCCGGCCGCGGGGGCCAAAGCCGGCCTCACGCCAGCGCCCATGTCCGGCGACCAGCGCCTCCAGCGGCTGATGCGCCGCCGCCCTCCGCTGCTCCGCCGCCTCCTGCCCTCCGCGACCTCGCCAGCGTGCTGCCCGCCGCCGCCGTCGGCCGGCGCCGCCCTCCGCCGCCCTGGGCGCCGCCGACCCTCGCCGACCTCGACGCGCGATCGCCGGCCGCCATCATGACCTCGCCGGCCGGTCCCGACCCCGCGCCGACCTCCCCTCCTCCTCCGGCCTCTTCCCGCACTCCGGCGAGCCCCGGCGCCGCCGCACCGCCGCCGTCCCGATCAGATCCGGCCCGATCCCGATCCGGATCCCGGTTGACTTCTTCCCCCTCTCAAAATCGTCTAAGTTTTTCATCCGGAGATTATTTCGTGGCAATTTCAACGCATCGTAACTTTGCATCTGTAGCTCCATTTTGCACGTGTAATATGTCAAAATGTTCGCCTCGAATAGTAAATCATTTCATCTCATTGCATCATTTTCTTTTGATCTCATTTTGATGCCCGAAATGCTGTTGTAAGAGGGCTATGTGATGTTAGTTTCTGTTTCTTAACAGAACATGCACTTTTGTTATTTTTGCTATGATTGATGTGTGCACCCTATGAATTTGAGTCCTACATGTGTTTTGTAATATGCCATGCCATCTTTCCAGGGGTGTATTCCATGTATTTTTGTGATCTATGTGGTGACTAGCACAAGCATGCAAAGTAGGTGTCCCTGATGTTGCTGATTTCACTCTGTTTTCTTGATATTTTGATGCCATGTTAACTTGATGCTACCGAGAGATCTATGCATATTTTGAGATACTTCAGTAAGGATGTTTTGTTATACATGTCTTGCTCTATCCATCCATGCCTTTGTTTGCAATTATGGAGTGCCATAGCTTGAGTCAATCGAGCTCTACTTTTGCTATCAAATGTTTCCTGGCAGATTGTTTACATGTTATTCAATTTTGCCAAGGTTGTTGTGGTTGATCCGTGTATGCTATGATGTTGTTCTTGCCATTTATATCTTCTATGCCATGTATTCTTGATGTATGTATGCTTAGTTTATCATGAAAGGCTCTGTAGTGAGTGCATAGAGCTCTTAAACATGCCTACTTGTTATCAGTTTTTGACATGCCATGTTCTGAATCATTACTAAACTTGCGATATTGACATGGGTGTTACTATATTTTCTGATCCTTTTGGCTTATGGTCAGTAAGGGACTTTTGTTCTATGCTTTGAGTAGATTCATGCCATGCCTTGTTTTGCTATTATAAGTTCCTGTAGCATGTAGTTTTCTTGCTCTGAACATGGCTACCTGATGCTGTTTTTGCCATGTCCAGCCTGATATTTTGTGCACTTTTGCCATGCTTGTTTGAACCTGTTATGATGTGAACTAGCCGTAGCTCAGTGCTCATCTTTTGTCAAGCATCTTGAGTAGATCACCGACATGTGCTTTGTTGGTACGTTTGGGTGCAGTAGCTTAATTTATTGTTGCTTGCTAAGTGGCATCATGCTGTTAATGGCAGATTTGTGCCATTCTTGTTTTGCTTGTCATTTCCAAACCGTGCATCCGATTCCGGTGATCTTTATATCGATTTCAACCGAAATCATCTCATCTTTCCAGCGGCATACTTGGTTTGCCAAGTTGATGCCTGGTTCATCATTTTCCTTCCGGAGCCTTTATACGCATTGCATATCACATCTCGCATATCATGTCATGTTTTGCATCATGTTGCTTGTGCATTGCACCGTGATTTATTGTGGTTCCTTTGTTTGTGTTCTTGCTTTGGGTAGAGCCGGAGACGAGTTCGTGAACGAGGAACCTGTTGAGAACGCCACGAGGATCAAGCTTTCGACAACTCGAGAACATTGCGCAAGATGACCATACCCTCGAAATCACTTCTATCTTTGCTATGCTAGTTGCTCGCTCTTTTGCTATGCCTATGCTACGATGCCTATCACTTGCTTATCATGCCACCCATATTGCCATGTCAGCCCCTAACCATCCTTTCCTAGCAAACCGTTGATTGGCTATGTTACCGCTTTGCTCAGCCCTCTTATAGCGTTGCTAGTTGCAAGTGAAGTGAAGTTTGTTCCTTGTTGGAACATGGAGATGTTGTTCCTTATTGGAACATGTTTACTTGTTGGGATATCACAAATATATATCTGCTATAATTAATGCATCTATATACTTGGTAAAGGGTGGAAGGCTCGGCCTTATGCCCGGTGTTTTGTTCCACTCTTGCCACCCTAGTTTCCGTCATACGGTGTTATGTTCCTTGATTTCGCGTTCCTTACGGTTGGGTGATTTATGGGACCCCTTGACGGTTCGCTTTGAATAAGACTCGTCCAAGAAGGCCCAACTTTGGTTTTACCATTTGCCACCTAAGCCTTTTCCCCGGGTTTTCATGAGCCCGAGGGTCATCTTTATTTAACCCCGGGCCAATGCTCCTCGGCGTTGGTCCAAACTAGAGCCACTTGCGGTGCCACACCGAGGCAACTTGGGGCATCTTCGGTTGCCATACGTCGATTGCTCATCCGGTGTGCCACGAGAACGAGATATGTGCAGCTCCTATTGGGATTTGTCGGCACATTCGGGCGGCTTTGCTGGTCTTGTTTTATTCTTTGTCGAAATGTCTTGTAGTCCGGATTCCGAGATTGATCGGGTCTTCCGGTAGAAGGAATATCCTTCGTTGACCGTGAGAGCTTATAATGGGCTAAGTTGGGACACCCTGCAGGGTATTATCTTTTGAAAGCCGTGCCTGCGGTTATGAGGCAGATGGGAATTTGTTAATGTCCGGTTGTAGAAAACTCGAAGTTGACCTCAAATAAAATACACATCAACCACGTGTGTAACCGTGATGGTCTCTTCTCGGAGTCCGGGAAGTGAACACGGTGTTGGAGTTATGTCGGACGTAAGTAGTTCAGATCACTTCTTGATCGCTACTAGTTTCACGACCGTGCCTTGCTTCTCTTCTCGCTCTCTTTTGCGAATGTAGCCACCATATATGCTAGTCGCTGCTGCAGCTCCACCTTACAACTCTGTCCTTCCTATAAGCTTAAATAGTCTTGATCTCGCGGTGTGAGATTGCTGAGTCCCGTGACTCACAGATTCTACCAAAACGATTGCAGTGAGCGATGCGTGCAGGTGACGAACCGAGCTCAAGTGGGAGTTCGACGAGGAACGTGGTCGTTATTATGTGTCTTTTCCGATGATCAGAGTGGTGCCCAGTTGGGACGATCGGGATCTGTGTAGCATTTGGGGTATCTTCTTTTATTTTGGTTCCGTAGTCGGACCTTGAGTGTACTCTGAATGATGGATGTTTATTCATGTATTGTGTGAAGTGGCGACTGTAAGCCAACTATGTATCTCTTTCCCTTATGTATTACATGGGTTGTGTGAAGATTACCTCACTTGCGACATTGCTTTCAATGCGGTTATGCCTCTAAGTCGTGCCTCGACACGTGGGAGATATAGCCGCATCGAGGCGCTAAGTTGGTAATCGAGCCTTCCCGACTTAGGAGCCCCTACTTGATTGTTTCTTTGGCGTTGTTGAGTCTAGAATGGAAAATGTTTTGAGTCTTAGGATTATATATATCGAGAGTAGGATTCTTTTTACTCCCAGTCCTTCGTCGCTCTGGTGAGGTATCCCGACGAGAGTTTTGACTCTCCTCTTCTCAAATTTCACTAAAAAAATTTAGGATCACGCGGGTATCTTGGAATCGTTCAGATGGTTTTGTGACGAGAACATTGTTCTTGGTGCCTCGACATTTAGGGGTTGTGGCGGTGTCCCGGGAGTTGAGCTCCGAGGTGTTGTCGTCACAATTTTATCGTTGCAGATTCTGGAATACGAGATTTGCCGACATCGAAATCTCTTTTGTGCAGTTGTTGGTGAGATAACCCGATAACTTGAAGATTGGGCGAGCTCGGGAGTATTGCCATGACTTGTATAACGGATGTTTTTGAAGGTCGAGGTACACGATTTCGAGGATTTCTTGGTTATGTGTTGACGGATGGATACTGATTGGATCTAGGTATTGTTAGTTTGGGTGATATATTTTGTGTCCCTGTATCCCCAACACGATTGCATAACCGTAAAGTTTCGGGGAGTTTATAGGTGGGATTCAAGTAGCTCCTAGCTTTTCTTCCCGCAGATATTTGGTTCGTGATTGGGTAATCCTTACCACTTATTTGTTCGGTCGTACCTTGTTATTTTTTCATCAACCTTAATCAAGTGGCTTCTCACCTTAATGGGCGTGTGATGTTAACTTTGGAATTCATTCGTTCATTCTTGTTGAATGTTTATTGTGAAGACTATATGTTGCAATTTCTATCCGTTGATTCAACTTGACTATTTGTCTATCAAAGGACTAACGGATGTCACCCTCTTCAGATGGCTCCGCCAACGCGTCTGAATCCGGATCGTGATGATGGGAATCAGTCGAACCCTCCACCTCCACCTCCGCCTCCGGAGGCTGGCAACTATCATGGCAGCCATCAATGCCAATGCTCAGATGATTTTGCAGCTCTTGCAAGAACGTACTCAAGGGCAAGGCAGTCAAGGAAATCAAGGTCAAGGCAACAACCAGCCGCACTTTGCTACTCTCAGTCAGTTCCTCGCTAATCAGCCGAAGTCTTTCAGTTTCTGTGTCGAGGCCACAAACGATGACGATTGGCTTGTGGACATCTGCAAACACTTTGAATGTAGCAATGTCAGACCTGAGGATTTTGTCAAGTTTGCATCGTTTCAACTCAAGGACCAAGCTCTTTGAGTGGTACCGGCAATACAAAGATTCCAGAGGAGGTCGTGTCATTACAGGATGAGTTCCGCCGAGATTTGAGCTCACCACATTCAAAAGTGTTGTTGAGAGCAAGCGTGAGGAGTTCCGCAATCTCAAGCAAGGCAACATGTCGTGTACCAATACAATATCCAGTTCGAAACTCGCTCGCTTTGCTAAGCAAGGCGTCCACGATGAAAAGAGTATGATCTATCAATTGAGAGGTGGTGCGAGAGAAGATCTGCAATTAGCTCTTGTGCTTTTGAGCCGAAAAGTATGATGAATTCTACAACATGCCTTTGAAGCAAGAAGCTGCCCAGCTCAAATGTGAGGCTTCTAAGAAGAGAATCGGGGATGCAGATTCAGTCTTCTTCTTCCTCTCAAGTGGCAGCTAAGCAGCGAAGTTCTACCTTCCTCCTCCTCCGTTCCGTCGGCCTTATCGCGAGAAGAACTCGGTGGCCGTGGATCTTCCCACCCACCCAACCCAAGCTATCGAACAAGTCTAATTCTCAAGCTCCAAGGTCAAGTGCTCCTTACCACCGTCCGCTCTCGAGGTGACTTGCAACAAATGTCGCAGAAAGGTCACTATGCGAACAAGTGTTTCAACCAAAGCGCCTTCCGCCTCCTCCTCTGTGAAATCTTCCAGCAATGCAGTGGTCAAGCATAATCCCAAGCATGCCAAGGTCAATATGATGAATGCAGCTCAAGCGGAGGAATCTTCTGATGTGATCATGGGTAATCTTCTTGTTAATGATATTCCTGCAAAAGTCTTATTTGATACTGGTGCATCGCTTTCTTTCATTTCAAGACCTTTTGTTGCCAAGCATGAGTTGGTGACGGAAAAGATTCCTATTTCGTTGAAGATTGTGTCCCCGGGTAAGCAGATGACTTCTCGAGTTTTGGTTCCGAATGTCGGTATCAAGATGGGCGATTACAGATTTCTGGCTAAACCTATTGTCCTTGGTGACTCGGATATTGATCTAATTCTTGGAATGGACTGGCTTTATCAGCACAAAGCTCAGCTTGATTGTGCTACCAGGGAAATTCAATTGACTCACTCTTCTAATGATGTGATCATCTATGCGCTCGTGATGAAACCATTGGTTGTTTTCTCTCAATGAGAAGGGCGAATTGGATGCTATCTCTCGATTCGATCGTTTGTGAGTATCAAGATGTCTTTCCATAAGAGCTTCGGGTATGCCTCCTCATCGGCCGATTGAGTTAGTTATCGATCTTGAGCACCGCTTTGAACCCGCTTTGCAAGCGTCCATACAAGCTTGGACTGATGAGCTGAAGGAATTGAAGAAGCAGCTCGATGAACAAGAGCGTCTGGGTTTGATCGGACGAGTTCATCTCCTTGGGGTTGTGGTGTTCTTTTGTCCGAAGAAGGATGGCACGGACCGACTTTGCATCGATTACCGTCCATTGAATAAGAACACAATCAAGAAAAAGTATCCACTTCCCAACATCAATGAGCTATTCGAGCAACTCAAAGGTGCTAAAGTGTTCTCCAAGCTTGACCTTCGTATGGGTTATCATCAGATTCGCATTCGTGAACAAGATATTCCCAAGACAAGCATTGAGAACAAGCTTTGGTTCTTATGAATATCTTGTCATGTCTTTCGGCCTCGTCAATGCTCCTCCAACATTCTCTCGGATGATGAACTTCATATTCAACCCTACACCAATGAATTCGTCTTGGTCTATCTTGATGATATTTTGGTCTTCTCCAAGAATAAGAAGGATCATGCCAAACATTTGCGATTGGTGCTAGACAAGCTCGAGAGCATCAATTCTATGCTAAGTTCTCCAAATGTGAATTTTGGCTTGATGAAGTGCTTTATCTTGGTCATATCATCTCCGCCAAGGGCATCATTGTTAATCCCGAGAAGGTGTCCGCAATTGTGAATTGGGAACCTCCTCGAATGTCAAGCGACTCATGATTTTCTTGGTCTTGCAAGCTATTGCGAAGATTCGTTGAGAACTTCTCCAAGATTGCAAAGACTCTTTCCAACCTCCTCCGAAGCATGTGAAGTATGTCCGGTCTCCCGAGTGTGGCGTTGCTTTCAATACCCTCAAAGAGAAACTCGTCACAGCTCTCTGTCTTGACTCCTCTGATGAATCCAAGCCATTGAAGTTTTCGTGATGCTTCTCTTCAAGGTCTCGGTCTTTGTGTTAATGCAAGAGAAGAGAGTTGTGGCTTATACCTCTCGCTTGATTGAAGCCCAACGAAAAGAACTACCCCACTCACGATCTTGAGTTGGCGGCAGTTGTCCATGCATTAATAACGTGGAGACATCTCTTGTTGGGAAGGAAAGTGGACATTTTCACCGATCACAAGAGTCTCAAGTATATCTTCACTCAGCCCAACCTCAACCTCAAAGCAGACTCGATGGGTGAAATGATTCAAGAGTACAACCCAAGTATTGAATATACTCGGGCAAGGCCAATGTCATTGCAGATGCTTTGAGCGGGAAGGCTTATCGCAACATCTAATCCTCAAGCCCTTCGGCCGGATCTCTGTGAAGCTTTCCATAAGCTGAATCTTCAAGTTGTTCCTCAAGGCTTTCTTGCCAACCTCATAGTCTCTCCTACTTTGGAAGATCAGATTCGTGAGGCTCAACCACGGATACCATGGTGAAAAAGGTGAAGCGTGGTATCGACAAGGGCATTTCAAGTACAAGTGCTTCCACGTTAATGACAAAGATACTCTTTTCTTCGAGGACGGATTGTGGTTCCTAAGGGTGATCTCGAGAAAAGTCATTATGAGCGAGGCTCACAATTCGCTTCTATCCATTCATCCCGGAAATGCGAAGATGTACCATGACCTCAAGCAATCATATTGGTGGACTCGAATGAAGCGAGAAATTGCTCAATTCATGAATGAGTGTGATGTCTGCAGAAGAGTGAAAGCAGAACACCAACGACCAGCTGGTCTCCTCCAACCTCTTGCTATTCCGAATGGAAGTTTGATCATATCGAAATGGACTTCGTGATGGATTTCCTAAGTCCAAGCGTGGAAATGATGCTATCTTCGTTGTCATTGACAAGCTTACTAAAGTGGCTCATTTTCTTCCTATCAAAGAATCTATCACAGCAGCTCGGTTGGCGAGCTATACACCTCGAGATTGTCTCCTTGCGGCATTCCACAAGTGATCTCTTGAGACCGTGGCAGCATCTTCACCTCCAAGTTTTGGGATTCTTTTTGAAGGCCATGGGCACCAACATTCGTTTCAAAGACAGCTTTCCATCCTCAAACAAGTGGCCAAGTTGAGCGAGTTAATCAAATCCTTGAAGATATGCTCGGGGCTTGTGTCATTTCTTTCGGTATGAAGTGGGAAGATTGTCTTCCATATGCCGAGTTCTCTTACAACAACAGCTTCCAAGCGAGTTGGGCAAGGCCCCATTCGAAATTCTCTATGGCGAAAGTGTCGTACTCCTCTCAATTGGTGCGAGACAGGTGAGCGCCAACTTCTTGGCAATGACTTGATCACATAAGCGGAAGAAATGTGCAAAGTCATTCGTGAGAATCTCAAAGCCGCGCAATCGCGCGGAAGAGCTATTATGATGACAAGCACCGTGATGTGGCTTTTGAAATCGGAGACCATGTCTACCTCGCGTCTCTCCAATGAAAGGCACTCGTCGCCCGGTATCAAAGGAAGCTTGCCCCTAGATCGTGGGTCCTTTCAAGATCATTGGCAAAAGAGGCGATCTCGCCTATCAACTTGAGCTTCCATCCAACTTTGCAAACGTGCACGATGTGTTTCACGTGTCACACCTTCGCAAGTGCTTCAAGACTCTGAATGCACTATCAACGAAGAAATTGACCTTCAAGAAGATCTCTCTTATCATGAGCACCCGTTGCTATTCTTGAAGAAACCGAGCGCAAGACTCGCAACAAGTTAATCAAATTCCTGAAAGTGAAGTGGTCACACCATTCGACCATGAAGCCACACAGGGCGCAAGGATCACCTCCGTTCGAATATCCGGAGTTCTTTCGGTCCTAGATCTCGGGCGAGATCCTCTTGTAGTGGTGGAGTGTTGTAACACCCGGACGTAACTTTCCATATTTGTAACTCCAACTCTTGCCATTTTCGGCATTGTGATATGATATTCCCTCCGTGGTTGGGTTTTCTTCATTTTGCATTTTGTCCATGTCATGCATTTTATATCATGTCATCATGTGCATCGCATTTGCATACGTGTTCGTCTCATGATTCCGAGCATTTTTCCGTTGTCCGTTTTGCAATCCGGCACTCCTATCTCCCCGCGGCCCCTTTTACGTTTTTCCGTGTGCGGGTACTAAACCTTCTCGGAATGGACCGAGGTTTGTCAAGTGGCCTTGGTATACCACCGTAGACCACCGATCAAGTTTGGGTCATTTGGAGCTCGTTTGGTACTCAACGGTTAACCGACTCTCGCAAAGGCCTCTTTTAAGTTGCAGCCCAACACCCCTTCAAAATAGTCCAATAACCCATCTAAGTCACTTCCATGCTCTCCGTCGTTCGATCACGATCGTGTGGTAAAACTACACCTCATTTGGACTCTCCTAGCTCCCTTTATGCCTATTTAAACACCCCCATTCTAAATCCGGGTCCAACCCTAGCCTTCCCCTACCTCGCGCCGGACGAACGCGCCGCGCGCCGCCGGACACGTCCGCCCACCGCGCCGCCGCGTCCGAACCAATCCACCGCGCGCCACACGTCAGCGCCGCCGCCCGCGCCCAAGCCAGCCCGCGCCGCCGCCAGCAGCGCCGCCCATCCGCCGCCCCAGCGCCTCCAGCGCGTGCGCCGCCGCCCTCCGCTGCTCGCCGCCTCCTTGCCCTCCGGCGACCTCGCCCGGCGTGCTGCCGCCGCCCGCCGTCGGCGCCGCCCCTCCGCCCGCCATGGGCGCCGCCTGCCTCGCCAAACCCACGCCCGCCGCGCCGCGCGGCCGCCGCCGCCCGCGACCTCGCCGGCAGTCCTCCTCCGGCGCCGACCTCCCTCCTCCTCCGGCCTCTTCCTGCACTCCGGCGAGCCCAGCGCGCCCTGCCGCCGCCGTCCCGACCGGATCCGGCCCGATCCCGATCCCGATCCCGGTTGACTTCTTCCCCCTCTCAAAATCGTCTAAGTTTTTCATCCGGAGATTATTTCGTGGCATTTTCAACGCATCGTAACTTTGCATCTGTAGCTCCATTTTGCGCGTGTAATATGTCAAAATGTTAGCCTCAAGAGTAGATCATTTCATCTCATTGCATCATTTTTATTTGAGCTCATCTTGATGCCCGAAATGCTGTTGGAAGAGGGCTATGTGATGTTAGTTTACATTTCTTAATGAACATGCACTTTTGTTATTTTGCTATGATTGATGTGTGCACCCTATGAATTTGAGTCCTACATGTGTTTTGTAATATGCCATGCCATCTTTCCAGGGTGTATTCCATGTATTTTTGTGATCTATGTGGTGACTAGCACAAGCATGCAAAGTAGGTGTCTGATGTTGCTGATTTCAGCTCTGTTTTCTTGATATTTTGATGCCATGTTAACTTGATGCTACCGAGAGATCTATGCATATTTTGAGATACTTCAGTAATGATGCTTTGTTATACATGTCTTGCTCTATCCATCCATGCCTTTGTTTACAATTATGGAGTGCCATAGCTTGAGTCAATCGAGCTCTACTTTTGCTATCAAATGTTTCCTGGCAGATTGTTTACATGTTATTCAATTTTGCCAAGGTTGTTGTGGTTGATGCGTGTATGCTATGATGTTGTTCTTGCCATATATATCTTCTATGCCATGTCTTCTTGATGTATGTATGCTTAGTTTATCATGAAAGGCTCTGTAGTGAGTGCATCGAGCTCTTAAACATGCCTACTTGTTATCAGTTTTGACATGCCATGTTCTGAATCATTAACGAAACTTGCGATATTGACATGGGTGTTACTATATTTTTTGATCCTTTTTGGCTTATGGTCAGTAAGGGACTTTTGTTCTATGCTTTGAGTATATTCATTCCATGCCTTGTTTTGCTATTATAAGTTCCTGTAGCATGTAATTTTCTTGCTCTGAACATGGCTACCTGATGCTGTTTTTGCCATGTCCAGCCTGATATTTTGTGCACTTTTGCCATGCTTGTTTGAACCTGTTATGATGTGAACTAGCCGTAGCTCAGTGCTCATCTTTTGTCAATCATCTTGAGTAGATCACTGCCATGTGCTTTGTTGGTACGTTTGGGTGCAGTAGCTTAATTTATTGTTGCTTGCTAAGTGGCATCATCTTTGTTAATGGCGATTTGTGCCATTCTTGTTTTGCTTGTCATTTCCAAACCGTGCATCCGATTCGGTGATCTTTATATCGATTTCAACCGAAATCATCTCATCTTTCAGTGGCATACTTGGTTTGCCAAGTTGATGCCTGGTTCATCATTTTCCTTCGGGCCTTTATACGCATTGCATATCACATCTCGCATATCATGTCATGTTTTGCATCATGTTGCTTGTGCATTGCACCGTGATTTATTGTGGTTCCTTTGTTTGTGTTCTTGTTTTGGGTAGAGCCGGAGGCGAGTTCGTGAGCGAGGAACCTGTTGAGAACGTTACGAGGATCAAGCTTTCGACAACTCGAGAACATTGCGAGCAAGATGACCATACCCTCGAAATCACTTCTATCTTTGCTATGCTAGTTGCTCGCTCTTTTGCTATGCCTATGCTACGATGCCTATCACTTGCTTATCATGCCACCCATATTGCCATGTCAGCCCTAACCATCCTTTCCTAGCAAACCGTTGATTGGCTATGTTACCGCTTTGCTCAGCCCTCTTATAGCGTTGCTAGTTGCGGTGAAGTGAAGTTTGTTCCTTGTTGGAACATGGAGATGTTGTTCCTTATTGGAACATGTTTACTTGTTGGGGATATCACAATATATATATCTGCTATAATTAATGCATCTATATACTTGGTAAAGGGTGGAAGGCTCGGCCTTATGCCCAGTGTTTTGTTCCACTCTTGCCATCCTAGTTTCCGTCATACCGGTGTTATGTTCCTTGATTTCGCGTTCCTTACGGTTGGGTGATTTATGGGACCCCTTGACAGTTCGCTTTGAATAAGACTCGTCCAAAGCAAGGCCCAACTTTGGTTTTACCATTTGCCACCTAAGCCTTTTCCCCGGGTTTCGCGAGCCGAGGGTCATCTTTATTTAACCCCGGGCCAATGCTCCTCTCGGCGTTGGTCCAAACTAAACCACTTGCGGTGCCACCCGAGGCAACTTGGGGCATCCTCGGTTGCCGTCACGTCTGCTCATCCGGTGTGCCACGAGAGCGAGATATGTGCAGCTCCTATCGGGATTTGTCGGCACATTCGGGCGGCTTTGCTGGTCTTGTTTTATTTTTGTCGAAATGTCTTGTAGTCCGGGATTCGAGATTGATCGGGTCTTCCGGTAGAAGAATATCCTTCGTTGACCGTGAGAGCTTATAATGGGCTAAGTTGGGACACCCTGCGGGTATTATCTTTCAAAGCCGTGCCATGCGGTTATGAGGCAGATGGGAATTTGTTAATGTCGGTTGTAGAAAACCGAAGTTGACCTCAAATAAAATACACATCAACGCGTGTGTAACGTGATGGTCTCTTCTCGGAGTCCGGAAGTGAACACGGTGTTGGAGTTATGTCGACATAAGTAGTTCAGGATCACTTCTTGATCGCTACTAGTTTCACGACCGTGCCTTGCTTCTCTTCTCGCTCTCTTTTGCGAATGTAGCCACCATATATGCTAGTCACTTGCTGCAGCTCCACCTTACAACTCTGTCCTTCCTATAAGCTTAAATAGTCTTGATCTCGCGGGTGTGAGATTGCTGAGTCCCGTGACTCACAGATTCTACCAAAACAGTTGCAGTGCCGGCGATGCGGTGCAGGTGGCGAACCGAGCTCAAGTGGGAGTTCGACGAGGAACGTGGTCGTTACTATGTGTCTTTTCTCGATGATCATAGTGGTGCCCAGTTGGGACGATCGGGATCTGTGTAGCATTTGGGGTATCTTCTTTTATTTTGGTTCCGTAGTCGGACCTTGAGTGTACTCTGAATGATGGATGTTTATTCATGTATTGTGTGAAGTGGCGACTGTAAGCCAACTATGTATCTCTTTCCCTTATGTATTACATGGGTTGTGTGAAGATTACCTCACTTGCGACATTGCTTTCAATGCGGTTATGCCTCTAAGTCGTGCCTCGACAGGTGGGAGATATAGCCGCATCGAGGGCGTTACACGTTGGGACCAAAGAGATCCATATGAAGTAGCTCGAGTGGCCTCCTTGTGGTCATGATGTTCTTCACGGGATGCCTTCCTCCGACCTGTTTACATGCTTGACAAGCACTGCACAGTCTATCCTTATCCAATATGACATCGTTAACTCCAAGGATATGATTTCCTTTAATAAGCTTGTCAAGGTTTCTCATGCCAACGTGACCTAGTCGCCTATGCCATAACCAACCTTTTGAGGATTTAGCAATGAAGCAAGTTTTAGGTTGTGCCTTTTTAGAGAAATCAACAATGTAAATATCACCTCTATGTATACCGGTAAAGACCATTTTATGATTGTCTCGACAAAACACTTGACAATCTACTTCAGTAAATAGGACATTTAGACCGAAATCAGCAAGTCTAGATACTGAAAGTAAGTTGTAGCCAAGAGACTCAACGAGCATGACATTTTGAATGGAGCTATCTTGTGAGATGGCCACCTTACCAAGGCCAACCACCTTACCCTTTGAGTTGTCACCGAAAGTAACATACTTTCGAGGACTATCATTTTCAGCAAGCTCACGAAACATGTCTTTATCTCCGGTCATGTGATCGGTACATCCACTGTCAAGAACCCATTCCTTTCCTCCTGACACATATCCCCGAAGATTTGCCATAAGACCAAAATGTCTCATTGCATCATCAAGATCGAAATCACTATCATCATCCTCATCATAGTATCCATGTTCAACATCGTCATGTGGTGGATCAAGTCCTAGAGAGGGTAATTCATTAGAGTGAGTTTGACAAAGATCTTGCTTATGAATTCTTATAGCTTCAAAAATAATATCACTAATAATCCCAACATCTCCTTTGGCACACATAAGGTCGGTAAGTTCAAATAGACGATCACCAAACATAGGATCACTAGTATTCATCTTACTCAAGGCAATAGACTTGTAGAGAATCTCATCTAGATTTTCAAGGAATAATTTGGAAAGCGTTCCTCAAGGAATTTCCATATAGTGTAGGCACACTCAAAGGTAGGCAAGATTCTAATCAAGTTTCTAGGCAAGCCTCTAGTGATAAGATTAACAGTTCTAAGATTTCTAGTCATGTCAATAGATTCATCAAGGGTAGGATGCATAGGATCAACATGAGGTGCACAAGGGCTAGCAATGTACTTGGTCAATTGATATTGATTGAAAATTACAAGCATCTCATTTTTCCACTCATGAAAATACTCTCCATCAAGAATAGGCACTCTATGACTAAGACTCCGCGAAGTAGACTCACCCATCTTCCTCCAATGGTGATTAAACCAAGGCAATGGAGACCAATGCTCTGATACCACTTGTAGGATCTTGAGAAGAGGTGTCTAGAGGGGGGGGGGGGTGATTAGACACTAAGTACCAAAGTTGCAGTTTTTAACTTCTTTTGGTTTAAATGGAGTTTAGGCACAAGTTTAACATTCTCTATCCATAACAAGCAGGCATGCAAAGAGTATATAGGCAGTGGAAAATAAAGCATGCAACTTGCAAGAATATAAAGGGAAGGGTTTGGAGAAATCAAACGCAATTGGAGACACGAATGTTTTTGTCGTGGTTCCGGTAGGTGGTGCTATCGTACATCCACGTTGGTGGAGACTTCAACCCACATAGGGTAACGGTTGCGCGAGTCCACGGAGGGCTCCACCCATGAAGGGTCCATGAAGAAGCAACCTTGTCTATCCCACCATGGCCGTCGCCCACGAAGGACTTGCCTCACTAGCGGTACATCTTCACGAAATAGGTGATCTCCTTACCCTTACAAACTCCTTGGTTCAACTCCACAATCTTGTCGGAGGCTCCCAAGTGACACCTGGCCAATCTAGGAGACACCACTCTCCAAGAAGTAACAAATGGTGTGTTGATGATGAACTCCTTGCTCTTGTGCTTCAAATGATAGTCTCCCCAACTGTAACACCCTGGATGTAAAACTTCCCATTTTGGCAATATATTAACTTGACCTTCATCCAATTCTTGTGGGTTTTATTCATGTTTGGCCTCATCTTGTTTGGTTATGTGGGTTTCTCTTTTCTTTGTCATGATCTCCTTACCATATTGCATTGTGCCTCTTGTCATCTTGCATTCCATCCTCATCATGTGCTTGTTGTGATCTCTTACATTTTATGTTGTTGCATGTTCCATACTTAAAACTTGCATTACCACCTCCTCCTTCTCTTTACTTCCTTCTTTTCAAGTGCTATCTTCTCCTTTTTCAATTAATGTTCATCTTCTCCCTGCAAATCTTGCTCCATATCATAAACCTCTCTGCCAAATGTCTCCTTGTTTGAAGTTGTTTTGGTCAGGTTTAAAAATGACACAAGTTTGAATTATATTCAAACTTGTCTTATTTTTCTACCTTTAAAAATGCCCAATGCAATTTATTAAAATAGTGGAGAGTTCCAAGAGTTTGAGGATATTTTCTCTATTCTCTAACTCCTCTCCTTTTTTTCCCTGTGCTTTTCTTTTTCTATTCCTGTTTGGAAAATAGAAAAGGAGAGCTTCAAGTGGCAGCAGCCACTGGCTCCGGCCTCCAAGTCGGCCCAGCTACCCCAGCCCAAGAGCCCGGTAGAGAGCGCCAGCCCGCTCGCTCCTCTCCTCCCTGTCTTGGCAAGACTGCTCCCGCGTACACCCCGCTGTTTTCTCTCCACGTGGCCATCCCGGCCCGCTTAGCAGCGTCTGCCTGCTCCCCAGACCCACCTTTTCCCCTCCTCTCGCCGTTGCCATGGGGACCATGAGCACGAGCAAGCGAGCTCGACCCGTCGCCCTAGCCCCCTACTTATCCTCTCTCTCCTGCCCTCACGCCCCTAGGGTTTCCCTCTTCCTCTACTTGCCGCCAGTGAGAAGGACCACAGATCCATCGCAGCTGCTGCTCGGCCCGGCGCTGGCCGAGAGCGCGTCTCGTCATGCGGCGTGCACTCGGCCACCTCCGCCTCGCCAACGTCGTCCGTCTTCCTCCACGACGTCGGCTCGTCCCGTCGTCCTCTTCTCGCTTTGGGATCGTCAAGTCCGGCTACTTCCCGTCGTCCTCTTCCTCCTCGCTTGGCGGACAGTAGCCCGCCAAGTTCGAGCTCGCGCCGTCGCCGTCGGCCCGTCTCCATCGACCTGTCGTGTCCTAGGGTGGTGGGTAACGCACCTACCTCCCCTTTTCTTACCATGGCATTTAGGACACCGTGGGCGCGTCCGGTCCGTGTCTTTCCGTGCCGGCGTGCTCGGCGTGATCTGAAGATTTTGGGTTCGATGGTGTTCGCCGTGCGTGGTGCCGTGTTCCCCTCTGGTTCACCCCTTCGTGCACCGTGGCGGCGCTCGCGCTTCGTTCGCGCTCGCGCGCTCCAACTTGTCCCGAGGTCGCCGTAGCTGCTCTTGCCGGTCGCCATGGACGCCAGAGTCCCGAGTCGAGCCTTTGCTTTCGAGCACACGCGCCCTGTTTTTTTTCCTTCCTGCACGTGCTTTTCTCCCTTCCCTTGACGATCACGGAGGCCCTGTACCGGTGGGTCACCGCCGTTGCCTACATGGCGCCGTCGTCTACTCTGTTTGGCGACAGAGTTACTCGTCTGGTTGATTACCTAAAGGGGCGAAGCCCTTCCCTATCGATCGCGACCGCCTAGCCCAGTGGCTGTTGGTGCGAGAGCCACACCGGGGAGACCGGGTTGAATCCCACGCCCCCCTTTTGTTATTTCCTCTGTGCGGACTTGTAATAAAGAGACTCTATATGATGAGGGTCCCATCGGTCGACCTCTCGGCGCCCTCCTCCTTCTATTTTTTTCCTTATCCCGCGTTTTCCATTTCTGGATGGCCCTCTCTTTCCTTTTCAGGCAAGTCCATTTTGGACGTTTCCAAATATGGAAGATGCCAATTCATTACCTACCATTTTAGGCAGGTTTTGTTTTGTGCATTTGTGATGATTTTTCTCTGCAACCCTAACATATTATATATGTTTTGGGGTAGAAAAATCCCACCAACTCAGTGGTGGCATTAGTTTTGCATTTGAGCAAGTTCATGAACATGTCATTTTACATCATCTTTGTTAATGGCGGCTTGTGCCATTCTTGTTTTGCTTGTCTTTTCCAAACCGTGCATCCGATTCGGTGATCTTTATATCGATTTCAACGAAATCATCTCATCTTTCAGTGGCATACTTGGTTTGCCAAGTTGATGCCTGGTTCATCATTTACCTTCCGGAACGCACATACGCTTTGCATATCACATCTCGCATATCATGCCATGTTTTTGCATCATGTTGATTGTGCATTGCACCGTGATTTATTGTGGTTCCTTTGTTTGTGTTGTTGCTTTGGGTAGAGTCGGGAGGCGAGTACGTGAGCGAGGAACCTGTTGAGAACGCTTACGAGGATCAAGCTTTCGACAACTCGAGAACATTGCGAGCAAGATGACCATACCCTCGAAATCACTTCTATCTTTGCTATGCTAGTTGCTCGCTCTTTTGCTATGCCTATGCTGCGATGCCTACCACTTGCTATATCATGCCACCCATATTGCCATGTCAGCCCCTAACCATCCTTTTCCTAGCAAACCGTTGATTGGCTATGTTACCGCTTTGCTCAGCCCTCTTATAGCGTTGCTAGTTGCGGTGAAGTGAAGTTTGTTCCTTGTTGGAACATGGAGATGTTGTTCCTTATCGGAACATGTTTACTTGTTGGGGATATCACAATATATATATCTGCTATGTTTAACACATCTATATACTTGGTAAAGGGTGGAAGGCTCGGCCTTATGCAGTGTTTTGTTCCTCTTGCCACCTAGTTTCCGTCATACCGGTGTTATGTTCCTTGATTTCGCGTTCCTTACGGTTGGGTGATTTATGGGACCCCTTGACAGTTCGCTTTGAATAAGACTCGTCCAGAAAGCCCAACATTGGTTTTACCATTTGCCCCTAAGCCTTTTCCCCGGGTTTCGCGAGCCCGAGGGTCATCTTTATTTTAACCCCCGGACCGGTGCTCCTTCGAGTGCTGGCCCAAACTAGAGTGCTTTGGCGCCCCTCAAGGAAACTTGAGGTCTGGTTTTAGTTGTACGGACTGCTCATCCGGTGTGCCCACGAGCGAGATATGTGCAGCTCCTATCGGGATTGTCGGCACATTCGGCGGCTTTCTTTGGTCTTGTTTTATTCTTTGTCGAAATGTCTTGTAGTCCGGGATTCGAGATTGATCGGGTCTTCGGTAGAAGGAATATCCTTCGTTGACCGTGAGAGCTTATAATGGGCTAAGTTGGGACACCCTGCAGGTAATATCTTTCAAAGCCGTGCCTTGATTTATGAGGCAGATGGGAATTTGTTAATGTCGGTTGTAGAAAACCCAAAGTTGACCTCAAATAAAATACACATCAACGCGTGTGTAACCGTGATGGTCTCTTCTCGTGAGTCCGGAAGTGAACACGATGTTGGAGTTATGTCGGCGTAAGTAGTTCAGGATCACTTCTTGATCGCTACTAGCTTCACGACCGTGCTTTGCTCCTCTTCTCGCTCTCTTTTGCGATGTAGCCACCATATATGCTAGTCGCTTGCTGCAGCTCCACTTTACTATCCTGTCCTTCCTATAAGCTTAAATAGTCTTGATCTCATGGTGTGAGATTCTTTGAGTCCCGTGACTCACAGATAGTTCAAAATAGTTGCGAGGTTCCGGCGAGGCCGGTCAGGTGACTCAACCGAGCTCAAGTGGGAGTTCGACGAGGCGTGGTCGTTACTATGTGTCTTTTCACGATGATCGGTAGTGATGCCCGATTGGGACGATTCGGGATCATGTAGCATTTGGGGTATCTTCTTTTATTTTGGTTCCGTAGTCGGACCTTGAGTGTACTCTGAATGATGGATGTTTAATTATATGCGGTGTGAAGTGGCATTGTAAGCCAACTATGTATCTCTTTCCTTATTTATTACATGGGTTGTGTGAAGATTACCTCACTTGCGACATTGCTTTCAATGCGGTTATGCCTCTAAGTCGTGCCTCGACCGTGGGAGATATAGCCGCATCGGGAAAGACACCAACACTCAACTCTCTCTCAGGATTTGGATCGGTGGAAAGGAGATTTGAGTGGAAAGCAACTTGGGGAAAGCTAGAGATCAAGATTCATATGGTTGGAATGGAATATCTTGGCCTCAACACATGAGTAGGTAGTTCTCTCTCGAAATAGGATCTTTGGAAGTGTAGGTTTGTTTCGATGGCTCTCTCCATGAATGAAGAGGAGGTGGAGGGTATATATAGCCTCCACACAAAATCTAAGCGTTACACACAATTTACCAAACTCGGTGGGACGAATCATCAAACTTCGGCGGACCGATTTAGTAAACCTAGTGACCGTTAGGATTTTGATTGGGATGACATGCATCTCGGTAGGACCGATTTGGTTAGGGTTAGGGCATAACGTAATCTCGGTGAGACCGATTACACAAACTCGGTGAGACCGAATTTGGTAATTAGCTAACCAGAGAGTTGGTCAGGCAAACTCGGTGAGACCGATTACTCAAACTCGGTGGGACCGATTTGGGTAATAAGTTAACTAGAAGGTTTACATTGTAATCTTGGTAGTACCGATTGCACAAACTCGGTGAGACCGATTTTGGTAATGGACATACACAGAGAGATTACAATCCCATCTCGGTGAGACCGAGATCCCTATCAGTGAAACCGATTTGCCTAGGGTTTGTGGCGATGGCTATGACATCCCGAACTTCGGTGGCGCGGATAGAAATAATCGGTAGGGCCGAGTTTGACTTTGGGTTTAGGTCATATGTGGATGTGAGAAAGTAGTGGAGGGTTTTGGAGCATATCACTAAGCACATGGAGCAAAAGGCTCATTAAGCAACACCTCATCCCTCCTTGATAGTATTGGCTTTTCCTATAGACTCAATGTGATCTTGGACCACTAAAATGTAAAATGAAGAGTCTTGAGCTTGAAGATTGAGCCAATCCTTTATCCTTAGCATCTTGAAGGAGTTCCCACATCCTTTAGTCCATGCCACTCCATTGTTGAACTTGTGTGAAACATACTAGTTAAAAGTGTTAGTCCAACAAAAGATATGTTGACATTAATTATCAAAACCACCTAGGGAGCACTTGTGCTTTCAGCGGCCCATGATGTGGCTCCACCAGCGGCCCCGTACGGCCCATCTTCACCAGCAAACACTCAAGACCCTCGCGAGGGGCCAAGCCTCGCAAGGCGGACGACACAAGACCTCCTCACGGGCGGCCTCACCAGGCTGGCTCTCGAGGAGCGGAGAGATCAAGGCAAGGGGCACCTCGCAAGGTCCCTGTGACGCAAGCCATGACGACCATGACCAGGCAGGCGCCAGCGCGCGCAGTGTCCTCGTTTCCTCTTTGGTGCTAAAGAGGAAAGCGCAGGTGAGGAGTCTCGAGGCATCAGGCAAAGGTTTCCATATCAGTGCAACAAGACCAAGACCAGCATGACGGCAGGACAGAGGTCACCGTGGATCCCAAGACGACGTCACCACTAGAGCCTTTGGCAGGCGAAGACTATTTTTGTCAGGATAACTTGTACTAGTTGTCCCCCTTCAAACTCGGTCGTTGCGGGATCCCTTCCCGCTCAATATTTGGGAAGAGGACCAAGGCCTCTATAAATAGGACTAGCCACCACCATAGAGAGAGACAGATCTAGACCGGCTGGAGAGACACCACACCAGCTCACCGAGCACAAGAACACCTCTCCTCAGGAGGCTGTTCTTCCCTTGTAACAGTTCACCCTTAGCCCAAGAGGCAATCCACCACACCACACTTGAGTAGGGTATTACACCACATCGGTGGCCCGAACCAGTATAAATCTTGTATCCCTTTGTTCTTTGGGTTCGTCGATCTAGGCCCTGAGATCGTGGTGCGTGTGAGCTAGGGGGAGGAGAGATCTTCGTGCGCACCCCAGTGTTCGAACCTTAAGGGTTTTGCCGGAACCCGTAATCTGACATGGGCCGAATTGGTGGAGCCGTATAATGACAGGAGATCTGAGAAGCCGTGGTGTGCCCCCCAAGTTAAGAAGGCGTAGGATCTCTTTAAACCCTTATTGTAATCTATCTTCGGTAACCCTAACCCTACCGCTGTCTATATAAACCGGTTTTTAGTCTTTAGGGCTAGAGCTACATTCATCACCTCATTGCCTTAGGGTTTAGCTCATGTTGATCTTAAGGTAGATCTACTCTGTAAACAATATCATACATCCAATACAATCAAGCAGGACGTAGGGTTTTACCTCTTTGAGAGGGCCCGAACCTGGGTAAACACTGTGTTCGTCGTCCCTTGTTCCTCATCGATCCTAGATCCACAGCTCGAGACCCCCTACCCCGAGGTCTGCCGGTTTTGACACCGACATTGTGCAATCCCATGCCTTCTGCATCGCTCGTTCAAGCGCATACATGTTCAGGTGACATGGAGAGAAAGATTTCCCCACAGCCGACCACTTGGGAACCCTTGTTTGAGTGGGATTCGGATCCGCAAAGATAAGCCCCCTCTTCTCTTTCTCCGTTAGAACCAACCTCCCCAATTTCGCCGAAAGGCTAGAAGCTGCCTCAGAAGTTTTGCCGTCAGCCAGAGATGCCGTCGATCCCCGACTGGCTGCTCCAGCTTTGCCGGTCAGGGTAGCCACCTTCCTCGAGGCTACCTCTCCTTCCTTTCCCCCCCCACTCCTCCATGGCCTTGCCACAAGAAGTAGATCTTGCACCGATCGACCTGCTAGATGGCGCCGTCGTCACAGGTCACCCGAAGAAGCACCACCCTCGCTTTAGAACCCTAGCAAGATGGCGGCCTTGCGATCTCCAGATCGCCTTTTCCGTCGCCTCCAGGGTTTCCTCAAACGAGGTGGACCCGCCAACGAATGAGCGTACGTTTCAACTTTTTATATACTCCCTCCGTCCGGGTTTATTGGGCCCGTGGGAGGAGGGAGCGCGTCCGCTCTTATTAGCCCCCCAGTTGACCCGACTGCCAAAAGTAAGCATGCTCCATTTCTTTCTCGATCTCCTAGGCTACGGTTCATCTTACGGAGCGCAATCAATTACCAGCCATTGGCATGCAGAAACTGATGTACATTGAGCATACTAGTACTTCTCCTAGTCTCCGAGCCAGTCAGTGCATGCGCTTCTAATCATCTTTTTATTGGGCATGCATGCGCCATGCAATGACAGAGCGCGCGCGAGCTGGCGCCTTGTTCGAAAGCGGCAGGAAAACTAGCTGAGCCTAGGTTTGCATGCGCGTGAAGCAGTTCGCTTTGGACAGTGGTACCTGTGTTTTGGTCGGGGGCCTAATAAACCCGGACCGAGGATATCTGTTATATACGTCCACCTCCGGAAAGGCTCCAAGGGTAATCCGGTCCATCCAACCCGGATACGTATCCTTACCCACCAAACGGAAGGAAATCGAGTATTAATTGGACGGCCCTCCAAAATCACTGAAAAAATATTATGGTCTTCGTCTTCTCCTCCCACCCTCCGCAGGCGGCGAAGTAGAACAAGGAAAGGGTCCAATAGAAAAGTCTGGAGCAGCCGTGGCGACGGCCACGGCCAGGCCACTTTGGGCGCAGGCAAGGGCAGTCGGGACTCACCGCCGATCGTTTCGTCGCGTGCCTGGCCAGGCAGGGTGAAAAGGGTCGAAAAGTAGCGGGGAATTTCTTCCAGCCGCAGCGCACGCAAAGAATCCAGCCACCAAGGGAACGGAGCGAATGGGAAGGAAGGGTTTGGATTCTAGCTGAGCCCGGTGCGCGCACCCACGCACGCACACACGCGCAGGACGGAGAGCGGAGGCAGCCGGAGGCGGCGGTGCTGTGTTTGATGAGGAAGTCTGGAACAAAAGGTATACGCAACCCTAGATCTTAGAAATCTCACTAGTCTCTCTACCTGCTGCTTGGCTAGCTCCCCTGCCTCCCGGATCAGGTCGGTTTTACAGGTCAGCTTGGGTCTGGCGGCGGCCGCCGCCACGGTGACCACGCTGTTTCTCGCTGGTTCCGCCACGAGCTACGGATGGAGGACATGTTCTCGCCGTTCGGGTGGTAGATCTGCTTTGTCCGAGGATTTTGGACTTCTGGCAGCGCAGTTTGTCTCAGGTCAATCTGGGGCCTGTAGCTCTTGTTTATCCTTTCTGTGCATCTGGCAGCGACAGGTTCTCCTCGGAAATTCCTCATCTTTCAGATCTACCTGCTTGCTGTGGTTCTCTATGCGGCGGAGGAGGCCAATGACTCAAGGATGAAGGCAGTTGACTTGACTTGTGGTGGTCTTGTTCTGGTACCAAGGGTGTTCAGTCCTGGCAGGAGAAACCACATAGTTTAGCTTCTGGCGTGCTGTTGGTGCTGCAGGACAAATGTGCTTGTTTGTAGCCTAATGTGCTTGTTTGTAGCCTGGTCGGAAGCTCAAAGTTTCTTATTTTGCCACTGAAAACTGACTCAGAAACTCAATGTTTTCCTTAATTTGGTGCTGATTTGGTTCAAGGAAGTGGCTGTTGATGGTTGCCAGGGGGGCAGTGGCATTGCTGAGGAATCCTCTTTTACTTTTTAACTCTTGCTTATGTGCATACTCTGTGGACTGTCACACTATTATTCTTCAAACAGTATCCTAAGCATTGGTGGTATGGTGCTCAACAACAACCTTCTGTTGTTTTTGTTTTCCAGAGGGTATCGAGGGATCTATTGGATTTAAGCATGGGATTGATGTGAACCCATCTTCTGTTTCTACTCAAACAGGAGGAACGCGATCTGATTTGATGGTATGCACGTGATTTTCCAGCACTTTGTGCCGTGCTAAAAGCTTGCCATTGTCTTGAGTTTGCTATAAATATCTATGTTTTGCCTCATCTTTGATTTCTAACTTCTGCTGTTCGATTCTCTTGCCAGATTCGAGTGTGCAGTTGTACTAGAAGGTCCTCGTCACTTCATAATCCTAATACCAGAAATATTATGATGACCTGCAAAAGCTGTGGTGGCAAATCAACAGTGGACAGAGGTGGGCCATCGTGTAGCAGCAACCTTAACACCAGCGGCTTGCAGCTCCCCAGACCTATAGATCCTGAGGTGAGATGGAAGACTGTAAACAGAAGGCAAAGAGCTGCAAGGAGAGCAAGGGCCTTTTCTGGAGGAGATAGATTGAAGGATGAAATTAGATCTTTCTATGCATGTGGCAATCCCACGAGCCTAGAAGTGGCTCAAGAAGAGGATTCAGCCTCTGAATCTGAGAAGGTATTTATTTCCTCCTTGAGAATACGGTGAAATGAGAGTCAATTGCCCCATTTAATGAATATCAGTATTCTTGACTATTTAATTATCCGTCTGCAGCTTGGGGTATCTATTCTTGGTCGGCGCTTTGGTGATCCCATGGAAAATGTTCCAATAAAAAAGAGAAGAGTTCATATGGATTGTTCTCCATCACCTCCATCCACCCCACTGCTAGTGGATCCTTATGAAAAAATACCGAGCAGATCTGGTGGAGGCATTTCATCATATGGCAAGCACCGCAAGGTTAAAACACTAGGAGACAAGCACATGGAAGAAAAGAGAGGACCTCTTGAAGCTGCTGATTTTTCTGGTATATCAATACTGGCTGCTGCTGCCTGTGAAAGTGAGATGGATGTTGCTAAGTTAAATGGTGAATGCTCGAAGTCAGCCCGCTCTCTTGATGAAAGAAAGCCAGAAATTATCTCTGGCAGTTCACTGTTGGATCCTCTACATGAAATTAAGGGGGATAAGCTAAATATCCCAGACAGGACCCTGAAATTATCTGAAACTGCTCCTGACATGAGGCCTTTGTTTCCCACTATATTAAATAGCTCTGAGTCTGCTCCTGACATGAAGCCCTTGTTCCCCACAACATTAAATGGTCCAGAGAATCTTGTTGGATCTGCAGCTGCTCTGGAGGGTAATACTGCACTTTATTCTTTGTTGAGCAATGCAAACAAAACCGATATTTTTTCATCTGTTTCTGATGCTAAATCTTCGGATGTTACCATGTCAACTAACTCAAGCAATCCAGGCAAATCAGTAGGCTGCTTTGGAGATACAGTTGTGCACACCAAGCATTCCAATGCGGCTCATGATTCTAGACTGCACTGGGATCTTAACATTGCGATGGAGGCGTGGGACACCCATTGTGGTGATGATGATAATCATGATATGGTTGGTCCTGATCCTGTAGCTTCTGTAAGTGATTGTAATGATGCTCAAAAGGAGATGAACAAATCACAGGTGTGTCGGGATCTTTCTCAGTCAACAGTTGCTGAGGTCATACTTCGTCATTCTGTTGATAAAATTCACGTGGCTGATGCAGCAAAAGATGGTAACACAAAGGGTGAAACTGATTTCCCAGGTGATGGTTCATTTCATCCTTTGTGCAGTCGGTCTCCCCCGAAAGTTCAGCTATTGGAATCCGAATGTTTAGATGGAAATGATTCCTCTGCCGAAACAAACAATTTGCTTGATCTGCAGAAGAGTAGTTATGTTTCTAATGTGGCATTGCATATCGGATCTAATCCAGACTTGAGTTCTCTGTCTCTTACTAAGGAACATTTCGCTTTTGCTGCAAATGTGGAGAAACTTGATGTGTCACACACTTCACCCCTTGATTGTGAAGGTTTGTCTCACTTGACTTCTGAGGATGCTCATGCTGGAGGTAGTTCAATTCAAACAAGTGTTCTGGGCTCCAGAGTGAAGCCTATGACAAGCAGATTAGTTTCTGAGGAAAGCACAAATATTGCAACAGTTTCCAGTAGAAGTTTTACTGACGCTGGGTGGAGCGATGATAAACTTGGGCAAGCTTCACTACAGAGCATATCTGAATTTAAAAACCATGAACTTTTGGATGTTGATTCAGGAACTAGTAAAATTGATCAGTCCGTCAATGAGAAGGCTGAACATGACACTGAAGTATTGTGCGTTGACAAGAAAGCTGCAGATGCAGACAATGATTCAGACCTCCCTGATTCTCATCCAGAGGATAACCTACGCACTTCTGATTGCGTCATGTCCTATGCGCATATAGAGGGTGGTGTGGATGCAGCAATCGATTACAGAAATCGTTTACTTGCTTGTGCCAACGCTACCAGTGCAGAAACATGTTACATCACCAGTGATATTCATGCTCATGGTCTCAATTCAGAGTGCACTAAACAAGCAGATACTGACATGGACAATATTGTGGATTCAAAATCTAGAGCACAAAGCCAACCAAGTGGTTACAAACATGATCTTCAGAAGGTCACATCAAATAATTGCCTTGAACACTGCTATCGGACAGACACGTCTCGTTTTAGCAAAGATCTTTCTGTGACCGGAAAAGTTGACGTCGAGGAAGATGATTCTCAGTATGAGGATGGGGAACTTAGGGAATCTGGTGACCGTTATTGGGCCGATGACATTTATGAAGAAGTTAAATGTGCTAATTATCAGGTATCAGATTACAAGGATGAAAAAGCTGCCCCAGACATTCATCATGTACCTGTTGGCTCTGTTTCAAACAATATGGTTATGCCAGTTGCTAATTACAATGGAACATTATCCAGGAAGGAAGATTGTGATGTTTCACCCGTCTCATCGAAGCGCTCATGGTCAAGTAACTGCTTGGATGGTGGATCTGGAATAATGTGTGCTGCAAGTGCTCGGAGCATTCATGTGAATATGAAAAACGAGACTCGAATGTATGACAACCTAGACCTTACAATAGCTCGATCTGCTGGGACCGTTAGCCAGTCTGAAAGAGGTGGTGATGGTTTAGGTGAGGATCCATTGAATATCAGATCAAAGGTGGGATGGGATATGTTGCCTGAAGATCAGAGTCACTCTCGAGATTCAAGAGACAGAGTTGATTCTTCTAACCTGTGTGTTTTAGGTACATTAGAGGCAGCTGAAGCCTGTGAATCATTTCGACCAATGGGATTACCAAATAGAGACGTGCAATCACGACTTGATCGGCTAAGATCATTTGACAGACCCCACAGAAATGAGCACTGCAGGTAAATTTGAGTTAATATGTTTAGCTATCATCTTAGACATAATTAAATCCTTGTTTGTGCAGTATCGTAATCCTAGTGACTAATGCCCCTAGTGACTAATGCCGCATACTCTCTTAATCCAGATCTGATGATGGCTATGGTTCTGGCTCAAAAGCTGAAAGGTCTGTTGATAGGCCACATGGCAGGGGCGGAGCATCTCGGCATATTCAAGCAAACATCCGAGGGGAGCAGTGGGCTGAAAATTCAAATAGTTCTCGTTCTACCCAGCGAAGATCACCTGATTATAATAATTATGGCCCAGCTGGTCCAAGAAATGCTGCTGAAGCTGCTGTTGCAAAGATGGAGAGCAGTGGCTTTGTTGTTGCAGCTGATGGCACTTTGGTAAGAGCTGTTGATGCAGCAAATACAAGTACCATGTCCAGAAGGATGAGAAACAAAAGTAGCTTCCATCACCCTTTGTCTAGACGGTGTTCCCCAGTTGACAGAGATGGAAGTCGTGGGTTGTCCAGAGAACCTGCACATGCTAGGGAAGCACCTCCAGAACGATGCTTTGGTGCTAGTGGCAACCGGTCTGGTCGATATGGTCCTCAGATGGATAAAGATCATGCCATTGATGAAAATTTGAGTTCAGTTCATAGCTCACTGTCTAATAGACAACGGAGGTTCCCAGCACATAGAGCCTCACTCGACCTGTCACGTGCTCACAGCAGATCTCCTTCAGGATCTAGATCTCGATCACCACATGCTTGGACATCCAACGGAGGCTCAAGTATACGGAGGCATAGTAGATCTCCTAATTACATGACTGAAGTTAGAATTGGTAGAATGACTTCACCTCAAAGACAACATCGATTCAATGATCGAGTTATGCGTGGTAGTCCATCAAGAAATTCCACTTACTCTCAACATGATTCAACATGGGTTGAAGGAAGGAGCTGCTCAACACTAGATATTTCTTATCACAAGAAACGGTATTCTCGGAGGAGCCCACCTCTGAGAATCACCTCAAGAAATGACATGTTCGATTTAATGGATTCCCAAGGACGGTCAAGATCTCGAGAATTCCACCGCCCAACACGTGACTTCAAAAGGGGAAATAAGCATGATGGGAATGGTGATGATAAAAGATGTAATGATAGATATGGAACTGTCAAACCATATGAACATAATGGTGCTGTGAAGCAGTTCAGGAATCATGCTGGAGATATACTTCATCCACACACTTCTGCACCCAGATCACCTGAACCGCAAAGAGGAAGCCCTCGGCGATTTTGACGAGGACTTTCAGAGGAAGCTGGTTGTGTATTTGCCTCGTTTTGGAACTAAAGCAGATAAGAATCCTTGAGTTTTGATTGAACTGGAAAGGACCGTACTGCAAATCCATGATATGAGTCATTACTATTTGCCAAAGGGATGTCTGTTCAAGCCACATAACAGCTGAAATTATGCACCTCACGGAGTGAAATGCAGATTAACTTCACAATTTTCCAGTTTTCCCTTGTAAATATTTATATCAGTAGTAGGACCACAGTTTCATGTTTCAGCCTTTTGGCATTTCTTTTTTTTTTGATATTTTTTCTCACTTTGCAATCTTATTTAATGGGCATTATCCCTGTATGAGATTCACTTAAACAGGTTCAATCAATTGAAGCATCCTGCATCCTGGCGTCACTTCTGTCATTTTGCATCACGGAGCTGTCAGTTCTCTAAGTTGTACTCCCTCCGTTCGGAATAACTTGTCGTAGAAATGGATGTATCTAGACGTATTTTAGTTCTAGATACATCCATTTTCAAGACAAGTAATTCCGAACGGAGGGAGTACGTGTGAATGGAGGTTGTATTGGTTTGACACATATTTTGCCACCAGAACCAAGTTCTGGATATTTCTTCTTCAGGAACACCACATGTTAAGTACAAACTGTGGTAGATGGACAACTCACATCTCGCGATTGCCATCCGTCAACAGAGTGCCATGCACAGTTAGTTCACGAGCTAATGTCATACCCCAAATGCTTAATAATGTAGCTGCACTATTTTGTTGAAACGAGCGCACCCTCTCCCTCCGTCCGGAAATACTTGTCTTAGAAATGGTTAAAAATGGATGTATCTATAACTAAAATAAGTCTGATACTGTTATTCCAAAACAGTATTTTTGAGACGGAAAATATGACTGGTAGGAACCGCGTTGTACTAGTGTTGGTAGTGCACAAGGTTAGGGGCAAGGATTAACTACATGCATGTGCTTTTTTGAAAAGCTACAACTTTTTAAACGGGAGTCGGAATAAAGATCCGTTTCCACTGTTTGGTTTCTCGCGACGAGCTCCTTAAAATTAAATCCCATATGGGCATGTATTAATGATTTTTTTCAAAAGCAACTTTGGCTCTAGATTAGTCAACTTTAGTGCTAAATAGAAGCAACTTTCTTGCATCATATGTACTAGTGAATTTATCTAGCAAGTATATCGTAGACGACATGGAGACCATGACACAAATTTTCACCGTATATAGGCAACTAAGTATAATTGTAGGCAACTTTGGCATTACATTGAGGCAACTTTCAGCACTAAATGAGGAAACTCCCGCTTTGAAGGTGCATACAACATACATTACGCGTATGTGATCCTATTATCGCCTATCCATGTTTTGTAAAAAGCATATTTCTCCTGGTTGTCTACCATAATTAAGAAGTTGCCTATAACATCACTGGTAGGCAACTAAGCATCACCAGTAGGCAACTTCATAGTGTTTGTAGACAATACAGAAAAACAAGGATAAGCAACTTCATAATATTGTACTCCCTCCGTTCCCAAATAATTGTCTTTCTAGCCATCTCAAATGGACTACAACATACGGATGTATATAGACATATTTTAGAGTGTAGATTCACTCATTTTGCTCCGTATGTAGTCACTTGTTGAAATCTCTAGAAAGACAATTATTTAGGAACGGAGGGAGTAGATAACTAATTCACAAAGTTAGGTAACTAAGCAGCAATGATAGGCAACTAATTACCAATGGCAGACAACTAGGCATCAATGGTGGGCAATTTCATAGAATTTGTAGACAACTAAGCATCAACCGCATGCAACTAACCATCATCGATAAGCAAGTTGGAATAATGTTAGCAAAATTCACAGGTACACATAGTGCAGTGAAATTGCTTATATGAGTACTAAAGGCACCTCATGTTTTGTGTGATTTTCCTGTTTCATACAAACCAACCTAATTGGTAGTTGTACTAGGCCAAAAAGAAGAAGTTGCTTCTCTATATCATTAAAGTTGCCTCCATTGCACCCAAAGTTACTCATGTTTTTTTATGAAACCTATCCATATGAGATCTAGTTTTGAAGAATTCGTCGTAAGAAACCCAATAGTGAAAAGGAATCTGAATTCTGACGCTCGAATCAAAAGTTACGACTTTTTTTTATTAAATGGGAAATAAATGCACGTGGGACAAAGATCTTGGTTGATTATATGATAGCGTAAGTAGACACACAGAAGGTGGTGGGAGGGGGGGGGGGGCAGGTGGCTTCCTATTTTTGTGCCATCTTTAGGACCTGGTTGTCTCTTTTCAAAAAGGGGGTCTGCTCGATCAAACGAACGAGCGCGCATGCGCTCCCTAGCCACGTCCATAAAACACCTAGCAGCTCTAGATCATAATAACTTGATCTAATAGCTTTCTTCAGTACTGTTGAATCTGTCTCCAGAATCATGTGTTTACACCCCATTGATGAGGAGATTTGCTGAGACCATTTAATCTTCTGTCCTCGACTGTAAGACTTCTTTCAAGTGATACTCTTATTTCATCCTAGTACCCCCTCCGTAACATAATATAAGACGTTTTCTGACACTATGCCATACTGTCAAGAAACGTCTTATATTATCTTATGGAGGGAGTATTATTTTTTATATAGAAATTTGCTTTAATAGTTTTCTTGCTTGACAGAAATCGGATTTGCACCCAGTTTCTTACCTGTACCCCCCCTTTTTTATCTAGGGACAAGGTTTGGACCCGGCAACTAGACACCCATGTGTCCGGGCTGTTTGATACCCCTCAAACCAAGCATATATGTGGGGAGGATTTGAGACCGTTCGGATGTGGACGCCACGTTGGACACAACACACTAGACCCACCCCAAATGTCATCAAATTTGGCAAAATCGCCCCCTCTCCCATGCAAGTCCTCCATTTTGCGTTCACATCGTAACCCTCCCTCATCCAAGCCATCAACGCTTGCTTCGCCTTGCAAATGCCGCCATGGACACCAAGTCAGTGTTATTCGTCGGTGTCTCCATCGTTCCAGTGGCCAACGCAGAGAGCATTGCCCGCAAGGATTGACAAGTTCGGTAGCGCGACTGCTGCCATGGACACTGGGTCAGTGTAGTCCTTGGGTGTCTCCACCATTCTGGAGGCCAATGCGGAGAGCGTCACCCAAAATGATCGACATGTTTGGTA
Source organism: Aegilops longissima (assembly GCA_021605205.1). Lineage (NCBI taxonomy): Eukaryota > Viridiplantae > Streptophyta > Magnoliopsida > Poales > Poaceae > Aegilops > Aegilops longissima. The sequence goes on from CM038682.1 coordinate 403,275,650, forward strand.
GCGCGTCCGTGGGAAGGACGAGATGGTCGAGAAGACCGGTTGCAGCGAAGGAGATCATCGACGTGGAGTCTGCTTTGATGGCATCCACCACAGTCGCGCCCTTGGCTATGCCCATGTTCAATGGTGTTCCAACTTCGCATTGGACGGGCATCCCGGATGCATTCACGCAAGACCCGTACGCCTTCCTGAACAAGACGTATGAGTCGTCGCAGCTTCAACGGTCATGGACAACATCTGGAATTCCGCAGGTGGACATGCCCATGAATTGTTCGAGGATATTTCTCAACCAAATTTCACTTAACTTGTAAAAAAATATCCTTAAATGTTGCACTTGATCTTTGAAGGAAATATGCCCTAGAGGCAATAATAAAGTTGTTATTTATATTTCCTTATATCATGATAAATGTTTATTATTCTTGCTAGAATTGTATTAACCGGAAACTTAGTACATGTGTGAATACATAGACAAACAGAGTGTCCCTAGTATGCCTCTACTTGACTAGCTCGTTAATCAAAGAAGGTTAAGTTTCCTAGCCATAAACATGTGTTGTCATTTGATGAACGGGATCACATCATTAGAGAATGATGTGATAGACAAGACCCATCCGTTAGCTTAGCATTTAATGATCGTTTAGTTTTATTGCTATTGCTTTCTTCATGACTTACACATGTTCCTCTGACCATGAGATTATGCAACTCCCGAATACCGGAGGAACACCTTGTGTGCTATCAAACGTCACAACATAACTGGGTGATTATAAAGATGCTCTACAGGTGTCTCCGATGGTGTTTGTTGAGTTGGCATAGATCAAGATTAGGATTTGTCACTCTGTATATCGGAGAGGTATCTCTGGGCTCTCTCGGTAATGCACATCACTATAAGCCTTGCAAGCAATGTGACTAATGAGTTAGTTACGGGATGATGCATTACGGAACGAGTAAAGAGACTTGCTGGTAATGAGATTGAATTAGGTATGATGATACCGACGATTGAATCTCGGGCAAGTAACATACCGATGACAAAGGGAACAACCTATGTTGTTGTGCGGTTTCACCGATAAAGATCTTCGTAGAATATGTAGGAGAAATTATGAGTATACAGGTTCCGCTGTTGGTTATTGACCGGAGATGTGTCTCGGTCATGTCTACATAGTTCTCGAACCCGTAGGGTCCGCACGCTTAACGTTCGATGACGATTTGTATTATGAGTTATGTGATTTGATGACCGAAGTTTGTTCGGAGTCCCGGATGAGATCACGGACATGACGAAGAGTCTCGAAATGGTCGAGAGGTAAAGATTGTATTGGAAGGTTATATTCGGACACCGGAATAGTTTGGGGAAGTATCAGATAAGTTTTGGAGCACCGAGAGGTTACCGGAACCCCCCGGGGAAGTAATGGGCCTTATTGGGCTTTAGTGGAAAGGAGAGAAGGGCCACAAGGGGAGGCAGCGTGCCCCCATGGGCTGGTCCGAATTGGACTAGGAGGGGGCGGCGCCCCCTCTTTCCTTCTCCCCTCTTCCTCCTTCCCTCTCTCCCCTTGTTGGAATAGGAAGGGGGGGGGGGGAGGGAATCCTACTTGGACCGGGAGTCCAAGTAGGACTCCCCCCATGGCGCGCCTCCTCCTAGGCCGGCCTCATCCTCCCCCTCCTTTATATACATGGGGAGGGGGGCACCCAAAGGCACAACAGACAATCTCTTAGCCGTGTGCGGTGCCCCCTCCACAGTTACACACCTCGGTCATATCGTCGTAGTGCTTAGGCGAAGCCCTACGCCAGTAACTTCATCATCACCGTCGCCACGCCGTCATGCTGACGGAACTCTCCCTCAACCTCAACTGGATCAAGAGTTTGTGGGACGTCATCGAGCTGAACGTGTGCTGAACACAGAGGTGCCGTATGTTCGGTGCTTGGATCGGTCGGATTGTGAAGACGTTCGACTACACCAACTACATTACTAAATGCTTCCGCTTTCGGTCTACGAGGTACGTGGACACACTCTCCCCGCTCGTTGCTATGCTTCTCCTAGATAGATCTTGCGTGATCGTAAGAATTTTTTTGAAATACTATGTTCCCCAACAATCTTGCCATAACTATTGCATGTTAATTTTTTTGAGCAACCTATTGCATGTTAATTCAACTTAACTTGCATCATGATGCATTAAATTAGTACTCCCTCAGATCCATCTTAGTTTGCCACTAAAATGGATGTATCTAGATGTATTTTAGTGCTAGATACATCCATTTGAGCGACAACTAATATGGATTGGAGGAAGTACTACACATCATCTATGCTATGTCATTCATTGCATGTTGGATCTTTTCCGTAGTAGTAAGATTGCATTTGTAGTGTTTGTGATTCTTCCTTGCAATAAGCCTTGCATATGGTGTGAGCAATGATGCAAGGTCTGAGAATGTACCAAGCGCAGAATACAAGCAAGAAAAACCTCCATGAACATTCTGACACATCCTCTACTTTCTCCCTTATTCATGCATTAGTGTAGCGATGCTATAGTGAGTCGTCAATGCCTATTCTTATGCATAGGCTTATTATTGTCACTTGATATTGCCTTTACCTTCCATTCCTAGCATGCCAAGTTAATTGCTTGCTTTTTTTGCTTTGTCAACCCTGCTGATGTCGTAGTATGCATGCTTAGGGTGTTGCTTGAGTCGTGTGTATCTATCTCATGTTGTTGGTGGGTAGCTGTTAACCTCTCTCTAGTACACTCTTTTTATTTGTTATGCCATTACTCCTATAAAGAATGCTGGAGTATCCACCTCCCTGGGCTCTTCGCGGATGAAGAGCGCCTCTGAGCTGTTGGTTGCTCGGTGGTGTGCAGTAGGAGCCTCTTGGACGTGCTTCGAGCCGTCCAATCTTCCCGGAAAACTCAGACCTGGGCGATATGGTTGGAGGGTCCATGGCGGGTGGACCGTCCAGCGCGCACGAGGCCACATACATTGGGCAGCGTCGGTGCACTCATGGGTGAGGCACCGCGTGCTTTCTTGCGTGCGAGCCGTGCTAGACCTGCCTGGTGGCATGTATGCCCCGCGCGGGGCTAAAGACTCGGGGCTGAGTCGGTCACGTCGGACCTGGGCGACCTCGCTTGAAGGTGATACAGGGAAAATCCTATGGAGGCCTGATCTTCACGAATTGGAGGTGGACTCGAGGAAAAACACGAAGAACACGAGGGGAAACACACGTAGATGAAAATAAATATACGCATGGATAGATACTTGATCCAAATCATCCAAAGAGAAGAGAAGGAACAAGATAGGGTTCTTCCCCAAGTCCTCGGACAAGGAGGGAAAAATACATAGATTGATATTCCCATATATGGGCCTTGAATCCACTAGGGAACTTCTCCAATGGAGTCTTCTCTTTCTCAAGAGGAGTCCCACAAGGGGAGATACATGAGCTAAGATCTAGTGTAGTTCTAATCTTAGCTAACCCTAGAAATGAGAATGTGGAGGTCTACTATAGTGCTAGTCACAAAGGGGTAAGTGGGAGAGAGATACAAGACCAAAGGCCTATGACTGCACACAGGCAGGTACCAGACATCCGGTGTTTATCAGATGTCCGGTCGGTCGCGAGGGACTGGACTTTCGGTGGTCATCAGATGTCGAGGGACTTGGAACCTTGTTTAGTGTTCTCCAATTGGTGTCGAAGATGTTCAGTGTAGCTTGAAAACTCTCACCGGATAATTTTCTTCATCTTGGGCCAACTCATCTTAAAGCTCTTCGAAGGTGTGTGAAGCCACATGTCGACGCATAATGATGGAAGTTACTTGTGGTGCAGTTCACTTGATATTCGGAGGGGACTTGAAGTAGCTTGAGGTAGGTGTTCATATTGTGCTCCCACTCAAGGTGCTCTTCGGGTTCTTGAGTCCCTGATACGTCTCCAACGTATCTATAATTTTTGATTGTTTCATGCTATTATGTTATCAATCTTGGATGCTTTATATGAATTTTTATGCTGTTTTATATCATTTTTTAGGACTGACCTATTAACCCAAAGCCCAGGGCTAGTTGCTGTTTTCTACTTGTTTTTGGCTTTTCAGAAAATCAATGCCAAACGAAGTCCCAACATGATGAAACTTTACGATGATTTTTTCTAGACTAGAGGGGACCCTAAAAGGTTCGGGAGGAGGCTAGAAGAGGTATGAGAGAGACACGAGCTCATAGGGCATGACCTGGGGGGGGGGGGTGGTAGAGCGTGCCCCCTGAGCTTGTGGGCCCCACGCAACTCCGTTTGACCTAGTTCCACCTCTATAAGTTCACATATATTCCCAAACCAACAGAGAGCCACCCGAAATACTTTTTCCACCGCCGCAAGCTTCTTTTCTTCTGCGATCCCATCTGGAGGCCTTTTTCGGTACTCTGCCGGAGGGGAAATCGATCATGGAGGTCTTCTACATCATCCTTGCTGCCTTTCGATGATGCATGATTAGTTTACCACAAACCTATGGGTCCATAACTAGTAGCTAGATGGCTTCTTCTTTCTCTTTGATCTTTAATACAATGTTCTCCTCGATATTCTTGGAGTTCTATCCGATATAATCTTCTTTTGCAGTGCGTTTGTTGGGATCTGATGAATAGTGGCTTTATGATCAAATTATTCATTGAAAGCAACTAAGTCTTTTTTGAACTTTATTATGCATGATTGTTATAGTTTTGTATTTCTCACCAATCTATCCATTTGGTTTGGCCAACTAGATTGATTTATCTTCAGTGAGAGAGGTGCTAATGTGTTCAATCTTGTGGTGTTCTCACCCAATGATAAAGGGGTAGTGAGGCCCGTATAGTGTTGTTGCCATTAAGGGTAAAATGACGGGGTTTAATCATATTGCTTGAGTTTACTTTGTCTACATCATGTCATCTTGCTTAAGGCGTTACTATGTTTGTCATGAACTTAATAACATAGATGCATGCTGGATAGCGGTCGATTGGTGGAGTAATAGTAGTAGATGCAGACAGGAGTCGGTCTACTTGTCACAGATGTGATGCCTATATACATGATCATTGCCATGAATACGTCATAACTATGTGCTTTTCTACCAATTTCTCAATAGTAATTTGTTTACCCACCGGATGCTATGTGTTTGAGAGAGAAACCTTTAGTGAAAACTATGGCCCAGGTCTACTTTTATCATATTATTAAAATCAAAATACTTTGCGGCAATTTTACTCTTTTTATTTTTATTTTCTTTTTATCTATCTATCACTATCAGAATTAATCCTTGCAAGTAACGAGTTCAAGAGGATGGACAACCCTCTTGCCTGTGTTGGGTGCAAGTATTTGCTTTTGTGTGTGTAGGTACCGAAGACAGGAATTTGCTTGGTGCTCCTATTGGTTCGATAACCTTGGTTCTCACCGAGGGAAATACTTATGTCTACTGTACTGCTTCACCCCTCCTCTCAGGGGAAAATCCCAATGCAGTTTACAAGTAGTAGTCCCACAGAAATGGATCTCATGGTCAGTGTCGAAGTCATAGTAGCTCGTGGAAGTCGCGGACTTGAGCTTGGGGGGGGGGGGGGGGGTTCTTGAGCATATTCTTAAGGTTCATGTTGGCGAAGATGCCACATATCCAAAGGATAAGATGCCTTGAAGTTGCATGGCGAAGATGCCAAAGTGGGCGGTGAACTCATACAACGGTTGGTGGTGTCGAGCTCTTAACCTTCATGCTTTCGCGTGGTTGGAGGCCTTGATGTGGGCATCGTTATTTCTTCATGACAGTGATTGTGTCGATGCTGGTGTGACCTTGCTGGAGATGTTAGCTTGAGAGTATGTGCACTTGAGCGTCTTCTCAAAGATCAGGAAGACCTCTTGCTGGTGTTGATAAGGACTTTGAGATCCTCCATTCGAGCATCCATCTTGGCGTCGATGAAGGTGATCATGGCATCAAACTCGTCATTGTAGTTGTAGACTGAAGGAGATGTGTGATGCCTGCAAGCCAAACAGGGTAGTGTAGCACTTTCCCAGAAGTATCCCAATGAGTAATCATTCCAACGAAGAGCGGAGAAGAGTATTTATACGTAGCGTTTCTGTCACACACAAGGTGTCTCAGTTCTTGTGTGAAGTAACTGCTTGGGCTTCTGCAAATATTGTTACCGTCCTGGATCACGGATAAACTAGTTTGACAAATATAATGAGAGTTTGAAAGTGACTGCTAGAGTAACTACTAAAAGTAAATAACATGATTAGGGCTATAGGTTGTGTTTCCTGCAGCGAAGAGATTAGGTGCGGAGAGACTTCAGTTCATGGTAAGAAATATATAAAGTGTGCCAGTGCGACAGTAATACCAATTACCTTGTACTGTACTCATAGAATTTGATATATGTGTTCTTTAGGTGGTCCCCCCCTAAAGTTATGAAACTCCTCCATGCAGGATTATATTTCATTTTGTGGTCCTACTTCGCTGTTTCCATAGAGTGGTCATTCCCACAATTAAGGTCCTTAGACCGGAACCAAGCATTAAGTTCAATGGATCACCGTTATCTCGTATTGTCTTCGGTCCTCATAGATATCTCCACCTGTCACATCAGAGGTCACAGATTTCCTAAACAATATGTGTTACCTGTGTAGGTCTTGAGATCATGTTGCCTAGGCCCTTAAATTGGACGACATGCATAGAGTTCATCACATCATAACAACATACTAGATAGATCACACTACTACGAATGCAAATGAAGACATATAGAATAGGCACAGATTAATCTTACCACTTACCTACATCTCCCACACCTAGGGGGGATCACTCAGACATCATATATAACGCCCCGAGACTGATGCGCCAGGTGTCTTCCAGTTATTCGCTGGCGTTGCCATGTTTTTTGCTTGCGTGTTGCATTTTGCCATGTCGTCATATGCATTGCACCCTCATATTTTCAAAACTTGCATCCGGTCCTTTTTCCCCGTTGTCCGTTTCGCGATCCGACACTCCCACATGCGCCTGTTGCACCTCTCAGACCTCATTTCGTGAGTGGCTTTAAAATGTTCTCGGATTGGGATGAAACTTGGCGTGCGGTGTTGTTTTAGAGTAGGTAGACCGCCTGTCAATTTTTGTTCCATTTGGAGGTCGTTTGACGCCACAACGGTTAACCGTGTAACCCCGTAACCCCTCTCCCTTTGCAGCCCAACACCCCTCCACCACAGCCCTTGAGCCCATCCTAACCTCCTCCATCCTCTCGTTCATTCGATCACGATCGCGTGGCCGAAAACCGCTCCCCATTTGGACTTTCCTAGCTCCCTCTACCTATAAATATACCCTCTCCCCCGAAATTTGCGGTTGAACCCTACCCCTAATCCTAGCGTCTTCCTCCTCGCGCCGCCGGACACGTCCACGCCGCGCCGGACATGTCCGCCGCCGCCCCCTCAGCGAATCGTGTCGCGACACATCGCCCCGCCGGCTCTCTCTTCCCAGCGCCTCCGGCCGCGCGGCTCATGGAGCCATGCGAGCCCGCTGGCCGGATCTCGCCGCCGCCCGCCCCTCCGCCCGCCGCCAGCGCCTCCCGCCCACGCCACGCCGCCCGGCGCCACCGCGCGCGTCGCCGCCGCCGCCCTACCGCACTAGCGCCGCCACCTCCCGGCGCGCCCGATCGCCGCCGCCAGCGCCTCCCTCCTCGCCCGCGACCTCGCCCGCCGCCTGCTCCGCGCGCCGCATCGGCCCTGCGCCTCCCCACCGCGCCGCCCACGGTGCCCGCCGACCGCCGTCGCCTCCGCGTCCCGCGTCTACGCCGGGCTGCGCCGTCGACAACTCCTGCCGGATCCGGCGAGATCCGGCCTGGAACCCCGCAGGTGGATGAGATCCACCAGGAGGTGAAACAAACGGCGTCCCGCGTCCCCGGATCCCTGCGGCCCGCACCGTCCCGTCCCGCGTTGACTTTTCGCGAGTTGAAATTCGTCTAGTCCCCGGATCTGCTACATTTTCATGCCATGTTCATTGCATCATAGCTCCTTGACCGTAGCTCTGTTTTGTGCATATAACATTTCAAAATGTTCACTGTGAGATGCTCTTAACTTTGTTCCATTTTGCCATGCTTGTTTGAATCCATCTTGATGCCCTTATCATCGTTGCAAGAGTGCTATGTGTTGTTGTCTGCTGTAGTTTAACAGAACTTGCTCATTTGTCATTTTTGTATCTTTTTGTGTGATTTTATTTTGAGCATGAAGTCTATATGTGTTATGAGCTACAACATGCCGTCTTTTCTGTGGTGCAATCCACTCTTCATGATATGCCATGTGTTGATTTTTACAAGCTTTCAAAGTAGCCTCCGTGATGTTGCTGATTTCTGTGACAAGTCATTTCTGCCAAGTCTGAAACTGATATATTGTGATGCTATGTAAACCTGTTGATACCATGAGTTCTATGCATAATCTGGAGATGTTCACTAAGGGTGTTTTGTTACACATATTGTGGTGCATCCATCCATGCCTTGCTTTGCATTTATAGCCTGTTGTAGCTTGTTGTTATCATGATCCAAAATTACTAAATAATGTTTCTGTCAGCCTGTTAACATTAAGTTCAGTTTTGCCATGTGTTTTGCTAGTGGTCCATGCACCCTATGAACTTTCTATTGCCATGCTTAACTTCATGAGCATGTCTTATTACTGTTGTTTACCTTATCATGCACTGTAATGCTCTGTAGTGAGTTGTACAAGCTCACCAACATGCCTACTTATCGTTGTTCCTGCCATGTGCTGTTATTTTCACCATCTGAATCTGTCATATCATTTGCCATGTTTGCATGGGTGCTACCATATTTTCTGTTGATCTTTGGAATAATTTCAGTAAGGGAGTTTTGTTCTTTGTCTTTGGTAATAGCATTCCATGTCTTTGGTTGCCATGATAAGTTCCTGTAGCATGTTGTTTGATAGCTCTAAACTTTGCAACCTGATGTTATTTCTGTCATGTCCAGTGAATTCTGCCAAGTCTGTGCAGCTGTTATAATTTGCAATCTTGCCATGTCCTTTTGAGCATGTTCTAATGATTTATGGAGTTAGATCAGTGTTCATGTTTTGTTATGCTTTACCTGTACATCATATCCATGCCTTTTGTTTTCATGTTGTGGTGATGTAGCATGTTGTTTTGATGCTTCCAATATGCCTAGTTGCTGTTTTGGACAGCATGCCCTTTAAGCTTGTTTCATGTGTATGTGTTGAACCGTTGCTCCGTTTTGAGTGTGCTCTACATGAAACTTGCTTAGTTTTTGCATGTAGATTCATGTTACCTTGTTGCATCCGTGTTTTGGGGTGTGTGCTTGATGTTTGAATGCATTTTGCATCAATGCCATGTTTAACTTGTTTTGCTCATATCTTCTAGACCGTAGCTCCGAATTAAACAAACTTTATATGTAACTTGACTAGAATTTCGTGTAGATCATCTTGGTGGATCTTAACTTTCTGTTTAACAACTTGAACATAAGGTTTATTCAGATCTGGACCAATTTCGAAATTTGCATATGGGGACTTACCGGAATTGTTATATGTTGTTTCCGGCCTCATTTAACCTTGCTTTGATGTGTTGTTCTTGTATGCATCATCTCTTGCCATGCATAGCCTCATGTAGCCTTGTCATGCATCATACTTGGTTGAGCATCATGCCTTGTTCATGTGTGGTGTGTTTACCATGTTGTGTGCTTCTTCTCATTAGTTCCCGTTTCGTTGCGATCGTGAGGATTCGTTCGTCTACGCTTGGTTCGTCTTCGTGGCTTCATCTTCTTCATGGACTCGTTCTTCTTCCTAGCGGGATTTCAGGCAAGATGACCATCACCTTGGATCTCATTACTATCATTGCTATGCTAGTTGCTTCGTTCTATCGCTATGCCGCGTTACCTACCACTTGCTTATCAAGCCTCCCAAATTGCCATGAACCTCTAACCTTTGTCACCCTTCCTAGCAAACCGTTGTTTGGCTATGTTACCGCTTTTGCTCAGCCCCTCTTATAGCGTTGCTAGTTGCAGGTGAAGATGAAGATTGCTCCATGTTGGATTATGTTATATTGGGATATCACAATATCTCTTATATTATTAATGCATCTATATACTTGGTAAAGGGTGGAAGGCTCGGCCTTATGCTTGGTGTTTTGTTCCACTCTTGCCGCCCTAGTTTTCGTCATATCGGTATTATGTTCCCGGATTTTGCGTCCCTAACGCGGTTGGGTGTTATGGGAACCCCTTGACAGTTCGCCTTGAATAAAACTCCTCCAGCAAGGCCCAACATTGGTTTTACCATTTGCCTACCACCTATTACCCCTTCCCTTGGGTCGGCCAACCCGAGGGTCATCTTCATTTAGCCCCCCCGGGCCAGTGCTTCTCTAAGTGTTGGTCCGAACCGAGCCGCCTGCGGGGCCACCTCGGGGAAACTCGAAGTCTGTTTTTACTCGTAGCCTGTCTCATCCGGTGTTGCCCTGAGAACGAGATATGTGCAGCTCCTATCGGGACTATCGGCACATCGGGCGGTCTTGCTGGTCTTGTTTTACCATTGTCGAAATGTCTTGTAACCGGGATTCCGAGACTGATCGGGTCTTCCCGGGAGAAGGAATATCCTTCGTTGATCGTGAGAGCTTATCATGGGCTAAGTTGGGACACCCCTGCAGGGTTTGAACTTTCGAAAGCCGTGCCGACGGTTATGTGGCAGATGGGAATTTTTTAATATCCAGTTGTAGTAAATTTGAAGTAAACTCTTTCAAAATACACCAACTGCGTGCATAGCCGTGGTTGTCTCTTTTCGGGGTTGTTCAAGAGGAGAACACGGTTTTTGGGTTATGTTTGACGTAAGTAGGAGTTCAGGATCACTTCTTGATCATTACTAGTTGACGACCGCTTGTTAAGCTCCTCTTCTCGCTCTTGTTTCGTAAGTTAGCCACCATACTTTGCTTAGCCGCTGCTGCAACCTCACCACTTTACCCCTTCCTTACCCATTAAGCTTTGCTAGTCTTGATACCCATGGTAATGGGATTGATGAGTCCTCGTGGCTCACAGATTACTACAACAACAATTACAGGTACAGGTTGTGCGATGATCATGACGCGAGAGTGATGTTTACTTGTGTTGGAGTTCTTCTTCTCCATCGATCTTGGGTTAGGTTCCTGGTCGGCAACCTGGGCTAGCAGGGTGGATATTGTTTGAGTTTCTGTTTATGTTTCATCCGTAGTAGGATGTTGTTCTCATGTATATTGATGTATTCTGGCGGCATTTGTATGCCTTGTATGTATCCCATCTATTATGTAATGTTGATGTAATGATATCCACCTTGCAAAAGCGTCTTCAAGATGCGCTTCTATCCTTGGTGGGACCTTCGAGTTCCTTTAGGATAGGGTCGCATCTTGGGCGTGACATCATAAGAGGGGAATCAATCACAAGAGAGATAAAACCCATGAAAACCATATCGATAATACCGGGAAGATCCACAATAAGATGAAATGGGTAACTCAAATAATCTTGATCTCTAGATGAGATTGTGTAGAATTACAATTGCTCTCCCAAATTGGAATTCCTATTACAATAGTGAAAGGGGTGACGATGATGATGGATATGAAAGGACCAAAACTAAGAAGATCATCAATAGTTCCTCACATCCGCTCTTCTCCTATTTTGGATGGTGTGGCGGCGGCTAGGGTTCTCTTCTCCTCTAGGGCCCTTCACAAAAGTGGCTTGTATAGACATGGTGGAGCTGATGGCAGTCCATATGATCGCTCATACGGGTGCTTGCGGTCGTATGGAATGCCGTCTTTTGCTCTGCCGCGCCTAATGTCTAGAGTCTCTTCAAGAAAGTTGCTCCATTTGGCTTGATTTGCAGCAATCCTCCTTGGTTTCATTTCCATAATTGATTCCCTGCCAAACACGGCGAAAATGGATTTCCTTCTCTCTCGAGGGATTTGCGTTAGAAATATTTGAAGAGTAATACAAATTCCAATGAAAACAAGCAAGAATCACTACTAAATCATCACAAATTCTCGAGCAATCAACTCCCCCAAGCTTAGGATTTTCTCGCCCTCGAGCAAACGAGTAATTAAGGGAATGGAAGAGAGCTTGATTGAGTAGAAAGAAGTTTTAACGGCTCGAGATAATGTATCATATCCATATTCTCTTATCATGCAATGTAATTCAAGAAAGTATCTGCAATTGAATAGCTGCACCTAAACTAGTTATAATTTCTCAAGCCAAAATTTCTTTGCTAACCAAGTGTTTAGGCAAGCGGGAGCATTCCTTTTCATATGGATATTCAACTCTAACTCATTGTTCAAAAGTGTCGGCTCAGTGGACACCAGGTTACCATGGGCCCGCTGCCTACAACCCAGGAAGCGACATCTCGAGCAGGCCTCAGGAGGCGGCCCGGCCATGGGCGCCATGAATTATGCCTCTGTTATGATTGTGTTTTTATGTTTTAGTTAGTGTTTGTGCCAAGTAAAGCCTTTGGGGTTATATTGGGTGATAGTTGATTTGATCTTGTTTGAAAACAGAAACTTTTGCGTCCAGTAATGTAACACCCCGGACGTAACTTTCCATATTTGTAACTCCAACTCTTGCCATTTTCGGCATTGTGATATGATATTCCCTCCGTGGTTGGGTTTTTCTCCTTTTTGCATTTTGTCCATGTCATGCATATTTTATCATGCCATCATGTGCATCGCATTTGCATACGTGTTAATCTCATGATTCCGAGCATTTTTCCGTTGTCCGTTTTGCAATCCGGCACTCCTATCTCCCCGGCGGCCCTTTTACGCTTTTTCCGTGCGGGTACTAAACCTTCTCGGAATGGACGAGGTTTGTCTAGTGGCCTTGGTATACCACCGTAGACCACCGGTCAAGTTTGGTCATTTGGAGCTCGTTTGGTACTCCAACGGTTAACGCACTCTCGCAAAGGCCTCTTTTAAGTTGCAGCCCAACACCCCTTCAAAACAGCCTAATAACCCATCTAAGTCACTTCCATGCTCTTCGTCGTTCGATCACGATCGTGTGGGCGAAAACTACACCTCATTTGGACTCTCCTACCTCCCTCTATGCCTATTTAAATACCTCCCCCGTCCAAATCCGGGTCTTCTTCCTCGAAACCCTAAAAAAATTCATCCCCGCGCCACCGGACGCGTCCGCCGCCGCCGGACGAAAATCGCCGCCGCCCCTCGCCCAACCAGCGCGTGCCACGTATTCGCCGCCGCCTCCGCCGCCCGCGCCGTTCGCGGTTCGCAGGCCCTCCGACCCGCCTGCCACCTGGCGCTGGCATGCTTCGCCGACCGGCCGGCCGGCTCAACCGCCGCCCGCACCGGCCGGCTCGCCGCCGCCGCCCTCGTCGGCGGCGCCGTCGCCGCCTCCCGCCGCCGTCCACCTCGCCGCCGTCGCCGCCGCCGCCGGCCCGGCCTCGCCTTGCGCCCATTGCCGCCGCCGCGTCGCCCGCCGCCACCGCCTCCCTCCTCCGGCGCCGTCGCCCTCGGCGAGCCGCCCCGGCCGCCTCCTCCCACTCCGGCGCCGCCGCACCGCCTCGTTCGATCCGGATCCCGACCGGATCCGATCCCGTTGACTTCTTCTCCCCCTCCAATTTTTCTTCTAAGTTTTTAAATTCGGAGATATTTTGTGTCATTTTCAACGTAGTATAACTTTGCATCTGTAGCTCCATTTTGCGCGTATAATATGTCAAAATGTTCGCTTCGAAGAGTAGATCATTTCATCTCATTGAATCATTTTCATTTGAGATCATCTTGATCCCCGAAATGCTGTTGGAAGAGGGCTATGTGATGTTAGTTTCTGTTTCTTAACAGAACTTGCACTTTTGTTATTTTTGCCATGATTGATGTGTGCACCCTATGAATTTGAGTCCTACATGTGTTTTGTAATATGCCATGCCATCTTTCCAGGGGTGTATGCCATGTATTTTTGTGATCTATGTGGTGACTAGCACAAGCATGCAAAGTAGGTGTCCTGATGTTGCTGTTTTCAGATCTGTTTTGCTGATATTTTGATGCCATGTTAACTTGATGATACCGAGAGATCTATGCATATTTTGAGATACTTCAGTAAGGATGTTTTGTTAAACATGTCTTGCTCTATCCATCCATGCCTTTGTTTGCAATTATGGAGTGCCATAGCTTGAGTCAATAGAGCTCTATTCTTGCTATCAAATGTTTCCTGGCAGATTGTTTACATGTTATTCAATTTTTCCTAGGTTGTTGTGGTTGATCCATTTATGCTATGTTATTGTTCTTGCCATTTATGTCTTCTATGCCATGTCTTCTTGATGTATGTATGCTTAGTTTTTCATATAAGGCTCTGTAGTGAGTGCATTGAGCTTGTAAACATGCCTACTTGTTATCAGTTTTTGACATGCCATGTTGCTGAATCTGTTAACGAAACTTTCGATATTGACATGGGTGTTACTATATTTTCTGATCCTTTTTGGCTTATGGTCAGTAAGGGACTTTTGTTCTATGCTTTGAGTATATTCATGCCATGCCTTGTTTTGCTATTATAAGTTCCTGTAGCATGTAGTTTTCTTGCTCTGAACATTGCAACCTGATGCTGTTTTTGCCATGTCCAGCCTGATACTTTGTGCTCTTTTGCCATGCTTGTTTGAACCTGTTATGATGTGAACTAGCCGTAGCTCAGTGCTTATCTTTTGTCAAGCATCTTGTTTAGATCACTGCCATTTACTTTGTTTGTACGTTTGGGTGCAGTAGCTTAATTTCTTGTTGCTTGCTAAGTGGCATCATGCTGTTAATGGCAGATTTGTGCCATTCTTGTTTTGCTTGTCATTTGCAAACCGTGCATCCGATTCCGGTGATCTTTATATCGATTTCAACCGAAATCATCTCATCTTTCCAGTGGCATGCTTGGTTTGCCAAGTTGATGCCTGGTTCATCATTTACCTTCCGGAGCGCGCATACGCATTGCACATCACATCCCGCATTTCATGTCATGTTTTGCATCATGTTGATTGTGCATTGCACCGTGATTTATTGTGGTTCCTTTGTTTGTGTTCTTGCTTTGGGTAGAGCCGGGAGACGAGTACGTGAACGAGGAACCTGTTGAGAACGCTTACGAGGATCAAGCTTTCGACAACTCTGAGAACATTGCAGGCAAGATGACCATACCCTCGAAATCACTTCTATCTTTGCTATTGCTAGTTGCTCGCTCTTTTGCTATGCCTATGCTGCGATGCCTACCACTTGCTATATCATGCCACCCATATTGCCATGTCAGCCCCTAACCATCCTTTGTCCTAGCAAACCGTTGTTTGGCTATGTTACCGCTTTGCTCAGCCCCTCTTATAGCGTTGCTAGTTGCAGGTGAAGTTGAAGTTTGTTCCTTGTTGGAACATGGAGATGTTGTTCCTTGTTGGAACATGTTTACTTGTTGGGGATATCACAATATATATCTGCTATAATTAATGCATCTATATACTTGGTAAAGGGTGGAAGGCTCGGCCTTATGCCCGGTGTTTTGTTCCTCTTGCCACCCTAGTTTCCGTCATACCGGTGTTATGTTCCTTGATTTCGCGTTCCTTATTTACGGTTGGGTGATTTATGGGACCCCTTGAAAGTTCGCTTTGAATAAGACTCGCCCAGCAAGGCCCAACTTTGGTTTTACCATTTGCCACCTAAGCCTTTTTCCCGGGTTTTCGCGAGCCCGAGGGTCATCTTCATTTAACCCCCTGCACGGTGCTCCTTCGAGTGCTGGCCCGAACTAGAGCCCTGCAGCGCCCCTCAAGGCAACTTGAGGTCTGGTTTTAGTTGTATGGACTGCTCATCCGGATGTGCCCTGAGAACGAGATATGTGCAGCTCCTATCGGGATTTGTCGGCACAATCGGGCGGCTTTGCTGGTCTTGTTTTATTGCTATCGAAATGTCTTGTAGTCCGGGATTCCGAGATTGATCGGGTCTTCCCGGTAGAAGGAATATCCTTCGTTGACCGTGAGAGCTTATAATGGGCTAAGTTGGGACACCCCTGCAGGGTAATATCTTTCGAAAGCCGTGCCCGCGGTTATGAGGCAGATGGGAATTTGTTAATGTCCGGTTGTAGAAAACCCAAAGTTGACCTCAATTAAAATACACATCAACCGCGTGTGTAACCGTGATGGTCTCTTCTCGGCGGAGTCCGGGAAGTGAACACGGTGTTGGAGTTATGTTTGACGTAAGTAGTTCAGGATCACTTCTTGATCGCTACTAGCTTCACGTCCGTGCTTTGCTTCTCTCCTCGCTCTCTTTTGCGAGATAGCCACCATATATGCTAGTCGCTTGCTGCAGCTCCACCTTACTACTCTGTCCTTCCTATAAGCTTAAATAGTCTTGGTCTCGGGTGTGAGATTGCTGAGTCCCGTGACTCACTGATTCTACCAAAACAGTTGCAGTGCCGATGATGCGGTGCAGGTGGCGCAACCGAGCTCACGTGGGAGTTCGACGAGGAACGTGGTCGTTACTATGTGTCTTTTCCCGATGATCATAGTGGTGCCCAGATTGGGACGATCGGGGATCTGTGTAGCATTTGGGGTATCTTCTTTATTTTGGTTCCGTAGTCGGACCTTGAGTGTACTCTGAATGATGGATGTTTATTTATGTCTTGTGTGAAGTGGCGACTGTAAGCCAACTATGTATCTCTTTCCTTATTTATTACATGGGTTGTGTGAAGATTACCTCACTTGCGACATTGCTTTCAATGCGGTTATGCCTCTAAGTCGTGCCTCGACACGTGGGAGATATAGTCACATCGAGGGCGTTACAAGTTGGTAATCAGATGTGACACCCTCGATTCAATCGTACACTAATCATGCACGCAAATGAGTACGATCAAGATCAAGGACTCACGGGAAGATATCACAACACAACTCTACAAATAAAATAAGTCATACAAGCATCATAATACAAGCCAGGGGCCTCGAGGGCTCGAATACAAGTGCTCGATCATAGACGAGTCAGCGGAAGCAACAATATCTGAGTACGACATAAGTTAAACAAGGTGCCATAAGATGGCTAGCACAAACTGGGATCTGATCGAAGAGGAGCAGGCCTCCCGCACAGGATCCTCCTAGGTCACTCTGGTCGTCGTCGCCGGGCTGCTGCGTAGTAGTAGGCGCCTCCAGTAGTAGTCGCCGAGGCGGTGGCGTCGACTCTGGGCTCCATCGTGCGATAGCAGCAATCGAGTAGAGATAGGGAAAAGGGGAACAAGGCAACCGTGAGTACTCATCCAAAGTACTACAAGCAAGGAGCTACACTACATATGCATGGATATATGTGTAAAGGGCCATATCGGTGGACTGAACTGCAGAATGCCGTAATAAGAGGGGATAGCTAGTCTTAACGAAGACTATGCTTCGGACACCTGTCTTGCATGCATGAAGAGGACAACGAAGTCCTCCAAGTAACATCATATAGCAATAATCCTACCCGCAATCCCTCGCCATAACCCCGAGCGAGAGCGACCACCGGTTATGTCGGCACTTGGAAGGGTGTGTTTTATCAAGTATCCGGTTCTAGTTGTCATAAGCTCAAGGTACAACTCCAAGTCGTCCTGTTATCGAAGATCACGGCTATCCGAATAGATTAACTTCCTGCAGGGTGCACCATCTTACCCAAAGACGCTTGATCCCATTTGGTGGACACACTTTCTGGGTCATGCCCGCCGCGGAAGATCAACACGCCGCAGCCCCACCTAGGCACAACAGAGAGGCCAAGACGCCGGTCTAAACCTAAGCGGCGGGAGTGGGCCCATCGCATACGAGCACACCGCACATTGCGAGGGCGGCCGAAGCGCAACCTAGCCAGCGAGCGTTCAGTCCAATCCGGCGCGCGCCGCTCCGTCGCTAACGTCTGAAGTGCTTCGGCTGATACCACGACGCCGGGATACCCATAACTACTCCCGCGTAGATGGTTAGTGCGTATAAGCTCGTAGCCAACCCAGATCAAATACCAAGACCTCGTTAAGCGTGTTAAGTAAATGAACGCCGAACAGGCAGGCCCACCTCTCTCCTAAGCGGTCTCAACTGCCCGCCGCTCCGCCACAAAGATCCACTCATGGTGCTCCATTAGCCGACCGACTTTAGTCTCACATGTATCATGTATAAGTATATAGTATATACCGTGATCAACTCCCGAGTGATCACGGCCCGATAGTATAGCATGGCGCATGACAAGTATGAAGGGCCACAGATGAATGAACTAGCATCCTATACTAAGCATATAGGATTGCGTAAGGTAACAATGAAGTTACAAGGACGAGGCTATGCAGCAATATAGGAGTATCCGAAAGCAGTAATATGCTATACTACTCTAATGCAAGCAGTATAGAGAAGAGTAGGCGATATCCGTGATCAAGGGGGCTTGCTGGTTGCTCACGGCAAGAGAGAGGGTCGTCAACACCGTAGTCGAGCGGCCATTGCGGCGTCGGTCTCGTAGTCTACCGGAGAGAAGAGGGGAAGAAACAATGAATACAAGGTAACAGATGCATAACGATGCATGACATGCCAAGAAGCGATGCTAAGCGTGCCCTAACGTGGTAAGAAGGGTCTTGGTTTAGGGGAAAACATCAGGAAGTTATCCGGTCCGGACGTCTGTCGAGACAGATGAACCGAGAGGAAAGTTTGCAGGTTCGATAGCTTAGAGGCGTGCGGTGGACGAACGGATTGCGATCCGGATTCGTCTCGTCGTTCGAGCAACTTTCATGTTGAAATTATTTTAATCCGGATTACGGATTAAAAGATATGATTTATAAAGGTTTTATTAATTTCGGAATTTTAATTAATTATTTAATTAATTTCAAAATTGCATTTATGACATCAGCATGATGTCATGCTGTCGTCATCAGTCAACAGGGTTGACTAAGTCAACCCTGACAGGTGGGTCCCGCATGTCATTCTCTAATGACTAATTAACCTAATCAAAGTTAATTAACCTTACTTAATTAAGTTAATTAATGATTAGGGTTAATTAATTCAGAATTAATTAGTTTAATTAATTACCCAATTAATTTAACTAATGATTAGGGTTAATTAATCCGGAATTAATTAGATTAATTAATTGCTTAATTAATTAACTAATTAATTATTTAGCTAATTAATTTAATTTATTTCTATTTCCATTTTCATTCTGCTTTTTATTTAAAACGTTCTTTGTCTTTGTTTTGTTTTTTTACTTTATCATCTGGGGGGTGGGGCCCCCACGTCAGTGGCCCACGGCCCTATCGGGCATGCGGGTGCGGGAGACGCGGGCGACGCCCGAATGGAGCACGAACCCGGGCCGGGTCGGGCGCGATCCGGGGATCGGGGGCCATGGGGGGCGCCTGGCCGAGGCCACGACGCTGCGTGCACGGCCGGCGAAGTGGCGCCTGGCGAGGAGAGGCGACAGGCGGGGTGGTGGCTCGGGCCGGAGCGAAGCGTCGCTTGAGGGGGAGAACGGGGCTCGGTCGGGGAGGGGCGCGAACAGGGGCGAGGGGGTGGGCGCAAGGGTCGCCGACGATGTCGCCGTCAGAGAGAAGAAAGGGGGCGAGCCGCGTGGCGGTGGCGGGGCGGTCGGATCCGGCAGGCGGGAGGCAGGAAGTGGGGCGGTGTGCGGTGCTGGTGCCCGATCCCGACGGGGCGGTCGGGCCACGGCTGAGCGTCAGCGAGAGAGCCGAGGGGACGGGGGGGGGGTCTGGGGAGGCGGCCGGCCGGCCGTCGGGCAGGGGGGAGGAGGGGGCCTCTGTGGGGGAGCGGGTCTCGGCAGTGGGCTCGGTGAGGGGTCGGGCAGGCCGGGGAGGAGGAGGAGGCGGGGCGTGCGACGGGAGAGGCGAGGCGAGGCTGTGCGGAGGAGCTGTGGGCTCGGGGGACGGAGGGGAGGAGGAGCCTCCGGTGAGGAGGAGGAGGAGGCCAGGCGGCGGGGCCAGGGGGGGGGGCCTGGGCACTTGGGGGGTTGGGGTCTCCGCCCGATCCGATCGGGGAGAGAGAGAGAGGCGGGCGCGGGGGGAAGTGGGGTGGTGGCTAGGGTTGGCCGTGGTGGGGAGGGTAAGTGGGGGGGCTGGGCAGTGGGCCGCCCAAAGATTTTGTTCTTTTCCTTTTTCCATTTGTTTCAATTTTCTGTTTTGGTTTATTTAAAATGCTCTGACATTTGTAAAAATTATTGCACCCCACTAATATTAGGTTAGTCATTTTAGAAAACCCCGGAACATTTTAGAACTTATTTTCGGAACCTTTTATCGTTTGCTTCATTTTTTATTTTTGTTTTAGGACGGTTCCGAATTATCGAGAGGTTAATTAACCGAACCGGAATGATTACTGTTGCATAACCACCCGGGCGTTACAAATCTCCTCCACTACAAGAAATCTCGTCCCGAGATTTAGGAGGTAGAAGGAAAGAGTGCGGGATATTCATTCCGTAGACGATCCTCGCGTTCCCAGGTGGCTTCATCTTCAGAGTGATTCGACCACTGGACCTTGAGGAACTTGATCGCCTTCTGACGTGTGCGGCGTTCAGCTTGGTCGAGAATGCGGACCGGATGCTCTTTATAGGAGAGGTCCTGTTGCAATTCGAGCACTTCATGGTCCTTCGCCGGATTGGGTCATTTGAAGCAGCGTCGGAGTTGGGACACGTGGAACACATCGTGAACACGAGAAAGGTTCGACGGAAGCTCCAGTTGATAAGCCACTTGTCCACGCCTTTCGAGAATAGTGAAAGGGCCAATATAGCGAGGAGCTAACTTGCCCTTGATCCCGGCGGTGAGCACCCTTCATTGGTGTAACGAAGATAGGCCTTTTCGCCGAGTTGATAGACCATGTCTTTGTGATGACGGTCATAATTACTCTTTTGACGCGATCGAAAGCAGTCTTGAGATTCTCGCGAATAATGCGGACTTGTTCTTCGCATGTTGGATAATATCCGGACCAAGAGTGGGCGTTCCCGATTTCGACCAGTTCGGAGGGTTCGCACTTTCGTCCATATAACACTTGAGGGGGCCATCTTGAGACTAGCTTGATAGCTATTATTATAAGAGAACTCAGCATACGGAGAGATTCCTCCCATTTCTTGCGAATGAGACGACACAAGCTCGAAGCATGTCTTGAGAATTTGGTTGACACGTTCAACTTGCCCTTGAGATTGCGGATGAAAAGCGATCTTGAAAGATAAATGAGTCCCCATAGCTTCTTGAAAACTTGCCCGTAATCTTGAAGTGAATAAGCTGCCACGGTCCGAATCGATAACCGGTGGAATACCGTGAAGTGAAACAATTTCGGACATATAGAGCGTTGCAAGCTGGCTAGCAGTGATCGTTTCTTTGACCGCCAGAAAATGTGCAACTTTAGAAAGCCGGTCAATGACGACCAGAATAGCATCATTACCTTTCCGCGATTTGGGAAACCCAAGTGGCGAAGTCCATTTCAACATGGTCCCATTTCCATTCGGGAATAGAGATAGGCTGCAGAGTTCCAAAGAGGCCTTTGATGTTCTGCTTTGATACGACGGCAAACGTCACACTCGTAAACATAGCGAGCAATGTCCTCGCTTCATATTAGACCACGGAATCTCGATTTAATGTCTTGATACATCTTTGTACCTGCCGGGTGGATACATAGAGGCGTATCATGAGCTTCTTGCATAACCTTCCGAGTCATATTCAGATTTTCCTTCTTACATGGCACCACTAGGCGGCCTTTGAAGTACAAGGCGCCATCATCAAGCAATAGTGAAGGATGAGGATTTCCTTTCCGATGTCTTGTTTAAGCTTGTAGACTTGAGTCAAATCCTGCATTGTCTTTATGGTGCCCAAGAGATCGGGTTCAACAGCCGTGGTAAAGAGGGATCCTCAGGGAACAACACGGAGATTCATCTTATGGAACTCCGGAGGAGGGGAGCGAAGTGCACCGGAGGAACAATATGGAGGTTCAGCCTGCTGAATTCTTCAACAAGTGAGGGCTGAACTTTGTGAACCTGAAGGTGGTTGCAGTAAGACTTGCGGCTCAAGGCATCAGCCATTACATTAGCCTTGCCTGGCGTATAGGAAATACCCAAATCAAAGTCTGCAACAGTCTCCATCCATCTCTGCTGACGGAGGTTCAGGTCTGGCTGAGTAAACAAATACTTCAGACTTTGGTGGTCAGTGTAGATCTCGCAACGATTACCGAGAAGGTAATGTCGCCACTGCTTTAGCGCATGAATGACCGCAGCAAGTTCGAGGTCATGAACTGGGTAGTTCTCCTCGTGAGGGCGCAACTGTCGAGAGGCATAAGCAACCACTTTGCGCTCTTGCATTAGGACACCGCCTAAACCTTGACGAGAAGCGTCGCAGTAAATGACGAAGTCCTTCTTAGTATCAGGAGGAGCTAGCACTGGGGCAGTTGTCAGCTTGTCTTTGAGTGCCTGGAAACTTTCCTGACACTTATCATCCATTGGAATTTGACGCCTTATGCAACAAAGTTAGTCGAGGTCGGCAATCTTGGAGAAGTTCTCATTTAATCGACGGCAATAGTCTGGCGAGACCGAGAAAACTTCGACTTGCTTAACGTTCTTCGGAGGAGTCCAATCGAGAATAGCCTGAACTCTTTCGGGGTTGACGGCAATACCATCCTTAGAGATGACATGTCCAAGGTAGGTTACTTGGAAGCCGAATTCACACTTGGAGAACTTGGCATAGAGTTGATGCTCTCGTAGCTTTTCCAAAGACAAGACGAAGATGTTCAACATGTTCTTCTTCATTCTTGGAATAGATCGGGATATCATCCAGATAAACCACGACGAACTTGTCGAGGTAATCCATGAATATATAGTTCATCAAAGAGAAGGTGGCTGGAGCATTGGTTAAGCGAAGGACATGACGGTGTACTCGTATGAACCATAACGAGTCACGAATGCGGTCTTGGGGATATCCTCCTCACGAACACGGATCTGGTGGTAACCCAACCTCAAGTCGAGTTTCGAGAACACCAGCGAACCAGCCAATTGATCATAAAGATCATTGATCCGAGGAAGAGGATACTTATTCTGAATGGTAGCTTGATTTATAGGACGGTAGTCTTGGACCAATCGGTTTGTCCCATCCTTCTTCTTGACAAAGAGAGAAGGTGCTCCCCAAGGAGAGCAACTTGGGCGAATGAAACCACTTTGAAGAGATTTGTCGATTTCCTCCTTTAGTTCAAGGAGTTCATGCGGCGGCATCTTGTAGGGCCGTTTGGCTATAGGAGTGGTGCCTGGTTTCAAGTCGATGACGAATTCGACAGCTCTAGCAAGGGGAATCCCTGGAAGTTCTTCAGGAAAGACGTCTTGGAAGTCGCGAACGACAGGAATGTTTTCAATACCCTCGGGTGGTGCGGCGTTCAATGCATTCAATGCATAGAGCCTTGCCTCGGCATTTTGCACCAGATGAGCTTGGTAAGTGACTATTTCATCTGAAGGGTGTAGCAGATGGACGGTCTTAGTGGCGCAAACGATTGACGCCGTATGTGCTTTCAACCAATTCATTCCCAGAATGAGGTCAATGCTACAAGACTTCAGCACGATAGGAGAGACAAGGAATTCCATTCCTTCGATTTCAACGGGGACGTCGTTGCAAATCATGGAGGTCCGACATTGGCCCGCGGGGGTGTGTACTAATAGTGAAGCATTCATGTCTTCACTTTTAATGCCATGCATGAATGCAAAATCTTCAGACATGAATGAATGCGATGCCCCTGTATCAAATAAGACGATGCGGTACTGAATTTACGAGAAGTGTACCCATCACGAGAGCAGGTTGGTCTTGAGCTTCATTCAGATCAACGTGGTTGCTTTGAGCTTGCCCATAAGACTTGCGGTGTTGTTGCGGTTCGGTGTTTCCACGGCCGATTCTTTGGAAGGGCCGATTGATTCGGTTCGGTTGCATTCTCTAGCACGGTGCCACTCGCTGTCCGCACCTGAAGCATAAGCCATTATTGGGAGTGGGAACAGGAGCTTGGGGTGGTGGAGCTGGAAGCTTCGGCTGCTTAGTTGTAGGCAGACGAGGTGTAGCATAGTTCTGCTTTGAAGCAGGAGCATTCGGCTGGTACATGCTATTGGGAATCCATATCTTGCGCTTCTGCGAGGACGGGCCCGAAGATGAGCCCGTGTCACGGTTGCGCCTGTTAGAGCTCTGGTATTCCTGCAGACCAGTTTCGACATTGATAGCTTTGTTCACCAAGGTGGCGAAATCAGCAAAGTCGTGCACTAGAAGTGCGAGCTTGATGTCAGCTTGAAGACCGTCACGGAACTTCTCCTGTCTGCGTGCATCAGTTGCAATATCCTCTTCAGCATAGCGAGACAAGTCCAAGAACTCTCACGATAGGCTTCAACATCTTGTTGCCTTGGGTGAGGTTGCGGAACTCACGCTTCTTCCGTCCATGACCCCTTGAGGGATGAAGCGGGCACGGAAGGCAACACTCGAAGTCCGCCGGTGATGAGTGTTCCAACTGGCAGAGTACGACGGTGGCTGTCCCACCATTGAGCTGCGGGTCCCTTCAGAAGAAGGATGCAAAGGTGACATAGCGGTGGGCTACATCAGCAGACTCCATCTCATAGGTGATGTCACGGAGCGACCATCAACATCCGGGGCTGAGTTGAGCTGCGGTACACGCTGGGGTTCAGGCGTATGAAATCCTGCAGAGTTGTTCCGCTTGGGTGCTGGTTCATATTGGGGCGAGGGAACTGAGCCATCATGTTCTCCATGAACTGGCGATTCATCTCAAGCTGTTGGACCATACCAGCCATGTACTCAGGCGGTGGTGGGAAGTTGGCACCACGACCACGACCTGCTGGCCTAACCATCCTGCTATTATATAACAGGGGTAGTTCAGCATTTGAGAACTTAAGCAAGAGACAGGAATCATTCATGATGAAACATGCATAAGGAAAGTAGCATGATGGGAACTACAAAGTAGTTGGCATATCTTACAAAAGGAATCATGCATAGAGTTCGATACATAGAGCCCAGTACATAGACTACTACATCATAGGCGGCACACAGGCTCGCGAAGAATACATCAAACACTAACAAGCAAGTCTACATCAGTCCCACGCTGCATGCGGAGGTAGCTGTAGCTGAAAGCTGATAGTGCGGCGGTGGATAGTCCTCCACGCGGTGACTGGGGCGCGGATACTCGGTGCTGAATCCGACGCCGGTGGCGAAAAAGGGCCAAGTGCGGAGAGTAGCCTCCCACGTCCGCCAACCAACACCACGGGCATCACGGTCTGGCTGGGTAGATCGCGAACGCGGCAGCTCTCCGGAACGGACAAAGGGTGCATCAGCGTCGAGCACGGTAGAGGTGCCGACGGGTGATGTACAACTCGTGGCGAAGAGCTCGGTTAGCTCGATCCAGCCCATCGGCGATGCGTAACAAAGTTCGATGGTGGAAGGGCTCTTTGGTGACGATGGTGTAGGCGGCGCAGTAGTAACCCTCCTCACCAACATCGACGCGATAGCAATGTGCACGAAGGGGAGGTGTCCAACTCTCGATACTCGCACGAAGACGGTCGAGCAGCATAAGCAGCATCGTGGACTGCCATATCGATGGTCACTCCAACACCATGTGCGGTGTGCAACACAAGAGTGGACTCATACTCCCGAGAGTAGAGGTGGACGATGGCGCGGCATCTTGCTCCCGGTTGTAGTCCTGGTACTCCTCATAGACGGTGTACTCGGGGTGCCGGCGATAACCCAGATAGGTCATCATCTCGCTAGCACCGCAGTGATCCCAAGGCACCAATGGCCGTCGTGTGGCGCACGACCTGCCTCGTGGGTTCCATCTGAAAACAAAGACGCTTCAAAGGAGTCAAATGACAGGTGGAAATTGTTCAAATACAATTCCAAAAACAACTAAGGCTATATCCAACTTTGGGGTGAATGCGATCACGGGATCCTAGTGATAGTTAGTAAAATCGTTTAACCCGAGTAGAAGAGAGTCCAGAGTCCCAGAGTAAAGGTCGAGGAGTAAAAGATCCTAATACCACCCGATGGCGACGTGGGCCCGTAAGGCACACAGCCAAGTTAGTAAAAGTTTTGCAATGTCTAGACTCGACTTCGGCCAAGGAGTGTGGAAAGGGGATTCCTACAGCAGTCGGCTCTGATACCAACTTGTGACGCCTCGATTCAATCGTACACTAATCATGCACGCAAATGAGTACGATCAAGATCAAGGACTCACGGAAGATATCACAACACAACTCTACAAATAAAATAAGTCATACAAGCATCATAATACAAGCCGAGGGCCTCGAGGGCTCGAATACAAGTGCTCGATCATAGACGAAGTCAGCCGAAGCAACAATATCCGAGTACGACATAAGTTAAACAAGGTGCCATAAGATGGCTAGCACAAAGCGGGATCAGATCGAAGAGGAGCAGGCCTCCGCCGGGATCCTCCTAGGTCACTCTGGTCGTCGTCGCGGGCTGCACGTAGTAGTAGGCGCCTCCAGCAGTAGTAGTCGCCGAGGCGGTGGCGTCGACTCCTCGGCTCCATCGTCGACAGCAGCAATCGAGTAGAGATAGGGGAAAAGGGGAACAAGGCAACCGTGAGTACTCATCCAAAGTACTCGCAAGCAAGGAGCTACACTACATATGCATGGATATATGTGTAAAGGCCATATCGGTGGTGGTGAGCTGCAGAATGCCGTAATAAGAGGGGATAGTTAGTCTTAACGAAGACTACGCTCGACACTGTCTTGCATGCATGTAAGAGGACAACGGAAGTCCTCCAAGTAACATCATATAGCAATAATCCTACCCGGCAATCCTCGCTCATAACCCCGAGCGAGAGCGACCACCGGTTGTATCCGCACTTGGAAGGGTGTGTTTTATCAAGTATCCGGTTCTAGTTGTCATAAGCTCAAGGTACAACTCCAAGTCGCCCTGTTATCAAGATCACGGCTATCCGAATAGATTAACTTCCTGCAGGGTGCACCATCTTACCCAGACGCTTGATCCCATTTGGCGGACACACTTTCTGGGTCATGCCCGCCGCGGAAGATCAACACGCCGCAGCCCCACCTAGGCACAACAGAGGCCAAGACGCCGGTCTAAACCTAAGCCGCAGGGTCCGGGCCCATCGCCTCGAGCACACACTGACGCTATGAGGGCGGCCGGAAGCGACCTAGCCAGCAGCGTTTCAGTCCAATCCGGCGGCGCCGCTCCGTCACGACGTCTGAAGTGCTTCGGTGATACCACGACGCGGGATACCCATAACTACTCCCGCGTAGATGGTTAGTGCGATAAGCTCAGAGCCAACCCAGATCAAATACCAAGACCTCGTTAAGCGTGTTAAGTAACCGCGAACGCCGAACAGGGCCAGGCCCACCTCTCTCCTAGGCGGTCTCAACCTGCCCTGCCGCTCCGCCACAAAGATCCACTCGCGGGTGCTCCATCAGCCGACCCGACTTTAGTCTCACATGTATCATGTATAAGTATATAGTATATACCCGTGATCAACTCCCGAGTGATCACGGCCCGATAGTATAGCATGGCAGACAGACAAGTATGAAGGGCCACAGATGAATGAACTAGCATCCTATACTAAGCATATAGGATTGCAGGTAAGGTAACAACAGAAGTTACAAGGACAGGCTATGCAGCAATATAGGAGTATCCGAAAACAGTAACATGCTATACTACTCTAATGCAAGCAGTATAGAGAAGAGTAGGCGATATCTGGTGATCAAGGGGGGGCTTGCCTGGTTGCTCTGGCAAGAGAGAGGGGTCGTCAACACCGTAGTCGAACTGGCCAGCTGCAGCGTCGGTCTCGTAGTCTACCGGAGAGAAGAGGGGGAAGAAACAATGAATACAAGGTAACAGATGCATAACGATGCATGACATGCCAAGAAGCGATGCTAGGCGTGCCCTAACGTGGTAAGAAGGGTACTGGTTTAGGGGGGGAAAACATCCGGGAAGTTATCCGGTCCGGACGTCTGTCGATGATGAACCGAGAGGAAAGTTTGCAGAGTTCGATAGGTTAGAGACGTGTGGTGGACGAACGGATTGCGATCCGGATTCGCCTCGTCGTTCTCAAAGCAACTTTCATGTTGAAATTATTTTAATCCGGATTACGGATTAAAAGATATGATTTATAAAGGGTTTTATTAATTTCTGGAATTTTAATTAATTATTTAATTAATTTCGAAATTGCATTTATGACATCAGCATGATGTCATGCTGTCGTCATCAGTCAACAGGGTTGACTAAGTCAACCCTGACAGGTGGGTCCCGCATGTCATTCTCTAATGACTAATTAACCTAATCAAAGTTAATTAACCTTACTTAATTAAGTTAATTAATGATTAGGGTTAATTAATTCAGAATTAATTAGTTTAATTAATTACCCAATTAATTTAACTAATGATTAGGGTTAATTAATCCGGAATTAATTAGATTAATTAATTGCTTAATTAATTAATTATTTAGCTAATTAATTTAATTTATTTCTATTTCCATTTTCATTCTGCTTTTTATTTAAAACGTTCTTTGTCTTTGTTTTTTTTTTACTTTATCATCTGGGGGGTGGGGCCCCACGTCGCTGGCCCACGGCCTCATCGGGCATCTTGGTGCGGGGAGACGGGCGACGCCTCGAATGGAGCACCTAACCCGGCCGGTCGGGCGCGATCCGGGGATCGGGGCCATGGGGGCTGGCGGCACGAGGCCACGACGCGGCCGGCCCGGGCAGTGGCGCCTGGCGAGGAGAGGCGACAGGCGGGTGGTGGCTCGGGCCGAGCGAAAGGCGTCATGTGGGGGAAGAACGGGGCTCGGTCGGGGAGGCGGCGAGGGCGCCGAAGCGGGGGAAGCGAGGGGGTCGGGCGCAGAAGGGTCGCTTGACGTGACGGTCAGAGAAGAAAGGGGGGCGAAGGCGCGCCTGCAGTGGCCGGGCCGGCCGGATCCCAGCGGGGGGGAGAGGGAGAGGGGGGGCAGTGCAGGCGTCGCTGGTGCCCGATCCGGCGACGGGCGGTGGGCTACCTGGCGAGCGAGGAGAGCCGAGGGGGACCTGAGGGGGGGCGCCGGGCTGGGGCGGCCGAGCCGGCCGACGGGGAGGGGAGGGAGAGGGGCCTCACAGGGGAGCGGGTCTCGGCCGGTGGGCTCGGTGAGGGTCGGGCAGCCGTCGGGAGGAGGCCGGGAGGCGGTCCCATGACGGGGAGGCCGAGGGCCGAGCAGGCGGCAAGGAGGCCGACGGGCTCTGGGGCGCGAGGGGAGGGAGGAGCCTCCCGGCGAGGAGGAGGAGGAGGGGAGGCAGCGGGGGGGGGGGGGGGTTGGCACGGCGGGGGGTTCGGGGTCTTCGCCCGATCCGATCGGGGAGAGAGAGAGGGCGCGGGCGTGGGGAAGTGGGGTGGTGGCTAGGGTTGCTTGGTGGGGGGGGGGTAAGTGATGGGCTGGGCGTGGGCGGCCAGTGGGGAAGGGAATGGGCCAAAGGCCAAGTGGGGAGGGGGGCCGGCTGGCTGGGCCAGGGGGGTTTATCCCCCCTCACTGTTTTATTTTGTTCTTTTCCTTTTTCCATTTGTTTCAATTTTCTGTTTTGGTTTATTTAAAATGCTCTGACATTTGTAAAAATTATTGCACCCCACTAATATTAGGTTAGTCATTTTAGAAAACCCCGGAACATTTTAGAACTTATTTTCGGAACCTTTTATCGTTTGCTTCATTTTTGATTTTTGTTTTAGGACGGTTCCGAATTATCGAGAGGTTAATTAACCGAACCGGAATGATTACTGTTGCATAACCACCCGGGCGTTACATCAGAGCCTTCCCCGACTTAGGAGCCCCCTACTTGATTGTTTGCTCGCGTTGTTGAGTCTAGAATGGAAAATGTTTTGAGTCTTAGGATTATATATATCGGAGAGTAGGATTCTTTTTACTCCCGGCCCCTTCGTCAGCTCTGTGGAGGTCTCCGACGAGAGTTTTGACTCTCCTCTTCTCAAATTTCACTAAATTTTTTTTAGGATCACGTGGGTATCTTGGAATCGCTCCGATGGTTTTGTGACGAGAACATTGTTCTGGTGCCTCCCGACATTTAGGGGTTGTGGCAGTGTCCCGGGAGTTGAGCTCCGAGGTGTTGTCGCCACAATTTTATCGCTGCGCCTCGAATACCCGAGTTTTGCCGACATCGAAATCTCTTTTGTGCAGTTGTTGGTGAGATAACCCGATAACCCAAAGATCGGGCGTAGCTCGAGTATTGCCATGACTTGTATAACGGATGTTTTTTTCAAGGTCGAGGTACACGATTTCCGAGGATTTCTTGGTTATGTGTTGACGGATGGATACAAATGGATCTAGGTATTGTTAGTTTGGGTGATATATTTTGTGTCCCCTGTATCCCCAACACCAGATTGCATAACCGTAAAGTTTCGGGAGTTTATAGGTGGGAATTCTAGTAGCTTACGGGATATTCTTTTCCGATGATGTATGATTTGAGATTGGGGTTCAACGCCTAGTGGTCCGCCCATTCACGGTCGATTTACAGTGGTCGCGAGACGTCTTGTTTGTCATTCGTGACGCCCACTATACGTCGTGTCCGTGTGGGCCCCACCACGAACACTTGGGCTAAATTCTATCATGTGTTTGTTCCGCTCATTCTAGAAGCCAATCTTTTGTTTTCAGGCCAGATATTCGATTTGTTTCTAAGATGATGTTGTTTCCATATCTTTATCTAAGTGGCTTCTCACCTTAATGGACGGTGATGATTAGCTTTTGAATTCATTCGCTCATTCTTGTTCGAATGTTTATTGTGAAGACTATATGTTGCAATTTCTATCCGCTGATTCTACTTATCTTTTGTCTATCAAAGGACTAACGGATGTCACCCTCTTCAGATGGCTCCGCCAACGCCTCAATCCGGATCGCAATGATGGGGATCACGAACCTCCACCTCCACCTCCGCCCCGGAGGGCTGGCAAGCTATCATGGCAGCCACCAATGCCAATGCTCGATGATTTTGCAGCTCTTGCAAGAACGCACTCAAGGGCAAGGCAATCAAGGAAATCAAGGTCAAGGCAACAACCAGCCGCACTTTGCTACTCTCGGTCGGTTCCTCGCTAATCAGTCGAAGTCTTTCAGCTTCGTGTCGAGGCCACAGACGACGATTAGCTAGTGGACATCCGCAAGCATTTTGATTGTAGCAATGTCGACCCGAGGACTTTGTCAAGTTTGCATCGCTTCAACTCAAGGATCAAGCTGCCTGAGTGGTACCAGCAATACAAAGATTCCAGAGGAGGTCGTGTCATTACCGGGATGAGTTCCGCCGTGATTTCAGAGCTCATCACATTTCAAAAGTGTTGTTGAGAGCAAGCGTGAGGAGTTCCGCAATCTCAAGCAAGGCAACATGTCCGTGGTACCAATACAATATCCAGCCGTAAACTCGCTTCGTTTTGCTAAGCAAGACGCACTGATGAGAAGAGTATAATCTATCAATTCAGAGGTGGTCTGAGAGAAGATCTGCAATTAGCTCTTGTGCCTTTTGAGCCGATAAGTATGATGAATTCTACAACATGGCATGAAGCAAGAAGCTGCCCAGCTCAAATGTGAGGCTTCTAAGAAGAGAATCGGGATGCAGTTCAGTCTTCTTCTTCCTCTCAAGTGGCAGCTAAGCAGCAGAAGTTCTACCTTCCTCCTCCTCCGTTCCGCCAGCCTTATCGCAGAAGAACTCAGGTGGCCGTGGATCTTCCCACCCACCCAACCCAAGCTATCGAGAACAAGCCCAATTCTCAAGCTCCAAGGTCAAGTGCTCCTTACCACCGTCCGCTCTCTGAGGTGACTTGCTACAAGTGTCAGCAGAAAGGTCACTATGTGTGACACCCTCGATTCAATCGTACACTAATCATGCACGCAAATGTGTACGATCAAGATCAAGGACTCACGGGAAGATATCACAACACAACTCTACAAATAAAATAAGTCATACAAGCATCATAATACAAGCCAGGGGCCTCGAGGGCTCGAATACAAGTGCTCGATCATAGACGAAGTCAGCGGAAGCAACAATATCTGAGTACGCATATAAGTTAAACAAGGTGCCATAAGATGGCTAGCACAAAGTGGGATACAGATCGAAGAGGAGCAGCCTCCCGCCAGGATCCTCCTAGGTCACTCCCGGTCGCCGCCGGCGGGCTGCACGTAGTAGTAGGCACCTCCTAATAGTAGTCATCATAGGCGGTGGCCTGCCTCTGGGCTCCATCGTCGATTGCAGCAATCGAGTAGAGGTAGGGGAAAAGGGGAACAAGGCAACCGTGAGTACTCATCCAAAGTACTCGCAAGCAAGGAGCTACACTACATATGCATGGATATATGTGTAAAGGCCATATCATGGACCGATCGCAGAATGCCGTAATAAGAGGGGATAGCTAGTCTTAACGAAGACTACGCTCGTCACCGTCTTGTAACAGTAGAAGAGGACGATCTGAAGTCCTCCAAGTAACATCACATAGCAATAATCCTACCCGCAATCCCCCGCTCATATCCCCGAGCGAGAGCGACCACCGTTGTATCCGCACTTGGAAGGGTGTGTTTTATCAAGTATCCGGTTCTAGTTGTCATAAGCTCAAGGTACAACTCCAAGTCGCCTCATTATCAAGATCACGGCTATCCGAATAGATTAATCTTCCGCAGGGTGCACCATCTTACCCAAAGACGCTTGATCCCATTTGGCCGACACACTTTCCGGTCATGCCCGCCGCCGAAGATCAACACGCCGCAGCCCCACCTAGGCACAACAGAGAGGCCAAGACGCCGGTCTAAACCTAAGCGCGCAGGGTCCGGGCCCATCGCCTCGAGCACACTCAAGACGCTATGTAGGGCGGCCGGAAGCGCACTCTAGCCTAACGGCGCGCTCCAATCCAATCGCGGCGCCGCCCGTCGCCGACGTCTCGAGTACTTCGGCCGATACCACGACGCCGGATACCCATAACTACTCCTGCGAGATGGTTAGTGCGATAAGCTCAGAGCCAACTCAGATCAAATACCAAGACCTCGTTAAGCAGTTAAGTATCCATGAACGCCGAACAGGCCAGCCCACCTCTCTCCTAGGCGGTCTCAACCTGCCTGCCGCTCCGCCACAAAGATCCACTCATGGTGCTCCATCACCGACCCGACTTTAGTCTCACATGTATCATGTATAGGTATATAGTATATACCCGTGATCAACTCCCGAGTGATCACGGCCCGATAGTATAGCACGGCAGACGGACAAGAAAGTAGGGCCACAGATGAAAGTACTAGCATCCTATACTAAGCATATAGGATTGCGTAAGGTAACAATGGTTACAAGGACAAAGCTATGCAGCAAAGATAGGAGTATCGGAAAATAGTAACATGCTATACTACTCTAATGCAAGAAGTGTAGATAAGAGTAGGCGATATCGGGTGATCAAGGGGGGGCTTGCCTGGTTGCTTTGGCAAGAGAGAGGGTCGCCAACACCGTAGTCGAACCGCCACCGCAGCGTCGGCCTCGTAGTCTACCGGAGAGAAGAGGGGAAGAAACAATGAATACAAGGTAAACAGATGCATATCGATGCATGACATGCCAAGAAGCGATGCTAGGAGTGCCCTAACGTGGTATGAGGGGTATCGTTAGGGGGAAAACATCCGGAAGTTTTCCTGCCCGGACGTCTGTCGATGATGAACCGGAGAGGAAAGTTTGCAGGTTCGATAGGTTAGAGGCGTGTGGTGGACGAACGGATCGCGATCCGGATTCGCCACGCCGCTCGAGCAACTTTCATGTTGAAAATATTTTAACCGAAGTTACGGATTAAAAGATATGATTTTCTAAAGATTTTATTAATTTCTAGAATTTTAATTAATTATTTAAATCTAACATTATCCAAAATAGTGTTATGACGCCATCATGACATCAGATGACGTCAGCAGTGAAACAGGTGTTGATCGGTCAATCGACGTGTGGGTCCAATGGGACCCACGTCATTCTCTCGATTAGGTTAATTAGGTTTAACTAACTAATTACTGCTTTTGATTAAACTAATAGCTAATTAGGTTAATCTAATTACGATTAATTAACTTAATTAATTCCTTAATTAATTAATTAATTAATTAATTTTTTATTATTATTATTTTTACTTAATTATTTTTTAATTCCCTTTTTTTTTATAAACGCGTTCGGGCGCTGGGGCTGCATGTAAGTGGCCCTGGTCGGTCCAGTCAACGGGCCGACCGGGTCAACATGTCATGGGGCTAAGCGGGGCCATTGGGGCCACCGGTCAATGACCAATGGGCGGCCCAGGCGGTGCCACATAGGCAGTGTGTTGAGAGAGCTCGGCAGAAGCCTCTCTCAAGGGCGGCACTTCACGGAGATGGCCGAAACGTGGTAAAGGGGTCTCTGCATGTGGTTTGGACCTCACGGGTGCGGTCCCAAGATCGCATGTGATGGTGACGGCGGCCGGCGCCGAGGACAACCGAGCATCGCGGCTTTGAGCGAGGCGGATGGCAGCATGGGCGACGGTTGCCGCATAAAGACGGGGCGACGAAAGCACGGTCTTGTGACCATTAGGTCATCTGAGAGACGCGCAAGCGACAAGCGAAAGCGGCAGCGAAAGGCGGCAATGGCGGAGCTAGCAAAGAACAACAACAATTCGAGGGGAGGATGGAGGGGAAACGCGGCGCTGCTCACAGGGGGGAACGTGGGGACTAGGCGGCGGGCGTGGTGAAGGTCGGTGACGACCGGGCGAGGAGGCGGGCGGGGAGCTTGCGCCAAGGCCGGGAGGGCGGGGCCGATCCCATGCGGCGAACCATGGTGGGGCGAGGGAGGGGAGGAGGGCCCAGGCGGCGTGTAGAGGAGGAGGAGGAGGAGGTCCGGGCAGGTCCAGGGGGCGCTGGCGTGGTGGCGACGGGGTCGCTGGAGACGAGGTGGGCGAGGGGCGACTCGGGGGTCTCCTCCCGATCCAGATCGGGGAGGATGGAGATATTTCGGGGTGGGGGAGTGAGCTGTCGGTGGGGGGTCGGGTGGACCGAGGGGAAAAGGGAGGAGGGAGGGGGGCGGTTGGGCCAATGGGCCGCCCAGTGGGGGAAGTGGGCCGGGGTAGGGCTGTGGGAGGGGGTGGCTGGGCCAGGGGTTCCCTCCCTCTTTTTTTGTCTTTCTTTTCTTTTATTCTTTTACCTTTTCTGCTTATTAGTTTATTTAAATGCCAAAGCATTTTACAAAAATTAGTGCACCCCACCATAATTAGGTTTGCTATTTTAGACAACCCCTAACATTTTTAGTTTTGTTTTGAACCTTTTATCTTTGCTTTTGTTTTGATTTTATTTTAGAGCGGGTTCAATCAAAGAGAGGTTTGGCACAAGAACCGGGTGTTTACTGCTCATTAATCATCCGGTGTTACAAATCTCCTCCATTACAAGAAATCTCGCCCCGAGATTTAGGAGGTAGAAGGAAAGAGTGCAGGATATTCATCTCAAGACGATCCTCGCTCCTGTGTGGCTTCGCCTTGAGAGTGATTCACCATCGGACTTTGAGGAACTTGATCGCCTTCCGACGCAAAGCGGCGCGCCAGCTTGGTCGAGAATGCGGACCGGATGCTCTTTATAGGAGAGGTCCTGTTGCAACCGAGCACTTCATGGTCCATCGCTCGGATTGGGTCCTTGAAGCAGCGCCGGAGTTGTGACACGTGGAACACATCGTGAACTCCGAGAAAGGTTCGACGGAAGCTCCAGCTTGATAAGCCACTTTTCCACGCCTTTCCAGAATAGTGAAAGGGCCAATATAGCGAGGAGCTAGTTTGCCCTTGATCCCGGCGGTGAGCACCCTTCATTGGTGTAACGCGAAGATAGGCCTTTTCGCCAAAGTTGATAGACCATGTCTTTGTGATGACGGTCATAATTACTTCTTTGACGGATCGAGCAGTCTTGAGATTCTCGCGAATAATGCGGACTTGTTCTTCGGCATGTTGGATAATATCCGGACCAAGAGTGGACGCTCCCGCTTTCGACCAGTTCGGAGGGGTTCGCACTTTCGCCCATATAACACTTGAAGGGGGCCATCTTCGACTAGCTTGATAGCTATTATTATAAGAGAACTCAGCATACGGGAGAGATTCCTCCCATTTCTGTCAAGGAAATAACACAAGCTCAAGCATGTCTTCGAGAATTTGGTTGACACGCTCAACTTGCCCTTGGGATCATGGATGAAACGCAGATCGAAAGATAAATGAGTCCCCATAGCTTCTTGAAAACTTGCCCGTAATCTTGAAGTGAATAAGCTGCCACGGTCCGAATCGATAACCAATGGAATACCGTGAAGTGAAACAATTTCGACATATAGAGCGCTGTAAGCTGACTAGCGGTGATCGTTTTTTGACCGCCGAAAATGTGCAACTTTAGAAAGCCGGTCAATGACGACAAGAATAGCATCATTACCTTTCTGCGATTTGGGAAATCCAAAGGATGAAGTCCATTTCAACATGGTCCCATTTCCATTCGGGAATAGAGATAGGTTGTAGAGTTCCAAAGAGGCCTTTGATGTTCTCGCTTTGATACGACGGAAAACGCCACACTCGTAAACATAGCGAGCAATGTCCTGCTTCATATTAGACCACTGTAATCTCGATTTAATGTCTTGATACATCTTTGTACTACCAGGATGGATACATAGAGGCGATCATGAGCTTCTTTCATAACCTTCTCGAGTCATATTCAGATTTTCCTTCTTACAGGCACCACTAGGCGGCCTTTGAAGTACAAGGCGCCATCATCAACAATAGTGAAGGACGAGGATTTCCTTTCTTGATGTCTTGTTTAAGCTTGTAGACTTTGAGTCAAATCCTGCATTGTCTTTATGGTGCCCACGAGATCGGGTTCAACAGCTAGGGTATAGAGGAACCCGGGGAACAACACGGAGATTCATCTTATGGAACTCCGGAGGAGGGGGAGCGAGTGCACCGGAGGAACAATATGGAGGTTCAGCTTTCTGAATTCTTCAACAAGTGGGGCTGAACTTTGTGAACTCAAGGTGGTTGCAGAAGATTTATGCTCAAGGCATCAGCCATTACATTAGCCTTGCTCGGCGATAGGAAATACCCAAATCAAAGTTGCAACAGTCTCCATCCATCTCGCCGACGGAGGTTCAGGTCTGGCTGAGTAAACAGATACTTCAGACTTTGGTGGTCGGTGAAGATCTCGCAACGATTACCGAGAAGGTAATGTCGCCATCGCTTCAAAGGCATGAATGACGACAAAGAAGTTCGAGGTCATGAACTGGGTAGTTCTCCTCGTGAGGGCGCGAATCTGCCGAGAGGCATAAGCAACTACTTTGCGCTCTTGCATTAGGACACCGCCTAAACCTTGACGAGAAGCGCCGAGTAAATGACGAAGTCCTTCTTAGTATCGAGGAGCTAGCATGGGGCGAAGTCAACTTGTCCTTGAGTGCCCGGAAACTTTCCCGACATTTATCTCGTCCATTGGAATTTGACGCCCTTATGCAACAAAGTTAGTCGAGGCTCGGCAATCTTGGAGAAGTTCTCGATTTAATCGACGGCAATAGCTGGCGAGACCGAGAAAACTTCGACTTGCTTAACGCTCTTCGGAGGAGTCCAATCGAGAATAGCCTGAACTCGCCCGTGGTTGACGGCAATACCATCCTTAGAGATGACATGTCCAAGATAGGTTACTCGGGAGCCGAATTCACATTTGGAGAACTTGGCATAGAGTTGATGCTCTCGTAGCTTTTCCAAAGACAAGACTAAGATGTTCAAGATGTTCTTCTTCATTCTTGAAAAGATCAGATATCATCCAGATAAACCACGCATTTAACTTGTCGAGGTAATCCATGAATATATAGTTCATCAAAGTAGAGAAGGTGGCTGGAGCATTGGTTAAGCCAAGGACATGACGGTGTACTCGTATGAACCATAACGAGTCATTTAATGCGGTCTTGGGGATATCCTCCTCACGAACACGGATCTGGTGGTAACCCAACCTCAAGTCGAAGTTTCGAGAACACCGACGAACCAGCCAATTGATCATAAAGATCATTGATCCGAGGAAGAGGATACTTATTCTGAATGGTAGCTTGATTTATAGGACGGTAGTCTTGGACCAATCGGTTTGTCCCATCCTTCTTCTTGACAAAGAGAGAAGGTGCTCCCAAGGAGAGCAACTTGGGCTAATGAAGCCGCTTTGAAGAGATTTGTCGATTTCTCCTTTAGTTCAAGGAGTTCGCGCGGCGCATCTTGTATGGTCGCCATTATAGGAGTGGTGCTCGGTTTCAAGTCGATGACGAATTCGACAGCTCTAGCAGGGGAATCTCGAAGTTCTTCAGAAAGACGCCTGGAAGTCGCGAACGACGTGAATGTTTTCAATTCCTCGAGGGTGCGGCGCTCAATGCATTCAATGCATAGAGCCTTGCCTCGCATTTTGCACCGATGAGCTTGGTACGTGACTATTTCATCCAAGGGTGTAGCAGATGGACGGTCTTAGTGGCGCAAACGATTGACGCCAGAGCAAGCTTTCAACCAATTCATTCCCGTAATGAGGTCAATGCTACAAGACTTCAAAGACGATAGGGAGAGACAAGGAATTCCATTCCTTCGATTTCAACGGGACGTCGTTGCAAATCATGGAGGTCCGACATTGGCCCGCGGGGGTGTGTACTAATAGTGAAGCATTCATGTCTTCACTTTTAATGCCATGCATGAATGCAAAATCTTCAGACATGAATGAATGAGATGCCCCTGTATCAAATAAAACACATGCGGGTACTGAATTTACGAGAAGTGTACCCATCACAGTAGCAGGTTGGTCTTGAGCTTCATTCAGATCAACGTGGTTGGCCTGAGCTTGCCCATAAGACTTGCCAGTGTTGTTGCGGTTCTGGGTGTTTCCACGGCCACCGGAAGGGCCGATTGATTCTGGTTCGTTGCATTCTCTAGCACGGTGCCTCGTTGTCCGCACCAAGCACAAACCATTATTGGGAGTGGGAACAGAGCTTGGGGTGGTGGAGCTGGAAGCTTCGCTGCTTAGTTGTAGGCGCACGAGGTGTAGCATAGTTCTGCTTTGAAGCAGTGCATTCGGCCGGTACATGCTGTTGGGAATCCATATCTTGCGCTTCTGCGAGGACGGGCTCAAGATGAGCCCGTGTCACGGTTGCGCTGTTAGAGCTCGTATTCTCGCACCAGTTTCGACATTGATAGCTTTGTTCACCAAGGTGGCGAAATCAGCAAAGTCGTGCACTAGAAGTGCGAGCTTGATGTCGCCTTGAAGACCGCCACGGAACTTCTCCCGTCTCAAGGCATCGCTTGCAATATCCTCTTCAACATAGCGAGACAAGTCCAAGAACTCGCCGATAGGCTTCAACAGTCTTGTTGCCTTGGGTGAGGTTATGAACTCACGCTTCTTCCGGTCCATGACCCCTTGAGGGATGAAGCGGGCACGGAAGGCAGCTGGAAGTCCGGCTAGGTGATGAGTGTTCCAACTGGCAGAGTACGCCTGTGGCTGTCCCACCATTGAGCTGCGGGTCCCTTCAGAAGAAGGAAGCAAAGGTGACATAGCCTGGCGGGGCTACATCGCAGACTCCATCTCATAGGTGATGTCACGGAGCCACCATCAAGATCCAAAGGGCTGAGTTGAGCTGCGGTACACGCTGGGGTTCAGCGTATGAAATCTCAGAGAGTTGTTCCGTTTGGGTCTTTGGTTCATATTGGGGCGAGGAAACTGAGCCATCATGTTCTCCATGAACTGGCGATTCATCTCGAGCTGTTGGACCATACCAGCCATGTACTCGGCGGTGGTGGGAAGTTGGCACCACGACCACGACCTGCTGGCCTAACCATCCCGCTATTATATAACAGGTAGTTCAAGATTTGAGAAATTAAGCAAGAGACAGAATCATTCATGATGAAACATGCATAATGAAAGCAAAGATGATGGGAACTACATAGTAGTTGGCATATCTTACAAAAGGAATCATGCATAGAGTTCGATACATAGAGTCCAATACATATACTACTACATCATAGGCGGCACGCAGCTCATGGAGAATACATCAAACACTAACAAGCAAGTCTACATCAGTCCCACGCTGCATCATGGAGGTAGTCAGAGCTCTGAAGCTGATAGTGCGGCAGCGGATAGTCCTCCACGCCGCTGACTGGGGCCGCGGATACTCGGTGCTGAATCCGACGCCCGTGTGGCGGAAAGGGCCAAGCGCGGAGAGTAGCCTCCCACGCCCGCCAACCGACACCTGGGGCATCACGGTCTGGCTGGGTAGATCGCAGAACGCGCAGCTCTCCGGATCGGACAAAGGGTGCATCAGCGCCGAGCACGGTAGAGGTGCCGACGGGTGATGTACAACTCGTGGCGAAGAGCCCGATTAGCTCGATCCAGCCCATCGCGATGCGTAACAAAGTTCGATGGTGGAAGGGCTCTCGTGACGATGGTGTAGGCAGCGCAGTAGTAACCTCCTCACCAACATCGACGCGATAGCAATGTGCTCAAGGGGAGGTGTCCAACTCGATACTCGCACGAAGACGTGTCGAGCAGCATAAGCATCGTGGACTGCCATATCGATAGTCACTCCAACACCATGCGCGGTGTGCAGACAAGAGTGGACTCGCACTCCGAGAGTAGAGGTGAACGATGGCGCGGCATCGCTCCTGGTTATAGTCCTGGTACTCCTCATAGACGGTGTACTCAGGTGCCAGCGATAACCCAGATAGGTCATCATCTCGGCTAGCACCGCAGTGATCCCGAGGCACCAATGGCCGTCGTGGTGGCGCACGACCTGCCTCGTGGGTTCCATCTGAAAACAAAGACGCTTCAAAGGAGTCAAATGACAAGTGTGGAAATTGCTCAAATACAATTCCAAAAACAACTAAGGCTATATCCAACTTTGGGGTGAATGCGGTCACGGAGCCTAGTGATAGTTAGTAAAATCGCTTAACCCGAGTAGAAGAGAGTTCGAGTCCCGAGTAAAGGTCGAGGAGTAAAAGATCCTAGTACCACCCATGGCGACGCAGCCCATAAGACACACAACCATGTTAGTAAAAGTTTTGCAATGTCTAGACTCGACTTCGCCAAGGAGTTGGAAGGGGATTCCTACAGCAATGGCTCGATACCATCTCAGACGCTTCTCGATTCAATCAGACACTAATCATGCACGCAAATGTGTACGATCAAGATCAAGGACTCACGGAAGATATCACAACACAACTCTACAAATAAAATAAGTCATACAAGCATCATAATACAAGCCAGGGCCTCGAGGGCTCGAATACAAGTGCTCGATCATAGACGAGTCATGGAAGCAACAATATCCGAGTACGGACATAAGTTAAACAAGGTGCCATAAGATGGCTAGCACAAAGTGGGATACAGATCGAAGAGGAGCAGGCCTCCCGCCTGGGATCCTCCTAGGTCACTCCCGGTCGCCGCCGCCGGCTGCACGTAGTAGTAGGCACCTCCGGAATAGTAGTC
Source organism: Aegilops longissima (assembly GCA_021605205.1). Classification (NCBI taxonomy): domain Eukaryota; kingdom Viridiplantae; phylum Streptophyta; class Magnoliopsida; order Poales; family Poaceae; genus Aegilops; species Aegilops longissima. Next base: position 403,316,993 of record CM038682.1, read on the forward strand.
GTCATAGGCGGTGGCGTCTGGCTCCTGGGCTCCATCGTCTGATTGCAGCAATCGAGTAGAGGTAGGGGAAAAAGGGGGAACAAGGCAACCGTGAGTACTCATCCAAAGTACTGCAAGCAAGGAGCTACACTACATATGCATGGATATATGTGTAAAGGCCATATCGGTGGACCGAACTGCAGAATGCCGTAATAAGAGGGGATAGCTAGTCTTAATGAAGACTACGCTCGTCACCGCCTTGTAACAGTAGAAGAGGACGATCCAAGTCCTCCAAGTAACATCACATAGCAATAATCCTACCCGGCAATCCCCGCCATATCCCCGAGCGAGAGCGACCACCGTTGTATCCGCACTTGGAAGGGTGTGTTTTATCAAGTATCCGGTTCTAGTTGTCATAAGCTCAAGGTACAACTCCAAGTCGCCCTGTTATCAAGATCACGGCTATCCGAATAGATTAACTCACTGCAGGGTGCACCATCTTACCCAAAGACGCTTGATCCCATTTGGCGGACACACTTTCGGGGTCATGCCCGCCGCAGAAGATCAACACGCCGCAGCCCCACCTAGGCACAACAGAGAGGCCAAGACGCCGGTCTAAACCTAAGCACGCAGGGTTGGGCCCATCGCCTCGAGCACACACAGCACGCTATGAGGGCGGCCGAAGGCAGACCTAGCCTAACAGCGTTCGGGCCAATCCGGCAAGGCCGCTCCGTCGCCGACGTCTGAGTACTTCGGTTGATACCACGACGGGATACCCATAACTACTCCCGCAGAGATGGTTAGTGCGATAAGCTCAGAGCCAACTCAGATCAAATACCAAGACCTCGTTAAGCGTGTTAAGTATCCGCGAACGCCCAACAGGCCAGGCCCACCTCTCTCCTAGGCGGTCTCAACCTGCCTGCCGCTCCGCCACAAAGATCCACTCATGGTGCTCCATCACCGACCCGACTTTAGTCTCACATGTATCATGTATAGGTATATAGTATATACCCGTGATCAACTCCCGAGTGATCACGCCCGATAGTATAGCACGCAGACGGACAAGAAAGTAGGGCCACAGATGAAAGTACTAGCATCCTATACTAAGCATATAGGATTGCGTAAGGTAACAAATGGTTACAAGGACAAAGCTATGCAGCGATATAGGAGTATCGAAAACAAGAATATGCTATACTACTCTAATGCAAGAAGTGTAGATAAGAGTAGGCGATATCGAGTGATCAAGGGGGGGCTTGCTGGTTGCTCGCAAGAGAGAGGGTCGCCAACACCGTAGTCGAACCGCCACCGCAGCGTCGGCCTCGTAGTCTACCGGAGAGAAGAGGGGGAAGAAACAATGAATACAAGGTAAACAGATGCATATCGATGCATGACATGCCAAGAAGCGATGCTAGGAGTGCCCTAACGTGGTATGAGGGGGTACCGTTAGGGGAAAACATCCGGAAGTTTTCCTTGTTCGGACGTCTGTCACGATGGATGAACCGGAGAGGAAAGTTTGCAGGTTCGATAGGTTAGAGGCGTGTGGTGGACGAACGGACCTGCGTATCCGGATTCGCCACGCCGTTCGAGCAACTTTCATGTTGAAAATATTTTAATCCGAGTTACGGATTAAAAGATATGATTTTCTAAAGATTTTATTAATTTCTAGAATTTTAATTAATTATTTAAATCTAACATTATCCAAAACAGTGTTAGCTGACGTCATCATGACGTCAGCATGACGTCAGCAGTGAACAGGGGTGTTGACTGGTCAAACTGACGTGTGGGTCCAGTGGGACCCACCTGTCATTCTCTGATTAGGTTAATTAGGGTTTAACTAACTAATTACTGTTTTGATTAAACTAATAGTTAATTAGGTTAATCTAATTACGATTAATTAACTTAATTAATTCCTTAATTAATTAATTAATTAATTAATTCTTTTATTATTATTATTTTTACTTAATTATTTTTTTAATTCCTTTTTTTTATAAACGCTACGGCGCTGGGGCCCGCATGTAAGTGGCTCCTGGGCAGTCCAGTCAATGGCCGACCGGTCAACATGTCATGGGGGCTATTGGAGCCATTGGGGCCACCGGTCAGCGACCCAGCGGGCGGCCCCGGGCGGTGCCACATAGGCAGGTGCCGGAGAGAGCTCCGGCAAGCCTCTCCTGCGGCGGCACTTCGCCGGAGATGGCCGGAAACGTGGTAAAGGGGGTCTCTGTGCATGTGGTTTGGACCTACGGGTGCGGTCCGGCATCGTCGCATGTGATGGTGACGGCGGGCGGGCGCCGAGGACAACCGAGCATCGCCGGCTTTGAGCGAGGCGGATGGCGGCAAGGCGGCGAAGTTGCTGCCATAAAGACGGGGCGACGAGCACGGTCTTGTAACCATTAGGTCATCGGAGACGCGCCGGCGACGAGCCAGGCGGCAGCGAGCTGCGGCAATGGCGGAGCTAGCAGCAACAACAACAATTCGAGGGGGAGGATGGAGGGGGAAACGCGGCGCTGCTCACAGGGGGAACGTGGGGACTAGGCGGCGGGCGTGGTGAAGGTCGGTGACGACCGGGCGAGGAGGCGGGCGGGGAGCTTGCGCCGGCTGGGAGGGCGGGGCCGATCCATGGGGCGAACCCAGCGTGGGAGGAGGAGGAGGAGGGCCCCGGGCGGTGTAGAGGAGGAGGAGGAGGAGGTCCCGCGAGGTCCAGCGGGGAGCGCTGCGTGGTGGCGACGGGGTCGCTGGAGACGAGGTGGGCGAGGGGCGACTCGGTCTGGGTCTCCTCCCGATCCAGATCGGGGAGGATGGAGATATTTCGGGTGGGGGGAGGAGCTGTCGGTGGGGGGTCGGGTGGACCGAGGGGAAAAGGGAGTGAGGGTGGGGGCGGTTGGGCCAATGGGCCGCCTGTGGGGGGAAGGGCGGGGCGAGGGGCCAAGTGGGGAGGGGGCTGGCTGGGCAGGGGTTTCCCTCCTCTTTTTTGTCTTTCTTTTCTTTTATTCTTTTACCTTTTCTGCTATTAGTTTATTTAAAATGCCAAAGCATTTTACAAAAATTAGTGCACCCCACCATAATTAGGTTTGCTATTTTAGACAACCCCCGAACATTTTTAGTTTTTGTTTTGAAACTTTTTATCTTTGCTTTTGTTTTGATTTTGTTTTAGAGCGGGTTCGAATCAAAAGAGAGGTTTGGCACAGTAACCGGGGTGTTTACTGTTCATTAATCATCTGGGTGTTACACTATGCAAACAAGTGCTTCAACCAGAGGCGCCTTCCGCCTCCTCCTCCTGTGAAATCTTCCAGCAATGCAGTGGTCAAGCATAATCCCAAGTCTGCAAAGGTGAACATGATGAATGCAGCTCAAGCAGAGGATTCTTCAGATGTGATCATGGGTAATCTCTCTGTTAATGATATTCCTGCAAAAGTCTTATTTGATACTGGTGCATCGCATTCTTTCATCTCAAGACCTTTTGTGGCTATGCATGATTTGGTTACTCAAGCTTTGCCAAGACCTTTGTCTATTGTTTCTCCGGCTAAGGAGATGACTTCTAGTTTTGGTTCCGGATGTTTCTATCAAGATGGGCGATTATAGATTTGCTAAACCTATTGTCCTTGGTGACTCGGATATTGATCTTATTCTCGGAATGGACTGGCTTTATCAGCACAAAGCTCAACTTGATTGTGCTGCTAGGAAAATTCAATTGACTCACTCTTCTAATGATGTGATCATCTATGCCGCTCGTGATGAAACCATTCGGTTGTTTTCTCTCAATGAGAAGGGCGAATTGATGCTATCTCTCGATTCCATCGCTTGTGAGTACCAAGATGTCTTTCCGTAAGAGCTTCCGGTATGCCTCCTCATCGCCGCTTGAGTTCGTTATCGATCTTGAGCCCGCATGAACCCGCTTTGCATGCGCCCATACAAGCTTGGACTGATGAGCTGAAGGAATTGAAGAAGCAGCTCGATGAACAAGAGCGTCTGGTTTGATCGCACCGAGTTCATCTCCTTGGGGTTGTGGTGTTCTTTTGTCCAAAAGAAGGATGGCACGGACCGACTTTTGCGCCGATTACCGTCCATTGAATAAGAAGACAATCAAGAACAAGTATCCACTTCCCAACATCAATGAGCTTTTCGAGCAACTCAAAGGTGCTAAAGTGTTCTCCAAGCTTGACCTTCAGATGGGTTATCATCGATTCAGATTCGTGAACAAGATATTCCCAAGACAAAGATTCGTAACAAGTTTTGGTTCTTATGAATATACCGTCATGTCTTTCGCCTTGTCAATGCTCCTCCAACATTCTCTCGGATGATGAACTTCATCTTCAACCCCTACACCAATGAATTCGTGTTGGTCTATCTTGATGATATTTTGGTCTTCCAAGAATAAGAAGGATCATGCCAAACATTTGCGATTGGTACTAGACAAGCTCAGAGAGTATCAATTTATGCTAAGTTCTCCAAATGTGAATTTTGGCTTGATGAAGTGCTTTATCTTGGTCATATCATCTCCGCCAAGGGCATCGCTATTAATCCCGAGAAGGTGTCCGCAATTTTGAATTGGGAACCTCCTCAGAATGTCAAGCAGCTCCGCAGTTTTCTTGGTCTTGCAAGCTATTGCCAAGATTCGTTGAGAACTTCTCCAAGATTGCAAAGCCTCTTTCCAACCTCCTCCCAGAAGCACGTGAAGTATGTCTGGTCTCCTGAGTGTGACGTTGCTTTCAATACCCTCAAAGAGAAACTCGTCACAGCTCCTGTCTTGACTCCTCCTGATGAATCCAAGCCATTTGAAGTTTTCTGTGATGCTTCTCTTCAAGGTCTCGGTGCTGTGTTAATGCAAGAGAAGAGTGTTGTGGCTTATACCTCTCGCCATTGAAGCCAACGAAAAGAACTACCCCACTCACGATCTTGAGTTGGCGGCAGTTGTCCATGCATTAATAACGTGGAGACATCTCTTGTTGGGAAGGAAAGTGGACATTTTCACCGATCACAAGAGTCTCAAGTACATTTTCACTCTACCCAACCTCAACCTCGTGCAGACTCGATGGGTCGAAATGATTCAAGAGTACAACCCAAGTATTGAATATACTCCGGCAAGGCCAATGTCATTGCAGATGCTTTGAGCAGGAAGGCTTATCGCAGCAGTCTAATCCTCAAGCCCTTCCACCGGATCTCGTGAAGCTTTCCGCAAGCTGAATCTTCAAGTTGTTCCTCAAGGCTTTCTTGCCAACCTCATAGTCTCTCCTACTTTGGAAGATCAGATTCGTGAGGCTCAACTTCTGGATGCCATGGTGAAAAAGGTGAAACGTGGTATCGACAAGGGCATTTCCAAGTACAAGTGCTTCCACATTGATGACAAAGATACTCTTTTCTTTGAGGACCGGATTGTGGTTCCTAAGGGTGATCTGAGAAAAGTCATTATGAACGAGGCTCACAATTCGCTTCTATCCATTCATCCTGGAAGTACGAAGATGTACCAGGATCTCAAGCAGTCATATTGGTGGACTCGAATGAAGCGAGAAATTGCTCAATTCGTGAATGAGTGTGATGTCTGCAGAAGAGTGAAAGGTAACACCAAAGACCAGCTGGTCTCCTCCAACCTCTTGCTATTCCGGAATGGAAGTTTGATCATATTGAAATGGACTTCGTGGACTGGGTTTCCAAAGTCCAAGCGTGGAAATGATGCTATCTTCGTTGTCATTGACAAGCTTACTAAAGTGGCTCATTTTCTTCCTATCAAAGAATCCATCACAGCAGCTCGGTTGGCGAGCTATACACCTCGTGATTGTCTCTTTGCACGGCATTCCACAAGTGATCTCTTCTGACCGTGGCAGCATCTTTACCTCCAAGTTTTGGGATTCTTTTCGTAAGGCCATGGGCACCAACATTCGTTTCAAAGACAGCTTTCCATCCTCAAACAAGTGGACAAGTTGAGCGAGTCAATCAAATCCTTGAAGATATGCTCGGGGCTTGTGTCATTTCTTTCGGTATGAAGTGGGAAGATTGTCTTCCATATGCCGAAGTTCTCCTACAACAACAGCTTCCAAGCGAGTTCGCAAGGCCCCATTCGAAATTCTCTATGGCGAGAAAGTGCCGCACTCTCTCAATTGGTCTCGAGACAGTGAACGCCAACTTCTTGGCAATGACTTGATCACGTAAGCGAGAAGAAATGTGCAAAGTCATTCGTGAGAATCTCAAAGCCGCGCAATCGCGCCGGAAAGAGCTATTATGATGATAAGCACCGTGATGTGGCTTTTGAAATCGGAGACCATGTCTACCTCCGCGTCTCCAATGAAAGGCACTCGCCGCCGGTATCAAAGGAAGCTTGCCCCTAGATACGTGGGTCCTTTCAAGATCATTGGCAAAAGAGGCGATCTCGCCTATCAACTTGAGCTTCCAACCAACTTCGCAAACGCACGATGTGTTTCACGTGTCACAGCTTCGCAAGTGCTTCAAGACTCTGAACGCACTATCAACTTCAAGAGATTGACCTTCAAGAAGATCTCTCTTATCATGAGCACCCGCTGCTATTCTTGAAGAAACCGAGCGCAAGACTCGCAACAAGTCAATCAAATTCCTGAAAGTGAAGTGGTCACACCATTCCGACCGAGAAGCTACCCTGGGAACGCGAGGATCACCTCCGTTCCGAATATCCGGAGTTCTTTCAGTCCTAGATCTCGGGACGAGATCCTCTTGTAGTGGTGGAGTGTTGTAACACCCCGGACGTAACTTTCCATATTTGTAACTCCAACTCTTGCCATTTTCGGCATTGTGATATGATATTCCCTCCGTGGTTGGGTTTTTCTCCTTTTTGCATTTTGTCCATGTCATGCATATTTTATCATGCCATCATGTGCATCGATTTGCATACGTGTTCGCCTCATGATTCCGAGCATTTTCCCGTTGTCCGCTTTTGCAATCGGCACTCCTATCTCCCCGGCAGCCCTTTTACATTTTTCCGTGTGCGGGTACTAAACCTTCTCGGAATGGACCGAGGTTTGTCTAGTGGCCTTGGTATACCACCGTAGACCACCGGTCAAGTTTCGGTCATTTGGAGCTCGTTTGGTACTCCAACGGTTAACGCGACTCTCGCAAAGGCCTCTTTTAAGTTGCAGCCCAACACCCTTCAAAACAGCCTAATAACCCATCTAAGTCACTTCCATGCTCTCCGTCGCTCGATCACGATCGTGGGCGAAAACTACACCTCATTTGGACTCTCCTACCTCCCTCTATGCCTATTTAAACACCTCCCCGTCCAAATCCGGGTCTTCTTCCCGAAACCCTAAAAAATTCATCCTCGCCACATCGGACGCGTCGCCGCCGCCGGACGAAAATCGCCGCCGCCCTCGCCCAACCAGCGCGGTACACGCGGGTCGCCGCCGCCTCTGCCCGCCTGGGAGCCCTTGCCTGGCCTCAGGCCTGCCGCATGCCTCCGCCACAGGCTCGCCGCCCTGCCGCCAGCTCGGCCGCCGCCTCCCGCCGCGTCCACCTCGCCGCCCGCCGCTGCTTTCGCCGGCCGCCTCTTGCGCTGCCGCCGGCCCGCCGCCTGCCTCGATCCACCGCCTCCCTCCGCGGCGCTGCTGTCGCCCCGGCGAGAGCCGCCCGCCGCCTCCTCCCACTCGGCGCCAAGGCCAAGACCGCCTCGTTCGATCCGGATCCGACCGGATCCGATCCCGCTGACTTCTTCTCCCCCTCCAATTTTTCTTCTAAGTTTTTAAATTCGGAGATATTTTGTGTCATTTTCAACGTAGTATAACTTTGCATCTGTAGCTCCATTTTGCGCGTATAATATGTCAAAATGTTCGCTTCGAAGAGTAGATCATTTCATCTCATTGAATCATTTTCATTTGAGATCATCTTGATCCCCGAAATGCTGTTGGAAGAGGGCTATGTGATGTTAGTTTCTCGTTTCTTAACAGAACTTGCACTTTTGTTATTTTGCCATTATTGATGTGTGCACCCTATGAATTTGAGTCCTACATGTGTTTTGTAATATGCCATGCCATCTTTCCAGGGTGTATGCCATGTATTTTTGTGATCTATGTGGTGACTAGCACAAGCATGCAAAGTAGGTGTCCTGATGTTGCTGTTTTCAGATCTGTTTTCTTGATATTTTGATGCCATGTTAACTTGATGATACCGAGAGATCTATGCATATTTTGAGATACTTCAGTAAGGATGTTTTGTTAAACATGTCTTGCTCTATCCATCCATGCCTTTGTTTGCAATTATGGAGTGCCATAGCTTGAGTCAATAGAGCTCTATTCTTGCTATCAAATGTTTCCTGGCAGATTGTTTACATGTTATTCAATTTTTCCTAGGTTGTTGTGGTTGATCCATTTATGCTATGTTATTGTTCTTGCCATGTATGTCTTCTATGCCATGTCTTCTTGATGTATATATGCTTAGTTTTTCATATAAGGCTCTGTAGTGAGTGCATTGAGCTTGTAAACATGCCTACTTGTTATCAGTTTTTGACATGCCATGTTGCTGAATCTGTTAACGAAACTTTCGATATTGACATGGGTGTTACTATATTTTCTGATCCTTTTTGGCTTATGGTCAGTAAGGGACTTTTGTTCTATGCTTTGAGTAGATTCATGCCATGCCTTGTTTTGCTATTATAAGTTCCTGTAGCATGTAGTTTTCTTGCTCTGAACATTGCAACCTGATGCTGTTTTTGCCATGTCCAGCCTGATACTTTGTGCTCTTTTGCCATGCTTGTTTGAACCTGTTATGATGTGAACTAGCCGTAGCTCAGTGCTCATCTTTTGTCAAGCATCTTGTGTAGATCACTGCCATATACTTTGTTGGTACGTTTGGGTGCAGTAGCTTAATTTCTTGTTGCTTGCTAAGTGGCATCATGCTGTTAATGGCAGATTTGTGCCATTCTTGTTTTGCTTGTCATTTGCAAACCGTGCATCCGATTCCGGTGATCTTTATATCGATTTCAACCGAAATCATCTCATCTTTCCAGTGGCATGCTTGGTTTGCCAAGTTGATGCCTAGTTCATCATTTACCTTCCGGAGCGCGCATACGCATTGCATATCACATCCCGCATTTCATGTCATGTTTTGCATCATGTTGCTTGTGCATTGCACCGTGATTTATTGTGGTTCCTTTGTTTGTGTTCTTGCTTTGGGTAGAGCCGGGAGACGAGTACGTGAACGAGGAACCTGTTGAGAACGCTTACGAGGATCAAGCTTTCGACAACTCTGAGAACATTGCAGGCAAGATGACCATACCCTCGAAATCACTTCTATCTTTGCTATTGCTAGTTGCTCGCTCTTTTGCTATGCCTATGCTGCGATGCCTACCACTTGCTATATCATGCCACCCATATTGCCATGTCAGCCCCTAACCATCCTTTGTCCTAGCAAACCGTTGTTTGGCTATGTTACCGCTTTGCTCAGCCCCTCTTATAGCGTTGCTAGTTGCAGGTGAAGTTGAAGTTTGTTCCTTGTTGGAACATGGAGATGTTGTTCCTTGTTGGAACATGTTTACTTGTTGGGGATATCACAATATATATCTGCTATAATTAATGCATCTATATACTTGGTAAAGGGTGGAAGGCTCGGCCTTATGCCTGGTGTTTTGTTCCACTCTTGCCACCCTAGTTTCCGTCATACCGGTGTTATGTTCCTTGATTTCGCGTTCCTTACACGGTTGGGTGATTTATGGGACCCCCTTGACAGTTCGCTTTGAATAAGACTCGTCCAGCAAGGCCCAACTTTGGTTTTACCATTTGCCACCTAAGCCTTTTTCCCCCGGGTTTTCGCGAGCCCGAGGGTCATCTTTATTTTAACCCCCCCCGGACCAGTGCTCCTTCGAGTGCTAGCCCGAACTAGAGCCCTGTGCAGCGCCCCCTCAAGGCAACAGTTGCAGGTGCCGATGATGCCAGTGCAGGTGACGCAACCGAGCTCACGTGGGAGTTCGACGAGGAACGTGGTCGTTACTATGTGTCTTTTCCCGATGATCGTGAGTGGTGCCCAGTTGGGACGATCGGGGATCCGTGTAGCATTTGGGGTATCTTCTTTATTTTGGTTCCGTAGTCGGACCTTGAGTGTACTCTGAATGATGGATGTTTATTTATGTCTTGTGTGAAGTGGCGATCGTAAGCCAACTATGTATCTCTTTCCTTATTTATTACATGGGTTGTGTGAAGATTACCTCACTTGCGACATTGCTTTCAATGCGGTTATGCCTCTAAGTCGTGCCTCGACACGTGGGAGATATAGTCGCATCGAGGGCGTTACAAGTATTTTTTTTTTAAAAATCACAGAATCGATGAAAAATTCTGTTTTTTTACAAAAGATTGATATACAAATTGCCTACGTTGTCCCAAGTTTTCAGAATTTTTGGAGTTACAGAAGTATACGAAGTTTTCAGATTACTACAAAATGTTCTATTTTTGACAGATTCTGTTTTCTTTGTGTTGTGTGCTTATTTTGATGAATCTATCGTTGTATTGGGGGGGGGGGGGTATAAGCCATGGTAAAGTTAGAATATAGTAGATATAATGCAAAAGTAAAATATGAATGGGTTTGCAACAGTACTTAGTGTGGTGATTTGCTTTCTTATACTAACGGATCTCACGAAGGTTTTTGTTGAGTTTTGTGTGGTTGGAGTTTTCAAGTTTTGGGTGAGATCACGATGGATGAAGGAATAAGGAGTAAGAAGAGCCTAAGCCTGGGGATGCCCCATGGCACCCCAAGTTATTATCCAAACAAAAACAAACAACTAAGCTTGGGGATGCCCAGGAAGGCATCCCCTCTTTCTTCTAACGACCATCGGTATTTTACTTGGAGCTATATTTTTATTCGTCACATATCATGAGTTTTGCTTGGAGTGTATTGTATTATATGAGTCTTTACTTGTTTTGATTTTTAGTTTGGGTCATATATCCTTGCTGGACACACCTATTTGAGAGAGCCAAATTTATGCTATGATTTGTTAGAATTGCTCTTTATGCTTCACTTAAATTTTTTGAGCTATGGAATTGCTCTAGTGCTTCACTTATATCTTTTTGAGCACGGTGTGCTTTAATATTTTTGAAGAAATGCTCTCATGCTTCACTTAGATTTATTTGAGAGTTAGTAAATTTTTGAAGAAATTCTCTCATGCTTCACTTACATTATTTTGAGAGATGAAAATTTTTATGCTCAAGTTCTTCGCTTAAATTTGTTTGAGCTATCAAAAGCAACATATGAAATTAGTCCCAAAGTGATAGATATTCAAGAGGGATATAATAAAAACTTTCATGAAGATCATTGGACAAAATAAACTTGATTCTTTGTAATAGTTTTGCGATATGATGATAATAATATGTGAGTCATGTTGGTGAGTAATTATGCTTTAGTAAGAATATTGGTGTTAAGGTTTGTGATTCCCTATGCAAGAAGGAAAGTCAATAGTTATGCAATGAAATTTCATCCTACTTGTGGTGCATTATTCGGTGTTAGTTATGCTTAATGCTCGCTTATGTGATTTTTGTTTCTTGGTTGGTTGCTTCTCAATCTATTTGCTAGCCTCCATTTGTACTGAGTAGAAATACTACTTGTGCATCCAAAATCCTTAAACCTAGTTTTGCTATATGAGTCCACCATACCTACCTATATGTGGTATTCCCATGCCGTTCTAAGCAAATTTGTATGTGCCATCTATAATTTTACAAATAAATTTCCTTTTTGTGTGCTCGTACCGCTCATGAAGCGGTAGGGGGTGGCCAATATTTTCCATGCTAGATGTGCTATTCTCAAGATGAGTGTTTATTCACTTGTCATTGCACAAGAGTACGACGGTAATAGGGATGCCCAGTCCCAAAATGAAAAAGAAATTTACTTTATGTTGTCAAATAATAAATTCCTTGGAAAGTGTGTAAAAAGGAATAAACTTTATTTTCTGTTTGGGAACCGCCTATGATATATCTAGCATGGAAAGTGTTGGGAATTGCTCGGTCGTTTTCGTTGACGGGAAAAGTATGCCTCTCAAGATTTTTATCTCTCAATTTAAGCTTTGAGCTCTGGCACCTCTACAAATCCCTACTTCCCTTTATGAAGGGCCTTTCTATTTACTTTATGCAATTTTTATTTTTATTTGAGTCTCCATCTTCTCTTATAAAGCACCAACTAAGGGCCACTATGATCTTACTTGAGCATTGGGTGTAGCTAATATGCGAGTGTGTTTCATGAATGGATCAATGATTGAGCATGATGGGCTAGGGATAACTTGCTTTAGTGTTGGTATTTTGAAAGGCATGGTTGCTTATTGATATGCTTGAGTATTGAAATCTTCATGTCAAAACTAGACTATTGCTTTGAACCATATAAAAGTCCAGACGCCCATGCTACAAAAAAAGAATATGTGATGAACATTTTAGGCAGCATTCCACATCAAAAATTCTGTTTTTATCATTTACCTACTCGAGGACGAGTAAGAATTAAGCTTGGGGATGCTGATACGTCTCCAACGTATCTATAATTTTTGCTTGTTCCATGCTGTTATATTATCATTCTTGGATGTTTTACATTCATTTTATAGCAACTTCATATCACTTTTTGGGACTAACCTATTGACATAGTGCCCAATGCCAGTTGCTGTTTTTTTGCTTGTTTTTTACTTCGCAGAAAATCAATACCAAACGGAGTCCAAATGTAGCAAAACTTTTTGGAGAACTTTTATGGGCCAGAAGACATCCAACGGGCCAAAGAAGTACCAGAGGGGGGCCCTGAGGGGAGCACAACCCACCAGGGGGTGCCCAGGAGCCCAGGCGCGCCCAGGTGGGTTGTGCCCACCTTGGTGGCCTCCCGCACCGCCTCTTCGCCCTATAAATCCCCAAATATTCCATAAACCCTAGGGGAGTCGACGAAACACAATTCCAGCCACCGCAAGTTCCAGAACCACGAGATCCAATCTAAACACCATCACAGAGGGGTTCATCATCCTCACTGGTGCCTCTCCGATGATGCGTAAGTAGTTCATCATAGACCAACGGGTCCGTAGGCAGTAGCTTGATGGCTTCCTCTCTCTCTTTTTCTCAATACAATGGTCTCTTCAGATCTATTTGATGTAACTCCTTTTGCGGTGTGTTTGTTGGATCCGATGAACTTCGAGTTTATGATCAGATCTATATCCATGAATATTATTTGAGTCTTCTTTTGATCTCTTATATGCACGATTATTTATAGCCTCATATTTCTTCTTTGAATATTTGGTTTAGTTAGGGCAACTAGATCGATTTTTCTTGCCATGGGAAGAGGTGCTTTGTGATGGGTGATGGTGTCCTGGACTAGGGGGTACTCACCATGTCGTCTCCCGACCAGCTGGATCGGGCCGAGGACCCCCATGGCAGTTCTCATGGGCCACTTCGGGCAGCCCATGCCGCATACAAGGGAGATCCCACAAGACTTGGCACACAAGACGAGGACTCTCCTAAACCCTAGGCCTATGGTGTGTTATATAAACCAAGGCTAGGCTAGTCAATAGGCAATCTCATATTCATTACTACAATCTCATGGTAGATACCTGTACTATGTACTATCCTCATATCAATACAATCAAAAACATGACGTAGGGTATTATCTTCTCGAGAGAGCCTGAACCTGGGTAAAATCCCGTGTCCATGTTACCATCATTCCAAGATGCCTATCTTAGGACCCCTACTACGAGATCTGCCGGGTTTGACACCGACATTGGTGCTTTCATTGAGAGCCTGCTGGGTGATCGTCACTGATCAATGAGATAATCAGGTGATATTTTCTCAATTAGAGTTGATCTGCACAAGTTTTTGTGAGAACTTTCCATTGCCGATTTGCAAACTTTGTTCACAGATTAAGTTGACATCAAGGTCCGGAGAATTTGCTAGAGCGGCACGCTCATATTGCAGCATCAGGCAATTTATTGCAGTACAGTGATCGGCAAACGGCGGTGTCCGAACGAAGCGATGAGCGCATCGGAGATCAATCGGGCACTGGCTCCTATGCAGCCCCGGTCCCGAGGAGTGCCAAGGACAGGCCAGTGCGATACTCAGCTGAGGACGCTCCATGGCAGCGGCCGGCCGTCCAGGGAGATTTCTCCTCTTTTGTCTTTTTCCTCCCTATATGCCTTTTGCCTCTTCTGCTCATGGGTGGTCGCTATCGTCCACTTATAGTAGTATTTTTTGCTGCTTCCATATGCCAAAGTGCTAACGAAAATCAATGATCAGTTTTTGCAGCAAGACTTAGTTGACAAATACTACTATTTGACTAGTAGTAGTACTTCACGTTGTGGATAACTACTACCAGATCGGCGCGATACACAGGGAGATACTCCATCCTCCCTTTTCTCTTTATTGTATTTATTAATTAAAGCATGGCGATAACATTTTTGCAAGTGTTCTATTTTCCATGCATGTTGCAAATACTAGATTGATTGATTTAACCTAACGTGAGTAGTAGTACTACTACTTGGACTACTTGATAGCACAGGCGTGAGATGCTAGATCTCATGTGCCATATTGGTTTGGGTCCGATGACTAATTTCTGCATCATCCGCTTTTACCTCATAAAATCAGATTTATCTGAGATCAAGGTCCAAATGAAAATTGCTACCGACGGTGCGCTCGTACGCAACATCCTGCGTTCTGGCACGGTAGGAGGATCAGCAGACGGCGGCATCTAATCGTAGCGATCGCGCCCAATCAAGATCAATTAGGCACTGGCCTCGCGAGTCGCACGTCACCGGGCCCGAGGAGTACGCGCCCAGCACGGCCTGTACCATGCAATTACAGGCCGAATATACTCCCATGCGGGTGGCGACTATCAGGAATTTCTTTCCTTTTTTTGTTATGTTTTTTTTTCTAGTTTAATTCAGTACATAGATGTCGCTGCCGTGCACTAGTACCCTGGCAAAGTAGTATTTTTCTTTGCCGCATGACTAACTCAATCCAGTGCTAGTTTTTGCAACACGACTTGTTAAGTCTAATTAATGAACAGTGCAAACTAGCTTTGCATTAACCGGCGTTTTGTCTATACGCCTTCCGCAGTCTGACGGACATTACATCTGCAAATAGACCTCGGCTCTCAGGCTATATTCCTCTAAATTATTTACTTCACTTATGCCAATTAAGTAGAAGATTTTGTTTGGGCTGCACTATTTTACGTGTGTAGGTAATTGACTTCAACTGCGTCACGTGGTCACTTCGGCAAGCCGACGACGTCATCCCAATTGGCATAAATCGGCTCGCGCGATCACCTTGTTGGTCGAACTATCATACCGACATGTTCGGTTGCCTCGGGCACTTTGGCATCGCCGAGATAACTTTACCTCGTCCAGTGTTCGGCACACATGCCATATTTCTTTTATTATTCACTTTGCATAAATTATTAATTATGCAATGAATTTTTTATTAATAATAATAATTATTATTATTATTGTTATTATTATTATTATTATCTGCGGATTGCACTATTTTCTGTGCACAGGTAAATGATTTGGGTCGGGAAGCGCTATCACCTCTACGTACCAACGTGCTGACGTGGGGGTTCTGTCGTCACCTCACCGACCTACTACGGCACCTTGGCTGAACCGGGGGCTTCATCATCACTTCATTAACCCACGTTGGGGACTTCAGCGTCACACTGCTGGCCTGCTCCGTCGCCTCGGTCGGACTGGGGGTTTCACCTCGCCACTTCAGAGTGTCGAGCTCTTTGCTCCTCCACCTCAGGACTGGCTTGGGGCTGGGATCTAATTGAACCTGAGCGAGGCGTTCGCCTACTGAACCCGAGCAATTGCACTGCAGGCTACGTGTTACTGAACCCGAGCGATTGATCGATGTCTATTAACTAAACCCGATTGAGCGATTCCTTCGCTACTACTGCTAACTAAAGCCGATTGAACCCTGCTGCCTCCTTCCCTTGATGAACAGTGAGCGTTGTTGGGGGGGGGGGGGGTTGGATGAACAGTTCCCGGTGGGGGTTGGATGAACAGGACCCCGTGGTAGTAGAGGCCGTTGCCGCTGGATGAACAGGACCCCGATCGAGCCGGTTGGGGGTGGATGAATAGGACCCCGTGGAGGGTTGGATGAACAGGACCCCGTGAAGGGCTGGTTGAACAGTAGCCGGTGGAGGGCTGGATGAACAGTAGCCCGTGGAGGGGTGGTTGAACAGGACCCCGTGGAGAGGGCTGGTTGAATAGTAGCCGGTGTTGGAGCGGTGGCGGCTGGATGAACAGGAGCCTGTGGATGAACAGTCGCAGGTGGACGCTGGAGGAGGTGGACGGTGGATGAACAGTAGCCCGTGGAGGCAGTCGACGATGGAGATGAATAGTATCCCGTGGAGTCCTGCTTTGCGCACGCCACACCCTCCCGGCGAACAGGACCCCGCTGACCGAAGCGCCCAACAAGTCCGTTTCCTCCGTTTTGCGGTACGCCACACCCCTCCCGATCAACAGGACCCCGTTTCGACCATAGGATGTCCAAGAGAAGTCCATTTCCTCCGTTTTGCGGTACGCCAGACCCCTCCCAATGAATAGGATCTCGTTTCAACCGTGGACGGTCGAACACAAGGCCGTTTCCTCCGTTCTGCGGTACGCCAGGCCTCGTTTCAATGGCTGTTCTGTCCAAGCCGGTTGGCTCCCGATGAACACAATGATGATGTAGTTTCTCCGTTCCGACCCAGCCATGTACACGAGCCCTGGCCGTACGTATGCACAAGTAGGCGTTGGAGACCCGCTCGTATGTACGTACATGGCCATATTTACTTTTAATTTCTTGCACCCTGGCTGCTGTACGTACGTGTACACGATATTAACGGGACTACATGACATGCTACGTGCACGCCTCTACTACGACACGTCCGCACCTCTATTACGACATCGCGTTCTTCCTTACACGGCCACGGTTCATCATCGCAGCCTCGCGATGCAGACCGATTGACCAAGTATGTACGCACACGTCAGAAACTGAATGACAATGCTACATACGCTTCAACCAGGTGGGTCCCAACTGTCAGGCACTTCCTTGCGTGCGAAGATGTAGCTGGTGGGTCCCTGTAGTCAGGGGGCGAATCATTTTTTTTGCCCGTAATATGGACGCACTTCCTTGCGTGCGAAGATGTAGCTGGTGGGTCCCAGCAGTCAGGGGGGAAACATTTTTTTTCACGAAATACGGTGGCCCGTCCGGTGGGTCCCTACTGTCACGTGGAGGAATCATTATTTTCCGCGTAATAAGGATGAACTTCCTTGCTGCGGCCGTGGACCCAGCTGTCAGCCTCTCCACATACAGTACTCTTTCGATGGAAGTCGTTCCTTGACCATGTTGACCACGCCGCGCCGAGAGCACCAGGGCGGTGGACGACGGCGAGGCCTAGGAAGGGGACGACGCAGAGCCGGGGAAGTCGCGACAGTGGAAGCCCACGCAGAGAGGAGTACGAGGGTTCACTGGTTCGGCTTTGGTGTGAGGCTGCCTCCGCCGCAGAATAACAGGGGGCATGGGTAAGTGGAGGGATGGCCTGGCCAGCGGTGGGAGTAGTAGGGGGCGGTGAGACCTCTGCGGCATCACAACCGACCACGGGAGGCAGGAGCACGCGGCACGATCGGCGCTTGTTTGGGCGGATGGAGCAAGAAGACCAGAGGTTGAAGAACTACTACGACCATTGGATGGACATCGTACGGTCACTGGAGCGAGAATCGTTCATATTGACTAAGTTGACAAAGCCCTCCATCCCCGTCAACTTAGTAGGCCCACAAGTCAGCCTCCCACTATGGTGGGTCCCAGCTAGCAGGTGGGGTATTCTTTTTTTTGTGCGTAATAAGGAGGCACTTCCTTGCGTGCAAAGATATAGCTGGTGGGTCCGACCTGTCAGCGGGGTGAACATTTTTTCACGAAATACAGAGGCCCTTCCGGTGGGTCCGATCTGTCAGGTGGAGGAATCATTATTTTGCGCGTAATAAGGAGGCATTTCCTTGCGTGCGGCCGTGGACCCAGCTGTCAGCCTCTCCACGTACTGTCCACTTCCGATGGATGTCGTTCGTTGACTACGTTGACCACGCCGCGCCGAGAGCACCAGGGCGGTGGACTATGGTGAGGCCTAGGAAGGGAACGACACGGAGCCAGGGAAGACTCGGAAGTTGTTTCCCACGCGGAGGGGAGTACGAGGGTTTACTGGTTCGTCTGCCGTCGCCAGAGAATAATAGTAGGTGTGGGTGAGTAGAGGGATGGCTAGGCCAGCAATGGGAGTACGGTGGGGCGGTGAGGCCTGCGCGGCAGCACAGCCGGTTGCGGGAGGAGGGAGCAGGCAGTCCCGCCGGCGCTTGTTTGAGCGGCTGGAGCAGGAAGAGCAGAGATTGAAGAAGCACGACGGCCGTTGGATGGACATCCAACAGTCACTGCTCTCGTGTATTGACTAAGTTGACACGGCGTTGCATGTGTGTCAACCTTTTTTTAGGAAAGCATACGCGTCAACCTGTAGTAGGCGCACAAGTCAGCCTAAAATCTGTGGAAAACAACATACAACCCATCTGCCATTATTTCTAATAATTTACATCCCATTTGCTAATTCTTAAGAATTTTTTTGGAGCCCATCTTCTTTTTGTTAGCATTACACCCCATATTGTAGCCACGGTTAAAAATTAGACGAAATTTTGCATATTTCCGTGCGGTCAGTTGTTTTTAATCCCGAAATATCAAGTTACATTCAAACTATTTTGAAAAATATTTTGTATAAATATAAAATCCAAATAATTGTCCATGCATAAAAATCAATGGAATTTAAAATCTTGTAATGAAAAAAAAATTGAAACTAATTCCCGGTTTGATGTGTTTTAAAAATGTACAACCCATTTCTGGGCAAGCCGAATGAAACTCTCCTCATCTTGAAAGATTTGCAGCCCAGCAGGGCTAATAAAGCAAGTAGGCCTCGTTTGGGTATTTCTTAAAAAAATTAGAACTGGGCTAGCCATTTTCAGTAAGAAAAAAAACACAACTGAGCTCATGATGTGGTAAACATAAATAAAACCCTGGCTAGATGGGCCATAGCCCCCGCACAACCCCGTTGTTACCCTGATCTGTCGCTAAAACTAGTATAAATAACAACTGCTTGTTCCTAAAAAAAGTAAATAACAACTGCGTGACCTTCTGGGTTCGTGGTGTCAGCCGCTCCGTGTGTAATTCTCTCGTTTATTGACTACATTGACAATGGCATGAGCCCGAGATGTCCAACCATTAGGAGTAACAATTTTTTTGGGCTTGTAATAACGAGGCACTTGCTTGCATACTGCCATGACGCTGGTGGGTCCCTACTGTCATCCTCTCCATGTACAGTCATCTCCTTGTTCCTCTCAGTTGTTGACGACGTTGACAATGCAAGAGGGCGGCACACCGTGCACGGCGAGCGAACCAAGGCGGAGGACGATGGCGACGCCTCGGACGGAACAAACAGGAGCTGTGGAAGATGCTCCACCGACAAGCAGCGGAGGGAGTACTGTGGTTGACTGGTTCGTGCGTGTTATAATGGCGCCACCGGAGAATAACAGGACATGTGGGGGAATAGAGGAAGGGACTGGCCAATGTTGGAGGGTACGATAGGGCGGCGGAGGCGCAGCCAGCCATGGGAGGCGGGAGTAGGCAGAGCCGACGGGGTGGTTTAGTTTGGGCGGCTGGAGGGAGAAGACAAGAGATAGAAGATACACGACAGAAGCACACAAAGTTTAAGACCAAGTTCGGATTGGCACAAAACCTTGATTTAGTTCCGACGTAAAGTTTTTAGGTTTTCCAAGCTTATGGCACTTTTAACCTATTTATGTGCTTCCAGCATAAGTCTCGCAGTACAACGCCGGACACATTTAAGGCTTCGACAATATCAAAGAGGGGTTGCGGCTAGAGCCGAACCCACCAAAAGCCAAGGTATTCCATGGACTCCTTGGCAAAACATTCTCGGATACTGCTTTATATGCATTGGTTTCGAATTGTGTCTTCGGTCAATAGTTGGGTTGCCTGGCTCCTGTACTTGCCTCCTACGTTCCACTTTCTTCGGCTAGGTTTGCCAAGGGAGAACCACTACGATTTTGCTTCCAGCTCGCATGGTTAAGCTCCTCAGTGGAGAAAGCCGAAAACTGACTGTCACAATAAGTGCAAATTGGTCAGCAATCTGACGACTGTGTTAAACTATAAGATCGATAGGGGTCATCCCCACTATAAAAAAAAGACACATCCGTGACATTTTGGGCCGAACAAATTTTTTTCCTGTCATGCTTATGACACTTATATGATGATAATTGTGACAAAACCCGGTATCATCATAGATATGGCGGGCTCCTACTTCTATGACAAAAAATAATGACAGAAAATTGGCTTTTCGTCCTGGGTGGGCCGGAGACGCAGCTGCATGACATTCTTTGGACCGTCCATGATCGAAAAAACCATGGTAGAAGCGAAGGCGAGGAAAATATCAGGGAGTTCCCGGTTACGGTGGGTGGCCGGGGGTCGAGCGATATGCTTTTCTCTCGTACACGTACGCGCGTGGGTGCGAGGTGTTGGGCTCTAATTGAACCTGAGCGAGGCGTTCGCCTACTGAACCCGAGCAATTGCACTGCAGGCTACGCGTTACTCAACCCGAGTGATCGGTCGATGGCTGTTAACTAAACCCGATTGAGCGATTCCTTCGCTACTGCTGCTAACTAAAGCCGATCGAACCCTGCTGACTCCATCCCTTGATGAACAGTGAGCGTTGTTGGGGGGTTTGATGAACAGTTCGGTGGGGGCTTGGATGAACAGGACCCCGTGGTAGTAGAGGCCGTTGCCGCTGGATGAACATGACCCCGATCGAGCCGGTTGGGGGTGGATGAGCAGGACCCTGTGGAGGGTTGGATG
Source organism: Aegilops longissima (assembly GCA_021605205.1). NCBI lineage: Eukaryota > Viridiplantae > Streptophyta > Magnoliopsida > Poales > Poaceae > Aegilops > Aegilops longissima. The sequence continues at coordinate 403,337,803 of CM038682.1, forward strand.
AACAGGACCCCGTGAAGGGCTGGTTGAATAGTAGCCGGTGGAGGGCTGGATGAACAGTAACCCATGGAGGGGTGGTTGAACAGACCCGTGGATAGGGCTGGTTGAACAAGAGCGGTGGAGGAGCGGTGGAGGCTGGATGAACAGAGCCCGTGGATGAACAAATGCAGTGGACGCTGGAGGAGGTGGACGGTGGATGAACAGAGTCGTGGAGGCGGTCGGACGGTGGAGATGAATAGTATCCCGTGGAGTCCCGTTTTGCGGTATGCCACACCCCTCCTGATGAACAGGACCCCCGTTTCGACCGCAGCGCTCCAACAGAAGTCCGTTTCCTCTGTTTTGCGGTACGCCACACCCCTCCCGATCAACAGGACCCCGTTTCGACGATAGGATGTCCAAGAGAAGTCCGCTTCTCCGTTTTTGCGGCACGCCGCACCCTCCCAATGAATAGGATCTCGTTTCGACCGTGGACGGTCGAACACAAGGCCGTTTCCTCCGTTCTGCGGTACGCCAGGCCTCGTTTCGATGGCTGTTCTGTCCAAGCCGGTTGGCTCCCGATGAACACGATGACGATGTAGTTTCTCCGTTCCGACCCAGCCATGTACACGAGCCCTGGCCGTACGTATGCACAAGTAGGCGTTGGAGACCCCGCTCGTATGTACGTACGTGGCCATATTTACTTTTCATTTCTTGCACCCTGGCTGCTGTACGTACGTGTACATGATATTAACGGGACTACGTGACATGCTACGCGCACGCCTCTACTATGACACGTGCGCACCTCTACTACGACACGTGCCCTTCCTTACACGGCCACGGTTCATCACTGCAGCCTGCAGACAGACCGATTGACCAGTATGTACGTACACGTTCGCAACCAGAATGACAACGCTACATACGCTTCGACCAGGTGAGTCCCGACTGTCAGGCACTTCCTTGCGTGCGAAGATGTAGCTGGTGGGTCCCTGCAGTCAGGGGGCGAATCATAGTTTTTGCCTCTAATATGGACGCACTTCCTTGCGTGCGAAGATGTAGCTGGTGGGTCCCAGCAGTCAGGGGGAAACGTTTTTTTTCACGAAATACGGTGGCCCGTCCAGTGGGTCCCTGCTGTCAGGTGGAGGAATCATTATTTTCCGCGTAATAAGGATGCACTTCCTTGTCTGGCCGTCAGGACCCAGCTGTCAGCCTCTCCACATACAAGATACTTTTCGATGGAAGTCGTTCCTTGACCATGTTGACCACGCCCACGAGAGCACCTGGCGGTGGACGACGGCGAGGCCTAGGAAGGGGACGACGCAGAGCCGTGGAAGTCGCGACAGTGGAAGCCCACGCAGAGAGGAGTACGAGGGTTCACTGGTTCGGCTTCGGTGTGAGGCTGCCTCCGCCGCGGAATAACAGGGGGCGTGGGTAAGTGGAGGGATGGCCTGGCCAGCGGTGGGAGTAGTAGGGGGCGGTGAGACCTCTTCGGCATCACAACGGACCACGGGAGGCAGGAGCACGCAGCTCGATCGGCACTGGTTTGGGCGGATGGAGCAAGAAGACCAGAGGTTGAAGAAGCACTACGGCCATTGGATGGACATCGTACGGTCACTGGAGCGAGAATCGTTCATATTGACTAAGTTGACAAAGCCCTCCATCCCCGTCAACTTAGTAGGCCCACAAGTCAGCCTCCCACTATGGTGGGTCCCAGCTAGCAGGTGGGGTATTCATTTTTTTTGTGCGTAATAAGTAGGCACTTCCTTGCGTGCAAAGATATAGCTGGTGGGTCCGACCTGTCAGCGGGGTGAACATTTTTTCACGAAATACAGAGGCCCTTCCGATGGGTCCCAGCTGTCAGGTGGAGGAATCATTATTTCGCGCGTAATAAGGAGGCATTTCCTTGCGTGCGGCCATGGACCCAGCTGTCAGCCTCTCCACGTACTGTCCACTTCCGATGGATGTCGTTCGTTGACTATGTTGACCACGCCGCGCCGAGAGCACCAGGGCGGTGGACTACGGTGAGGCCTAGGAAGGGAACGACACGGAGCCAGGGAAGACTCGGAAGTTGTTTCCCACGCGGAGGGGAGTACGAGGGTTTACTGGTTCGTCTGCCGTCGCCGGAGAATAACAGTAGGTGTGGGTGAGTAGAGGGATGGCTAGGCCAGCAATGGGAGTATGGTGGGGCGGTGAGGCCTGCGCGGCAGCACAGCCGGTCGCGGGAGGAGGGAGCAGGCAGTCCCACGGCGCTTGTTTGAGCGGCTGGAGCAGGAAGAGCAGAGATTGAAGAAGCACGACGGCCGTTGGATGGACATCCAACAGTCACTGCTCTCGTGTGTTGACTAAGTTGACACGGCGTTGCATGTGTGTCAACCTTTTTTTAGGAAAGCATACGCGTCAACCTGTAGTAGGCGCACAAGTCAGCCTAAAATCTGTGGAAAACAACATACAACCCATCTGCCATTATTTCTAATAATTTACATCCCATTTGCTAATTCTTAAGAATTTTTTTGGAGCCCATCTTCTTTTTGTTAGCATTACACCCCATATTGTAGCCACGGTTAAAAATTAGACGAAATTTTGCATATTTCCGTGCGGTCAGCTGTTTTTAATCCCGAAATATCAAGTCACATTCAAACTGTTTTGAAAAATATTTTGTATAAATATAAAATCCAAATAATTGTCCCCGCATAAAAATCTATGGAATTTAAAATCTTGTAATGAAAAAAAATTTGAAACTAATTCCCGGTTTGATGTGTTTTAAAAATGTACAACCCATTTCTGGGCAAGCTGAATGAAACTCTCCTCATCCTGAAATATTTGCAGCCCAGCAGGGCTAATAAAGCAAGTAGGCCTCGTTTGGGTATTTCTTAAAAAAAATTAGAACTGGGCTAGCCATTTTCAGCAAGAAAAAAACACAACTGAGCTCATGATGTGGTAAACATGAATAAAACCCTGGCTAGACGGGCCACAGCCCCCCCGCACATCCCCGTTGTTACTTTGATCTGTCGCTAAAACTAGTATAAATAACAACTGCTTGTTCCTAAAAAAAGTAAATAACAACTGCGTGACCTTCTGGGTTCGTGGTGTCAGCCGCTCCTTGTGTAATTCTCTCGTTTATTGACTACGTTGACAATGGCATGAGCCCCAGATGTCCAACCATTAGGAGTAACAATTTTTTTGTGCTTGTAATAACGAGGCACTTGCTTGCGTACTGCCATGACGCTGGTGGGTCCCTACTGTCATCCTCTCCATGTACAGTCATCTCCTTGTTCCTCTCAGTTGTTGACGACATTGACAATGCAAGAGGGCGGCGCACCGCGCACGGCGAGCGAACCAAGGCGGAGGACGATGGCGAGGCCTCGGACGGAACAAACAGGAGCTGTGGAAGATGCTCCAGTCCAGTCGCAGGCGGAGGGGAGTACCATGGTTGACTGGTTCGGGTGCGTGTTGGGGCTGACGTCACCGGAGAATAACAGGACATGTGGGGGAATAGAGGAAGGGACTAGCCAATGTTGGAGGGTACGATAGGGCGGCGGAGGCGCAGCCAGCCATGGGAGGCGGGAGTAGGCAGAGCCGGCGGGGTGGTTTAGTTTGGGCGGCTGGAGGGAGAAGACAAGAGATAGAAGATACACGACAGATGTTGGATGTCAGTCCAACGACTGGTTGGCAGAATCATTTGTTGACTAGCTAGTAAGTCGACACCACCTTGGATAGGCTATTTCCTCGTGGGTCCCAGATGTCAGAATCCAAATTTGTCACGGTCATGCAGCCTTTCCTATGAAAATTTATAGCCCATTTGGTGTGCTCGTTCAAAATAAGTTTGTGGGTGCTGGTGGGGGCTAATCACTTGGCTTCTGTAATGCACAGTGAGCTCAAGCAACCAGCAAGAGTGATGTTATTTCCCTTGGTTGTGATTTGTTACAATATTTCACTCTAAATTAAACGAATGACAAGCCATTTGCCTTGTTTCAAAGAAAATATGACAGTCAAAACCGACTTGAAAAGGGCAAGAACATCTAACTCTAGCTTACAAACTATACAAAAGCATGAGGGTTAATTGTTCATCAGGTTTAGACAAAACCTAGGTTGAAAAGGGCAACAACATCTAACTCCAAAGACTGTTTTGGCGATCCACAGTCAAATGGATCGATCAGTCCATAGAATGAACATCCGGTCATAAAATTTCTCGGATTATGACCACAATATGTTGTAAATAGAAGCCCGTCACGCTCGTAAGCTCTTTTGCCCACCTGAAACTCCTTTTTTTGCTCTTCGACATACCCATCCGTCAAAACCATGCTGCTGATAAACTTAAGCCTGATGGATAATAGTAACCTCGCATTCAGCAGGAAGAATGTGACAAATTTAGTGTTTACATGGTTGGCTACATATCGTTCTAGCGTTATTGTCTTCAATCGAATGTCATGAGAAGTGAGAAAATCCCGCTGCTTACGAATCCACTGATTGGTTATAACTTTCTTACCCCGTCCTGTTGCCTAAATAGACATGAAGATTGAAAACAATTATGGTCTAAAAAAAAGAGTGACGAAAGAGCAACAACTGAACAGTTAATTCTAGTACACTATATGCGGGCTTCCAATGTGCGTGAATTTATCACCTTTATATACAACTTCTCCAGACATGGAAAGCATTGCAGCAAGCCAATAATCTTGTTTAGATCAAAACTATTCATTTGGATATATAAGATCTTGACAGAATCCAGCACCATTGATAGGCTATCCATGGAGAAACTCTTCATTGAGCATAGAACATAATATTAGTAAAAAATGTGTACTCCGAGATGATATATAACTTATGCGCAGAAATTTAAAATGCAGCTTATGGTTACAAGTGTAGATGATAATATAAAGTACCTGAAGAACTGTGGAGCCAAACACCATTTTGAGATGAGCACAGAGATCATGTATTACACCCAAGGTCTCCAGTTTAGGCGCAGAGAGGACGGTTATTTGCGACGGTGAATAACTAGAATCAAGGATCAACCTTTGAAGTGAAGGGGCATCTTGGATGATGAGCTGCCTTCCGTCAAAAGAAATTCCAATTCTTACAAGGTTAGGCGACTTTATTTGGAGACAATCGATTCTAACTGTGAAAACAAGCACCAAGCACTCCAGGGCAGGGCAACTGGAGTGGACGATGCTATGCAATGAGGCCTCCGATATACGAACCCGCACAAGTGAAAGTTTCTTAAGAAATGGGAGTCGAAGGTTTAGTACCAGATTGTCTGGTAGGTAGCACAGCGCAAAGGTGGCGGTGTGGAGAGAGGAGGAAAACCGCGAGATGGACATCGGTGCTGAGGGCACAAGTACATGGCGTTAGGTATCTGGTAGGTGATTTCCAGGGGAATAGTAGAACTCAAGCAGCTGTAGTTCTATGAATTCAGGGGATTTCAGCCAGGCGTCCATCATGCAGGGCATGTTATGCTTGCTCATGTAGCATGACGGGATGCAGAGGCTTTGAACGGAGCCCTGGTGGTAGGAAATGATGGCTCTGGGGATTTCAAAATCATTGAAGAGAGATAGCTAACGACAGTCGAGATTAAGGGGCATGGCACACCATAGAGGGCGCCACCGATTGAGAGGACTTGGATGCGGCAGCAATCCTTGGTGGGGAGAAGCGAGATGATCTCCCCAAGGACGGTGTTCGGGAGATTGCTGATGCGGTCCACCCAAGATTCTATGGGTTCCTGGGATCCGGTGGGGGCAGGGTCGCCGCTTCTCCCCATGCTGCCGGGTGCGGGATCTACAATTGGCGTCACCGCTGGCGGGAGCCTCATCTTCTTGGCGCTGGGGTCAGCGGACTTCATTTTCCTCAAGGGCGTCGCATCGCGTTCATGGATTTGAGCAGAGTAACGAATGACAAGCCTAGTTGTAGTGCGAGTGAAGAAGAAGGGGAGCTGGGGTTTTCTATAGGAGTGAGGTGAGGAATTTGGGGGTACGAGTGGAGCGAGCTGACGTGAGGTGGGTGGAAATGAGGAGGAAGAAGAGCACCCAGGTTTTTCTGGGGGGCGGTGTGCTGGGTGTGGGTAGCGCCTCTCATTATGTAAATATATGGGCTTTTGAATTGATTTTATTATTTACTAGGCTGGATGGGCTGTTTTGTCTTGGGACCAAATAAATAATTACTACTAGTACAGTGGAGACACTCTACAGCTACTAGGAAAAACAATTACTACTAGTACAGTGGATACACTACCGCTTCTGGCTCCTCCTAGGTCATCAAAACGTCTCCCTCTACTGAATGCCATTTTACTTTTGTTCACCGACATGCGGGCCATGCAGCGCGCGGTCCCAAATGCCATCCACCAAATTAGAAGGAAGTATGCAGGCGGAGAGTCACCCCGGTCATAGAGCGGCAGTAATGAGCCGTCGTATCACAAAACCCCACCTCCCCACAATCTAAGTTTGATGGACGAAGCAACCATCATTTCACTCTTTGCGGAATCCCCTTCTCCCTCACCGTCTTCAGAAAGCCAACACTCGCATCTGCCACTGTTCTTCTCTCCCAATGAAGGGAAGATAAGCGGATCCGTGATGTTGGTATATTTTCGTTTAGAGAAAAAAAAGAACTTTTGCATAGCAGTAACCGATCCTCACTCTCTTTTTTGTTTCATTGTCATTGCGATTGTGTTTTCCTTTCAGTGTTCTCCTAGTATTCGTCAGATTCATGATGGACCAAGGAGAACCAGGCAAAGATCTACTGATATTGGAGCAGACGCGGGAGGCTGATCCCCGTGATATAGAGGGCTCCAAGAAGATGGAGGCAGCCACCAAGTCGACCCCAGATATGCTGAGATGGTCAACGCCCCGTTTGAGGTTACAGCCCCCATGGCCCTGCAGGAGCAGTTTTCCCCCTTCGAGAATGTGTCCCCCCAGCTGAGCTGCCCAAGGTGATTTTCTTCTTTGCCGATCTCGATTGTGATTTTTCATCTAAGTATGTGGTGAAGAATAATGAAAAATTCTATTAGCTTCCATGCCATGGTATACATAGTGGTTTAAATAACTTGTGTTTCTTATACTGAAAGTAATTCAAAATTTGTTTCTGTTTCAATTAGAGCCTTGATGCAGACAAGGATTGTGTGGTTGTACATGTCACTCGCTATGAGGCGGATGACCTGAATATACGCATTGGGAAAAAAGAGTTCTTAGGATGTTTGATCCTGGAAGCCATTTGCGCTTATACCGATGTTGAGTTGTATTCCAGCCTCACTGTTGTCAGGCGTGTTGTCCAGGGTGTATTGGAGCACAAGATGTTCAAAGCTAATCCATCGTTTGTGAGGCATACTGTTTTTGTCAAGCTTACGCAGGAAGATGACATGGCATGCAACCACAAACAAGTTTATGAGTGGCAAGGCCACAAGGTTGTCTTCATGAAGGTTCACAGGATTGAGCTGCTGCCGGACGTCCTCGATGATGTTCATGGCAAGGTCCGTCTTGTGTCTAGCCCAAATTAGACCGAGGCATGAAATAGTTTCCCCAGCTAGTGTTTAATAGTAGTTTGGCTTGTGTCGAATTATTCGAACCTTGCCTATTATCAAGCCCTCTAGGCTAGTACTCTGTTTGAATCCGTCTATGGGAACTGCTGCTACTTTTGTGTGCCCGTGAATCATGTGAGAACCATCATAATTGTTGCCGAAACATATGCGTCCTCACTAGTTTTTTCATGAATATGGCATGGTAAGACATAAGTTGTCACGGTTTATCATACGAGCAGTGTGTGTTTGATGAAATAGAGTAATCGTTCGAGAACTGTGCGCCGACGTATGCATATGTACTCACTGTTGGTGCTACCCCACTTGTAAGCAGTTGTGCAAAACACGGTACATTGGCTCAGCTCGCTTCAACACTAGGCTATCGACAAGCTAACAATCAATAATCTGCCATCTGACATATAAGCAACTACGTATCTTGTTACAGTGGTTCATGCAGTTAACTGAGGCCACAATGTAAATTCCAAACGTTCACACGCTAGTCCAACGTTCATGTGGAACACTCACATTAAACTCGGCTTCATAAAAAACTTGAAAAGCATAAGTTAAGCAATTTTATACATCTCAATGATTCATAGAACATAGCAAACATATACTAGTTCACAGCAAAAGACAAAGTTGTGAGAAGGTTTACAAATCAGGGAAAACAAGCAAGGCTTCTCTGAGCAAAGGGTCTCCCGGCAGGCTTAAATTTCCTGAGTTCACTCTGGTTTTTTCTTGTTGCCACCATCCAGGGCTAGGTTCTCTCATTCTAGAATAACCAATTATAATTGTGTTCTCAGCTGGAATGCTGAACTGAACCATGTAGTGTACTGACTAGCTGAAATTCTTGTGCATTCCACTAAATTTAAGCACCACTATTTGCAGAAATAAGCAGACCACAATGCCTCTTGTCCGCGCACCTGTCCCAAAAACCTCCGTGCAACCGTGCCAGCTAGTCCTCGACCCATGGATGAACTGGTAGAAAGTGCATTCCGGACTAAGATGCAGTTGTTTTCGCTCGTCCCTGCACTGCAATCAGGAAGTAAAACGTACGAATCAACTTCTTTTAGATTGCATTGGTCATTCTACCTAGTTACTACCAATGTAGGAATACCGGGAACACTGGTGGTTAGAGGACGGCAGCTAGGAATAGCCATCTCATTTTGTGCAGTTGTAGTAAAACTGAGGTGTGTACTTTTGATTGCGCAGATAGAAACGATATGGAGAGAGACATCCCTGTTTGCGCAAATACGAAATACCGTTATTTAAACAATGGCAGATATTTGTAGTGACATATGATTAACAACAAAATCTATTGTGTTATAATTGGCACTAGATTGACAGTATGAAAGTGCCCTTAAGTAAGTAGCATCACATCACATCAACACTGCCGCTAGATTGACATGCAGAACAATAGCATTAGTATTACTATCATGAGAGTAGCACATGGTCAGTAAATGTGCAATCAAATTTGTGCAGTTCCACTGGGATGAAGCAATGTTAGAGGTGTGAGATTTAAGTGTAACTGCAAAAACACAATTCATGGGAAATAAAGCAAGACATAAGCACTTCATAAAATGGTGGTGGCATTGCCTCAATTTATTGATGGCACTAGACCATTACTTATAGTGACATTAGGTGGCATTGCTTAATGCTTCATGTGATTTTACATTAACGACATTGATATGGGTATAGGGACAGCAGGGGCATAAAGTGGTGAGGCAGATGTGGTTGCCGAGAGCGGCAAACACTCAGGCATCATGTCTGCATTTGTCCCATTTTTTATCTCCTCGGCGACATTTTCCTATGTGAGCACAGGAAATCTAGACCTGCTCATTCTCATTTGCGTTGTCCCCCAACACCCCTCACTTTCTTTCCTTTTTCAACCAAGAGATAGGTCCACTTCCCCCACCCTTCGCCATCCACCATGCTTTCTTCGCCTTTTCAACCAAGAGACTGGTTGGGTAGCCAGTATCTACCACTTTCCCCCATTTCCTCTTAGAACCAAGTCCTAGATTCATGCTACAACTTTCCCACTTTCTTCCCTGTTTGAACCAACTCTTAGATTCGACTGTATGAACTAGCTTTACCTCTAATAATAGTAAAAGTCTAGGTGGCTTTGGAACAGCCGACGGAAGTAGAAAAAGATCCACACGCAGCAACGTGGGGAGCTAGGGCAGTAGAGCAAGGCAGGTTTCGAAGGAATATATACCTGAGGGTCGTAGGCATGTGGCAAAGACGGTGTCGGGAGGCCGCATCTTGGCCACAATACCGCAGGGAGGAAGAAGGGGTCGAAGGCTCTCCTGAGCCCGCGCTCTCTCAGAGAGAACGGCGCGGCTGCCGATCGGGACGCGCGGGCAGCCGTTGGTCTCCTCCCTCGCCGCCGACGATAGCGTGAACGATGCACCTACACCCCTGCCCCGGTCGAGGTGGTCCGGCCGGATTTGTGACCAATCGTGAGTAGAGAGAGAGAGAGAGAGAGAGAGAGAGAGAGAGAGAGAGAGAGAGAGAGAGAGAGAGAGAGAGAGTGGCCACCTATGTCTTGCTTAGATCTCGAGAGCATGAGAGAGTGAAACAGAGGAACCCTAGTAAAGCAAGCGCTAAGGCTCCTGCTGTAACGCCCTGGATGTAACTTTCCATATTTGTAACTCCAACTCTTGCCATTTCCGGCTATGTGATATGGTATTTTCCTTCGTGGTTGGGTTTTGTCTTTCGTTTTGCTTTTTTGTTTTGTTCATGCATTCATCTTTGCATCATTTGCATTGCATCATGTCATCATGCCACTAAATTTGCAACTCAAATAAATTGAATGGATCTCTGACTCATTTAAATTGAGGGAAATGCACATGGTGATTTCTCTTTAAAACCTATTCAAAGTCTCCTACTATTATTACGGAGCTATATTAAAATATTCCATTAACTTTGGAATCACCATAACACACTTGCAATTCAATTCTCATGCCTTTTTGCTTCATGTTTGTTCTCCAAACTTTCTCCATAATTCTTTCTCCATTTATCGAGGCTCCTCCCAAATTCTCAACATTTTTGGGCACTTCGAAATCCTCGTCCTTGTTCAAACCATTTGAATTAAATTCAAATGAATCTGAATTTAATTCTTGCAATCATGCTCACTTCTATTTTCTTGGGACAAGCGCATTTTTTGTCAGTTCGGGAAAATAATCCCCTTGCACAAATTCTTGTCCACTCATTTCTTTTCTCTCCTTTTCTTTCTTTGCTTTTATGTTTTTGGGAGAGATTTGAAGAGAGAAAGATGCCAACAACAACAGCCGACCAGGCCACTGGCCTTTTCCCTCTCCGCGGTGTGGCCCAGCAGATCGAGGCCCAACCAGCAGCCCAGCCGCCCCACCTAAACCTATAACCCTAGCCCCTCACCACACTCTCTCCCGATCCCCATCTCTCCCTCTCGTTCCCGTGCCCGCCGCCACACCCGCATCGCGCCTGATCCCATCACCCGCTCGACCTCCTTCGTCCCGATCGGCAACAGAAGCGCCAACGAGCCCTCGTGCCCATGAATGTCCTCTGCCGCCCGCCTCCGTTCGCTGGTGTCCCTCGCCGCGGGACCTTCCCTCACATCGTTCTTCTGCTTCCGTGGCGCGCACCACCCAAGCCATGGCGCTTTGCCGCCCCTTGTCTCGCCCGCGAAGGCGACCACCTGCAGGTCGCTGCTCCGTGCCATCTCTGTCTTCCTCCTCGCCCGGTGCTCCTGCCCTTCTTCCCTGCTGCGCCTCTTCTCCGTCGCTGGGATGCTGCCCTCCGCCGCGCCCATCCATCCTTCCATCTCCCTGTGCCGCGCCTCAACGACATGGAGGCCCGAGCTTCGGCTGGGAGCAGCCGCAGCTATGTGGCGCCCCACCTCCAAGCGGTCGCGCATCGACGACCATGTCTCCGCCGCCTCCTGCCTAGTCTGCATCCCCGTCGCTCCTCCTTGGCTTTTGCGTGGACCTCGTCGCCAAGACCCCAAGACACAGCCCCGGCCTCATGTACCCGTGCTGCACCACTACGACCCACATGCCCTGTCCGCCGTAGTGGATGACCACGATGCCCCGCTGTCATCATGCACCTGCGATGGTTGTTGCTGTTTGACTCAAAGTTCGACTATGTTTTGCTGCCTCGACCAAGACCGCCAAGTACCATGACGCCCGGAGCTCTGGGATCCGTCAAGTTCGACTACCTTCGTGTGTACCTCTACCCTCGACCCCGTGTACGTCAAGTTCCTCGTCATGACCCTGAACATCTACGAAACGTGTATCGCTACTTTCACTACCGTTGCGTGAAGGACTACTTCCACTACGACCCGTGAACGACTACTTCCCTAGACGTTTTTGAACCGCCTCGAAATGCATGCTTTGAAGGTATACCCCGAGACGACGCCCGTGAATGAATGCATGAGTGATGTATGAGATGCCCGTGTTTGTACCATGTCTGAACTGTCGTTGCACGTTCCTCATTTGCCATGCCGTCGACCCGTGGGAACCCGGTTACCGGGAGCACCCCACCATCTCTAGCATGCTCCGCACATCCGCACACTTCCTGTTGCACCGGTATCTCCATGAGCTACCGGAACCAATATGTTGCGTGGCATCATTTTCAGATTCGTCGTCGTGACACCCTTTCTTTCTACCACGGTGACAAATGCCTCAGATCTTGCTCATGTTAACATTTTCATAAAATTGCTTAAAACTTGCATATGTCATTTGCATCATGATAACAACATTTAAAATGTTTAAAATTGTGTGTGTATTAAATTTCTAAATGACATGAGGATTTACCGGGATTGTTGTTTGATGTTTCCAGCCTCATTTAAATTGCCTAAAATGTGTAGTTACTTATGCTTCACCTTTTACCATGTTAACCAACATTTAATATTGATGTGTACCCAAACAAGAGTGAACTAAATATTTGAATGTGGTGTTTCGTCAATATGCAACTTGTTACATATTGAGCTCCACTTAACTTGTAGTGTTGTTTGTGCACTTTGTCATGCCATGCCTCATTAAACCGGACATGCATCATACTTGATTGTGCATCATGCCATGATTATGCTTGTTGGTTTACCATGTTGTTTGCTTCTTTCCGGTGTTGCTTCTTCTTGATAGTTCCGGTTACACTGCGTTTGTGACGATCCGTTCGACTACGTTGGTTCGTCTACTTTATGGATTCGATCTTCTGATTTCAGGCAAGATGACCATTACCCTCGATATCACTTCTATCTTTGCTTGATAGTTGTTCGTTCTATCGCTATGTCGCGCTACCTACCACTTGTCATATCATGCCTCCCATATTGCCATGCCAAGCCTCTAACCATCCTTCCTAGTAAACCGTTGTTTGGCTAATTTACCGCTTTTGCTCAGCCCCCTCTTATAGCGTTGCTAGTTGCAGGTGAAGATGAAGCTGGTTCCATGGTGGAACATGATGATGTTGGGATATCACAATATCTCTTATTTTAATCAATGCATCTATATACTTGGTAAAGTGGAAGGCTCGGCCTTATGTCTGGTGTTTTGTTCCACTCTTGCCGCCTTAGTTTCCGTCATACCGGTGTTATGTTCCTTGATTTTGCGTTCCTTACGCGGTTGGGGTTATGGGACCCCCTTGACAGTTTGCTTTGAATAAAACTCCTCCAGCAAGGCCCAACCTTGTTTTTAACTTTTGCCACCTAAGCCTTTTTCCATTGGGTTCTGCAGACTCAAGGGTCATCTTTATTTTAACCCCCCCGGGCCAGTGCTCCTCTGAGTGTTGGTCCAAACTAGAGCCCTTTGCAGCGCCACCTCGGGGAAACTTGAGGTTTGGTTTTAGTTGTACGGATTGCTCATCCGGTGTGCCCTGAGAACGAGATATGTGCAGCTCCTATCGGGATTTGTCGGCACATTCGGGTGGTCTTGCTGGTCTTGTTTTACCATTGTCGAAATGTCTTGTAACCGGGATTCCGAGTCTGATCGGGTCTTCCCGGGAGAAGGAATATCCTTCGTTGATCATGAGAGCTTGTGATGGGCTAAGTTGGGACACCCCTGCAGGGTATAAACTTCTGAAATCCATGCCCGCGGTTATGTGGCAGATGGGAATTTGTTAATGTCCAGTTGTAGAGAACTTGACACTTGACTTAATTAAAAAGCATCAACCGTGTGTAGCCGTGATGGTCTCTTTTCGGCGGAGTCCGGGAAGTGAACACGGTTTGGGTTATGTATGAACGTAAGTAGTTTCAGGATCACTTCTAGCTTCTCGACCGTTGCGTTGCTTCTCTTCTTGCTCTTATTTGCGTATGTTAGCCACCATATTTGCTTAGTGCTTGCTGCAACTCCACCTCATTACCCCATCCTACCCATAGGCTTAAATAGTCTTGATCTCGCGGTTTTGAGATTGCTGAGTCCTCGTGACTCACAGATACTACCAAAACAGTTGCAGGTGACGCAACCGAGCTCAAGTGGGAGTTCGACGAGGAACTTGGTCGTTACTACGTTTCGCTTCCTAACGATCAGTAATGGAGCCCAGTTGGGACGATTGGGGATCTAGCATTTGGAGTTATCTTCTTTTCATTTGTATTTGTCTGTAGTCGGACTATGTGTGTACTCTGAATGAGTATGTTTAATTAATGTATTGTGTGAAGTGGTGATTGTAAGCCAACTCTTTATCCCATTCTTGTTCATTACATGGGATTGTGTGAAGATGACCCTTCTTGCGACTAAACCACCATGCAGTTATGCCTCCAAGTCGTGCCTCGACACGTGGGAGATATAGCCGCATCGTGGGTGTTACACCTGCTTATATATATAGTGGAGTGATTTTGTTGTACCAGCTTCAAAAAAATGCGCTCCTACGTGTACCCGTGAGTGGGCGTGAGAGAACTAGTGCGTGCGTGCACCACTTCTCTTTGTGAGAGTACACTATACTATGCCCAAAGAACGTTCGCCATAAGAGTAATAGTATAAGTGTGTGACGTGTGAGCTAAAATAAAAGGTGCGCGACGTCTTTTGTTTTTTAGAAGTTCTGAGGGTAGGGTGTGAAGAGCACATATGTGTGTGACGTCTACCTGTAGATAGACGGTGGGTGCGAGAGGACTTGGGAGAGTCGTGACTCGTGAGGGTGCGTGTGTGCGTGAGAGAGAGGGGGCATGTATCAAGGCAATGCATGTGTCCGTAAATCATTATCCGACAAATGTTCGCCACAAGCCGTTTCCTGACGAACGCCGTAAGAACCGTTAGATCGGCATCCGACAATGTCAGTTTTGCCATGTCATTTAACAGAACAACCACTCCTCCTACACACAAATCTTCCACGTGAGTCTTAGCAACTGCCGTATGCTCCTCCCTCTATTCCAAAATGCAGTGCATATAGCTTTATTGAAAATTCGAACGTTGCAAACTTTTACCGAGTTTTTGTGTAACAAAATGCACATATAGAATACCCAGTATATATCATTTCACTCATCTTCGAGAGGTAACTATAAAGATGGGGGAGGAGTCTACAAAGAAAGACCGTTGTATCACCTGCAACAATTTCAACCATCCTTTGGTGTGGAGGAATATCATAGGAACTCTATATGATATGATTTTTATAGGATTTTTCCTTTAGAGCCAATTGGTTCATAGGAATAGATTCATATACTCCACATTTCAAAGGAAATAAACACGATATCATTTTTATAGCTTTAGAGCCACTTGGTTCATATGAATGGATTCTTATACTCCCATAATTTCAAAGGAAAATAAACATTAGTGTGTATTCAATAGAAAAGTTCCTATGATGTGAACCAAATGACATCTCTTTTCTAATCCCTCCTCATAGGAATTGATATACATGTCATCTCTATATTCAATAGAAAAGTTCCTATGATGTGAAGCAAATGACATCTCTTTTCCAATCCCTACTCATAGGAATTGAGATACATGTCATCTCTTTCCCTACAACTTCCATGTATACATCTTCTATTCCTAAATAGCTAGTACAACCCACTAGTAGCTTTTTTCCTAGACATGCAACTATGGCACAAGAACAAGTCATGCATGCAAGTCATAAATCACATTGTTTTTGTACTCTATGCATGCAAGCACCACATCATCAATTCGTGCATGTTACTCATAAGTTATTTCTTGCATTAAATTTTTTATTGACAATGTATGTGCTGGTCACGTGCCCACATATGTAGTTCACATTCACATTTTTGTTAGAAATGTCATTCTCTAACTGCAATTCATTTTTTGTCTTTGTACTCCCTCCATCTAGGTGTGTAAGTCATCTTTCGAAAACCAAATAATCCCAAAACACTTAGGCACGATACATTAACTCCCTCCTCGTTTCTTGTTTCGTGACATATCAACCAATAAGAGAAGTGGGCCGTGCATGCTTTCAATGGCTTGAGACTTTCAAACATGACATGCAGTGGTTAATTCATTGCATGAAATGCTATTAACTAGCAAAAAACCCTAAGATGACTTGTACACCTAGACAGAGGGAGTATTAAATTTTTTTTCATTTTAAGCATACATTCACTTCCCATTAGTTATAGATGTTTTTGAGGAACTTTTATGCATTATCTATACCCCTATATAGTGTGCGAATAACTTTGAAAGATGGTCGTTGGATGAAGCTAATCCGACAGTGGAGAGATGGCAAATCCGAGCACTACTGGCCATTGGATATCATCAACATTCCACCAGATTCTACCACATGTACAATCTAGAAGACTCCATGGTTGAACTTAAGCATAATGCACAAACCTCAAAACACAAGCACTTCTCCTTTGTTCTAGAATCTTCCGTATCATAAGTGCCCAAACTTTTTTTCTAAATGAATTGCCATTATTTGTTTTTTACTTTATGCTTTACAATGCACAATCCCATGAATCTTAACCTTTTTATAAAACTAATTGATTTTTAATGAGATGAACTATAAGAACTAAACGAACGTCTACATCATGCATATATGACTCAAAGCTTTACATGCTATAGTGTGTGTTTATTCATAATTTGGTTTCCAAATCTCATGCGTTCAATGCATGTGTACCTTACTACTCCCTCCATTCCAAAATAGATGACCCAACTTTGTACTAACTTTAGTACAAAGTTGGGTCATCTATTTTGGAATGGAGGGAGTAGTTTTGAGTAGAGTAGTAAATTTCACGTGGCCGCGGGTATATCAAAATGCAGGGCCCATGCATCATTGCCTTTCGGTCGAACCTACGTCCACAGTTTTTTGTACGTATATCTCCACTGGTCTCCGAACCCAAAATGTTGCCTCGTTCCCGTAAAACCAAGCGGCCCACACATATTAAGGTGTCGACTCGAACTCAATCCCTCTCCCATTTACTACGACGTGGCCCCACACGCCATAGTACTCCTACAAACCCTACCGCTGCACACATCATAGGGTTTTGTTCAAGAGGACAAGGGAGAAGCGGATTTGTAGGGGAGGCGCCTTAAAAGAAGTATTTGTAGTGGAGGCCCCTACCCTAGGGTGCCCTAGGTAGCTGCCGCACGCATCATTGGTTTTCTCTTTTCTTTGTGATCTTGCGCCCTAGAATGAAATGATGGTTGCTTCGTCCGTCCAGCTTAATGCGGGAAAGGTGGGGCTTTGTGATTTGACTCGTCATTGCTCATTTAATACTACTGCGGCGCTATGACTGGGGTGCCTCCAAGTCCAACCGCTGCTCTGTACTGTAATTTGGTGCATCGCACGTGGAACAAGACGGTGGATGAGCCACATGTCGGCCAAAGGGGTCCTGTTAAGTGTGTCGCCATTTCGTGTGCGGATTGACCCTGCTTGAGTTGCTACACCAACACGACAGGAGCAGCCTACCACTTGGTTTTGCTCCTTGGTGAATCCCGACTATATTGATCTAAAAAGATACGTACCGTACTACCCTCTCTGTCTCGGTTTATAGGGTGTGCATGTAGTTCTAGGTCATCCATTTGACTAAATAAATATGAGTTACTATGTCACAAAAAGTATATCATTGGATTCTTAAGCGGATGTAGTTTCTAAACATATACTGTTCATCACATATATAGCTAGTTAAATTCTCAACCTAGAATGACGTGCATTCCCTGTAAACCGATACAAAGGAAGTAGTAAAAATGAGGTGATTTTACCGAGCGATGGGCGGGGGAGCATGGCCTGTCATGCGGTCCCACGTGTCATGATGTACCAAGGCGATGTGCGTGTCCCTCCTGAGGCAGAACAACGGCAGAAGAAATACTACATGGTTTTCTTGAAGGAGATGATGGCGAAGCGAAGTGTGAGATAATGGCAGCTTCGTCCGTCTGGGAAGCTGCGGCATTGTGATTTGACATCTCATTGCTCATTACTACTACTGGGGCGTATGACTAGGGTGCGTCCCCTTGCTGTTCTGCGCTGTTATTTGGTGCATGACACGTCGACCCGGTTGCTATATGTCCCACATGTCGGCGAGATGAAGTACATAATTCTTGAAAGCGAGCATCGACGGAGGAGTACAAGACACGACTTGGTTTTTGCTGCTTCGCACGATCCATCGATACAAACCCGGACTAAAAAAGGCGAGGGCGGGTCTTTTCCCGCGCGGCAGGCAGGGGAGTTTGGCATAGTCTGTTCGAGGCAACGAGGCAGGAAGGGAAACAAGCAAATAAAGGTTGAGCGACTTAGTTTTGGGAAAATATGATTTTATGGAGTACGTACCCACTATGGAGGTAGTACTACTTACTACTCCCTCCTTTCCGGTTTATAGGGCTCATCTGAAAAAATTCGTTTTTCCGTTTTATAAGTCTCAATTCTACTAGTAGTAGTAGGACCATCACATGTTTGGATTTCGAGGTGCGTTAAATCACCCGATGCAAGCAGTGTCAAGAGAAAACTCACCAATGCATGTAGAAGTTCATGGAAATTTAGTGGTCATGCATGCATTCATTCTAATTAATGCCTCGGTAAACATAACTTCTTGAGAAAAACGAGCGTACTAATTACTTGTGCAAACTATGAAATGAATTCCACCACTCACCGTCTACCTTGGTTGAAGAGATTTTGAAATTGAGCCATAAACTAGAAAGGAGGGAGTAGTAACATAGCCTAGGGTAGCTTGCTGCACCACGAACTCCAAGGAAATTGCTGTAGTAGTACTACTCCTATATACCATTGTACTACTCCTACTACTAAAAGACATACTCCCTCCTTTCCGATTTATAGGGCTTATCTTAGAATTTAATTTTTCCATTTTATAAGGCTCAATTTGGTTGTTCCCCATCACATGTTCAGATTCCAAGGTGCATTAAATCATTGCATGCAAGTATTAAGAGAAAATTGACCAATGCATGTACTTTATGCATGCATGCATTGCAATTAATGCATTGATAAACATAAGTTTTTGAGGAAAACAAGAGCATTAATTAGGTGCTTTTGCAAACTACAAAAAATATTCCACCACTCACCATCTACCTTGGTTGGTGAGATTTTTGAATTGAGCCCTTTTAACCGGAAAGGAGGGAGTATGTTTCAAACAATATGATAATCTCTCTAACCAAGGTAGGGACGAGGAGTAAACGGAGGGAGTAGTAAAATTTTCTCCTCATCCTACGAGCCACCGCGCGCGTGGGCGAGGGAGCGGGTGTAAGGCGTATTCTAAGCAAGGTCCACCTCGTCCTGCGAGCCACCATGCCCGTGGGCGGGGGAGACAGCGTACTAAGCAAGCTTATCCTCGTTTTGCGAGTTGACGGGACACATAAAAAGTAATACGTACAGAGCATCTCGAGTGTATAGAGCCTTGCCTCTAAGGTAGGCCCCACATGGTTTGCCTCTTTTTTAACTTAACGCGTCAAGTCACAATTTGTTTGTTCACCCGTGGTAGACGATCCTCCATCAAGTGGACAACCAGTACACGTGTCAAATTACCACGTGGGCTGCCTTTTCGTACATAAATGAGCTCCACCGTGTACCCGCGCGGGTGTGGTTGGGAAAGAGAAGGGAGTACATGCGCCATGTGCACCTCTTCTCTTCGTGCACGTCCCCCACCTACATGGGTGTGTGTGTGAGAGATACAAACCTAGACATAATGCGCCGTCCATCCCCATGCCTCCGCCCAGTCCTACCACCAGTCACCACCACGCCCCACTCCTCCTCACCTTATCTCTCATCTTTCTCGAGATATCATTTTTTCGATGAAATTCTCGAGATACCATTTTTCTAATAAAGTTCTCGAGATATCATTAGTTTTACACATGGGATTACCCCTGCATGGGTCAATCACAACATGTGTTTTGTAAAAAAATGCATCTTGATGTTCCGTGCAATGCACGGGCATCTTGCTAGTCCATGAAAACAACACATGGCAAAATTTCACGGCGAACGAGGGATTTGAATCTGCTGGGAGGGGCTGTTTGGATCTTGCCCGGGGTAGCCAAACTATTGGCAACCCTTTGGCACCGATGAACGAGGAATGGCTCGGGTGCTCATGCATCCTCCAACCCGCACGTTGGAGACGAGCTCGCACGAGCTGTGCTTTATTTGTCGCACCACGCCGCCCGAGCCGGTCACAGTCCGACCGACGACCCGCAAATTACGCCATCCAACGGTAGCCGCACACATTCTGACAGCAACCCAACCAACTAGACAAAATTCATGCAAACATAGCGATATTTCATATAAACAATGACGAAATTCATATAAAATACCGGATTTTCATACAAACATGAGGATTTCATTACATTCAAATCAACTAAGCGGTGCTAGTTCTGGACAGCACAAGTATATAATACCTGGCCTAAATGGTCGTCCGCTGATCCATTTGTGTTCCTCATGTCCGGCAGCATGATCACCGGATTGCCAGGAGACCCGAAGGTATATGCTTCAGCGCAAAGGACAGCTCACTTCCCCACTGCCCAACTGATGATGGTGGAAGGGGGCTTCTTCGCTTCTGTGGAGCCCATGTGGGGTCGACGAAGGTCCTCGCAATGAAAGGATCCGGCAAGACACCTACTGTGTACGCCGGCGTCGCCTCGACGGTGGCCTTCATGGGACCCAAGCAGTGACGGCCTCCCGTGTTCTACTTCTCCTCGATGATGGCGGCGGACGCGGAGGCGCTGGCCACCGACTCATCGCTCTCTTCGCACCCGGCTTCTGTCTCTGCTTGCATGGCGCGGCCGCTGGCATGGGAGTCTCGGCCACAGAAACGAGAGACGCGATCGCAGACACGGGAAGCGCGGTATGAGGCGGCGGCATGGACGGCAGCGACGACGCCCGTGCGCCACTCATCATCGAGCTGGCCTAGAGCGGCGAGTTGCTGAACCGCGCGCCGGCTTGGGGCGGCAACTGGCTCCGTTGGGGAGGGGAGGGAGGTGGATCAGCGAGCTGCATAGCTCATATCCGGCGGGCTCGGCGGGCCACCCAGCCGGCTCGGATGCGGGATAACTACTCTTCGTAAGCCATTGTAAGAGTGGACAAAATGGAGAAGGAGAAGATAGGGGAGCGGCGGAGGTGTGCTATTCTTGGCCGGCGTTTGTCCTCATTTAAATAGGAGATTAAATAGACGGCGGACGGGAGGAGCTCGGCCGGCGTTGCGTTTAATGCCGGCCCGGTCATGAACGGACATGTGTCCAGAGTGGGTTTCTCGGCTTCCACACGAGTTTCATGGAGGCGTTTGAATGCGGCAAGGAGGCGTGTTCAGCCGGGCGTGCAGCGAGTGGCGCCCTCGACTCTGATGTACGACACCGCACCGTTCTTCCACTGACGTGTGGCTCTTTGGGTACATGGCCTGCATGTCAGTGACCCAACGCAGGCAGCGCACGGTAGAGGAACTTTTGGTGGGCCAGGGCGGTCAGAAGTGGGCATTTCATAAACCGATGATTATTCATTGAGTGTGACATCATCTATTTCATGTAGATAAGCCTACTATATAATGTAAGAGAATTTTAAAATTTTCATATATACGTTGATAGCCCGTTTGATACATTGTGATTCATAAAGACCGCTGCAAACATCAATGTTCTGCTGATCATAGATAAGATTGATTAATACCCGTAACAATCCATGTCCTTAACAAAGGGTTCATGCACGTATAGGTTGAGCGTGTGTCTTGCCTCGTGTGCTTTGTGCATGCAGGTGTGCGAGTGTTGCGTGCGTGCATGTGTACGTTTCAATGTTGCATGCATGTGTGCATACGTGCGTGTGTTCGTGAGTGCATGTGTACGTGTCAGTGTTGCACGCCTGCATGCGTGCGTGTGTTCATGCGAGTGTTGCGTGCGTGCATGTGTACGTGCGGGGTGAGGCTACACATTAGTCGACTGACTTTTCCATCTCTGGTCAGTAGATTTTCCAGCCGTTGGATACGAAATCAAGGGCCTACAATTTATCTTCCACTGGTGCGCGTCGGTCCTAAACAAAGGGTTTTTAACCCCTTTCCGCGATGGCATTTGAAACTGTCTCCAAGTAAGTGTGGGCGATGGGGGGGTCCTTCCCACACGACCCAGAAACCGTCGGGGGTATGCCCTCTTGGCACACACGTTCGGCAAAATGAGGTCGTGTGCGACCGGTGAGCGCTCAAATACGGAAATACATATAGTAGAGCTAAAAAACATACAATTATACGGCAAAATTGTTTCCGGTTGCAAGTACATCCCACACAGTCAGTCCCTGCTAAACATTTCCATTCGTATGCACATCCCACACAGTCGCTCCAAGGAAAACATTTCTGTTCACAGGTACATCACACACAATTTTTCCCGTTAAATCGTTTGCGTTATTGAATGTATCACACACAGTCCATAGAAGAAACTGTGTGGCAAAGGTTGTCCATCACACACCGTTTTTATGTGGTAAATGTTTGCGCAAGGTGGCCTAACGCAAACAGTTTTCAAGAGAAAGTCATGTGTGATTGTTCATTGATCCAACACGGTTTATTCCTAGAAACTGTGTGCATTCTCTGAGGTCATCGCCCACTGTATTATTTCAACAACCATTTGCAATAGCAAAACCCAATTAGCAGGAAAATTCGCCATTACCGGGCTAATTATTTGATTATTCATAATCCATTTATTAATCTAATTGACATTTCATATTAAGCACACAATATATTTCATTTCCATATCAAGGAAGCAGAATTTCATAATTGAAATACACCAAAGTACAACATGATATAGCTTCAGCACTCAGCTACCCCATTACACAACTGCACCAGTAGCAAGTTCCACATGCAACATGTAGAACCTTTCAAAATTAGCATCATAGACGGTATATAGACAGATGCATCTTATCTGGAAAACTGCTGAAGCGGAAGGCGAATATTGAGCCTTCATTCATGTTGTTCTTCGCAACTTTAGGCCAGTGCCTGTGGATGATTGACCGTCTGTCCTTCGTCCTCTTCAGGAACACTTCAATATTGAACCATGGGTGTTGTATGAAAACCTTCCTCGCCTCCTGACCATAGAGGTGGCCTGAGAGGTAATCATCAGTGAACTGCTTTGGAAAGGCCTGAAAACAAGGATGTGCATAAATATCTTCTCTATATTGGAAATGGGGGCAAAGGAATAAAAAAAGGCAAGGTATAATAGTTAGTACCATCTTGTAGTGAACTGATGTCTTCATTGTGCAGACAAAGATCTTGTTGTTTTTGTCACTAATTTCTTTATCCTAACAATCTTTCTAAGTTTCTTGATTTGATTGATATTCATGGACAACTCATTTCCCCATATGCAAAAGGATCGAACAATGGGTCAAAACCTCTGACACCAGGACCTACATGTGCAAGAACAAATTGTTAAAAACCAAAATATTATAATGGTTCCTGCAATTGCACAATAATGTGCTATTAGAGAACGGACCATGCACGTGCTAACCTCGATTGTAAACCTCAGTGCTTCCCATTGTTTCCCTGCAACACATATAAGGAGTTAGTCATCAGGTTAAGTAAGGGTTCGCATGCTATTAGTAAAATATGTTGATGAAAAATAAGCACATTGCAGATTCATCAGATTAATTCAAGCCACACGGAAAACCCATTTACCCAAACCAAGCATGACTAAGAACTAGGAAATATAGCACTTGTATATGTTTCTCATGTATTAAGTGCAGCCAAATTCGATTTATTCCTCACATGCACAACAATACAAAATTCTACCCATGACAATTGGACATTGCATTGCAGAATTGAACCAAGCAGTTAACTAAACACCACAACAAATGAACCAAACATTAACTAAGCACCACATTGCACAACATAACATACTCCTAATAGAAGATCAGACAGTTAACCAAACAAGTTAACTACAGCCAATTGTAGCAATTGTATTTGTTTCTCATGTATTTACTACAGCCAAATTCAATTTATTCCTCACATGGTATACAATAACAGAATGCACCCACAATTTTGTAAAGATAAATTTGATTTATTTCTCACATGGAAGACAATACAAAATTGTAGCCTGAAGAATTGAACATCACATTTGCAGAATTGAACCAAACAGTTAATCAAGATTTATAACTAATTAACAAAAGAGTTAATAAGTGAGCACCACTTCGCATTTAAATATAGAACATATACACTAGAGCAACAGATTGCATGGTAAAATTAGATAGCACAATTCACTAGAATTTGTGAAGGAAAGGCAGGAGCGGCACACGCAACGGGTAAACCGAGCATGCTTAACTGGCGTAGCTATCAAATGGCAAGGTGCTCCTTTAAGATCTGGGGCTCAGCACGAATGGCAGCCATCGCGACCTCATCCGCTGCCAAATGCTCCTTGAGGTCCTGGCTATACTGCGTGCACCATGGCTTAGGCCGGCGCTTATTTGGTGGAGGGGTTGGTGATTTGGGTGGAAGGTGCCGCGCTTGCGTCGGCGGTCAGGGCATGTGGGATGTGGAAGGAGGAGGAGGATGCGGGTCGGGTGTGGATTACTTGCCTGGATAGAGGAGGTCGAGAAGCGTGAAGGAGGGTCGCCGACGAGGAGGCGGCGCAGCAAGCAAGGAGTGAAGGTTTCAACTTGGAAAGGAAGGCGGAAAGAGGGGAAATGTGGCTTTTGGTAGGGGAGGGGGGGAGTTAGATATTTCGCAGGCGAAAATTTGGAATCGCTCAAATGAAAAAATCATGGCAGCAAAGTGTCATCAGACACGGTGCCTTATTCAGAACTGTGTATGATATGTGGACATCACAAACGACTCAGATAGCTTAACCCGTGTGTGATGAGTTTGAGCGTCAAAAGTTTTGGTTCGAATTTCCATGGTTACAGTGATCATCCACGTTATTGCATAATTTGGGTACACCAAGGAGACTACAGCACACCCACACATCTTAATCGAGCAAGTTCAGCAATTAAACAGAGCTAGCTGACCTAAACATTACTCTAATAAATTAAAGACCGGCGCTCTTAATTAAACAAAACAAAGAGTACTACTACGGCTGGTGCTCTTCGATCTACGCCGCCGCCTCCATGTTCAGCTCGCGCCCGACGGTCTCCTGGGGAGGGGGCTCCGTGGCATCCATCGCACCATACTCGGCAAGCATCTCACCATCCGTGTCCGCCATCTCTTTGGAAAAGGCCGCCACGAGATGGGCATGGGCGGACGCAATCTGGGCTTGGACGGGCTCCTTCGTCGCAAGGTATACGGCGGAGGAACGGATGTCTGCTCGAACGCTCTCGGCGATTGCCAGCTCTTTGGCCGTGGGTTGCCGACCGTTGTCAGAGAAGCTTCATTCGATTTGTGCGGTGACCACCAGGAGCTGGGCGTGGGCGGCCTCCATCAGGGCTAAGGCCGCTGCTACGGAACGGACAGCTGCAGTGCGCTCTCGCTAGTTGCTATCCCCGTGGCAGATGTTGCTGCCGCCACCTGAGAAGCAACAACGGCTGTTTGGGCTGCCTTTGCCACCCGGTCGCAGATTGTGGCCGCGCTCATGCACCTTGTTAGCATGCGCATGGTGGCTGCGGCCGCGCTCTCGCTGGAGTGGGCCACCGAAGTTGCCCTCACGACGCGGGTCCACGTGCCCATCTTTCACCGGCATTTATTGAACAAAGTGAAATGATTTTTGGGGAGCGAGCTAGTGTGCTTGAGATGCCGGCTGTGGACTGTAGCCGACGCACCTTCTCGCGTAAGACATAGGCGTACTATACACCGACGGTGCTCCAGGATATTTTGTGTTGCATCTCACGCAATTGCTGATAATAAACTGTGTGCGATCTACTTGATTTTTCATCTTGATTTGAATTACATAATGGATGGGGTCACAGCGGGAATGGACGGTGTTTGAATTGCTAGACCTTTTATCTAGAGTGAACATGCAACTATATGTGTGTCGTAAAAGGATTGGAATTATTCAGGGTTCGTTTGAACATTTAATCCATTAAATTGGATTTCTAGCCATTTCAGGTGAACAATTCAAATTTGAACTACATGCACATGCTCCAGTGCATATAAATTGGTCAAAAGATCAAATTTGTGTCCTTGGGTGCATGCTTAGGTCCCATGCAAGAAATGGGAATGAATTTCAAACACCAGGGCACCGTTGATTGCCGGCAAAACATTGAGATGCCTGGTTTTTAAATTCTAGTAGATCAAAAACTCGTCTAAAATTCACGAAAGTTGGCATATCATGGAGCTGCATCAACATGCCGTGGTACAATTTTTGTCCTATTTGGGGCAAGTTTGGGTATATGCTTCTCACAAACCGGAGCTTCTCACAACAAGCATGCTGGTTTTCGGTAGGGAACGTCCCACCTTTGGGGACGAAATGATATCCATTGCCTCTTATTGCTTTCAAATTTTTTCTCATGTCAACATAGAACAACAGGAGTGTTGTGTGATTTTTTGTGATTTTTCGGGGTTCGTTTGGACATTTTATGCATTAACTGAGTTCTCAATGCATTTATGTGCATAATTCAAATTTGAACTACATGCACATGCTCCGGTGCATATAAATTGGTCGAAAAATCAAATATGTGTCCTTGGGTGCATGCTTAGGTCCCATGCAAGAAATGGGAATGAATTTCAAACACTGTGGCACCGCTGATTGCCGCAAAACATTGAGATGCCTGGTTTTAAATTCTAGTAAATCAAAACTCGTCTGAAATTCATGAACCTTGGCATACTATCATGGAGCGGCATCAACATGCCATGGTACAAATTTTGTCCCATTTGGGGCAGGTTTGGGTATATGCTTCTCACAAACCGGAGCTTCTCACAACAAGCATGATGGTTTTCGGTAGGGAACGTCCCATCTTTGGGGACGAAACGATATCCATTGCCTCTTACTGCTTTCAAATTTTTTTCTCGTGTCAGCATAGAACAACATGAGTGTTGTATGAATTTTTGTGATTTTTCGGGGTTCGTTTAGACATTTTTATGCATTAACTGAGTTTTCAATGCATCTATGTGCATAATTCAAATTTGAACTACATGCACATGCTCCGGTGCATATAAAATGGTCGAAAAATCAAATCTGTGTCCTTGGGTGCATGCTTAGGTCCCATGCAAGAAATGAGAATGAATTCAAACACCAGGGCATCGTTGATTGCCGGCAAAACATTGTGATGCCTGGTTTTTAAGTTCTAGTAAATCGAAAACTCGTCTGAAATTCATGAAACTTGGCATGCTATCATGGAGTGGCATCGACATGCCGTGGTACAAATTTTGTCCCATTTGGGGCAAGTTTGGGTATATGCTTCTCACAAACCGGAGCTTCTCACAACAAGCATGATGGTTTTCGATAGGGAACGTCCCACCTTTGGGGACGAAATGATATCCATTGCCTCTTATTGCTTTCAATTTTTTTCTCGTGTCAACATAGAACAACAGGAGTGTTGTGCGAATTTTTGTGATTTTTGGGGGTTCGGTTGGACATTTTTATGCATTAACTGAGTTTTCAATGCATTTATGTGCATAATTCAAATTTGATCTACATGCACATGCTCCAGTGCATATAAATTGGTCGAAAAATCAAATCTGTGTCCTTGGGTGCATGCTTAGGTCCCATGCAAGAAATGGGAATGAATTTCAAACACCAGGGCACCGTTGATTGCCGACAAAACATTGAGATGCCTGTTTTTTAAATTCTAGTAAATCAAAAACTCGTCTGAAATTCATGAAACTTGGCATGCTATCATGGAGCGGCATCAGCATGCCATGGTACAAATTTTGTCCCATTTGGGGCAGGTTTGGGTATATGCTTCTCACAAACCGGAGCTTCTCACAACAAGCATGATGGTTTTCGGTAGGGAACGTCCCACCTTTGGGGATGAAATGATATCCATTGGCTCTTATTGCTTTCAATTTTTTTCTCGTGTCAACATAGAACAACAGGAGTGTTGTGCAATTTTTTGTGATTTTTCGGGGTTTGTTTGGACATTTTTATGCATTAACTGAGTTTTCAATGCATTTATGTGCAAAATTCAAATTTGAACTACATGCACATGCTCCAGTGCATATAAATTGGTTGAAAAATCCAATCCGTGTCCTTGGGTCCATGCTTAGGTCCCATGCAAGAAATGGGAATGAATTTCAAACACCAGGGCACCGTTGATTGCCGGCAAAACATTGAGATGCCTTGTTTTTAAATTCTAGTAAATCCAAAATTCTGTTAACCATTCACGTGACACCACGTGTCTTGGTTTTAATGGCTGTAGGAGGTGCCGTGCTGACAGCTTCTTGACCTTGACTGAACGGGAGGCGTGCGAGAGCCGAGCAGGATTTCTGCAGCTCTTGATCGCAAACGTTTTAGATAGAACACCCGTATGCAAAGTGAGAACAGCGCAGGATTTGTGCATCCCTTCAACGCAATAGGTTGTTTTGGACGACCCGTGTGCAACCACGTACAATCAATTTGGTAAGATTTGTCAATCCTTGTAACATAGATTTCATTCATAGATTAAGCAAAGATTTCATTCATAGATTAAGTAGTTGTTCTTAATTTATAAAAACAGTTCAACTCGACAGCTGAACCGACCAAACTTTTCCCCAATTGTTGCCAACCACGTATTGAAATAGCTAGTTCAACTATATATACTAGCTAATTTTAAGTACGTTGTACAGTTCCACCACATCTATAGTCAGATGAACTGAACAAAATAGCCCCTAAATACTACAACTACTACTACTGCGGAGGGGCTTTGTACTACTTTCGGCTGCTCTCTCCGCCGAAGGCCAAGAAGAGGCGAGGAGGAGGAGCCTACCAACGAGCTGGGCAACCGCAATGCGGTGCTCGCCGCATGCAGCTTCAGCGACGCCACCTCGAACGCCTCTGCCGCTCCAGACGACCCCTCTCGAAGCGGTGGTTCTCCTCGTAGATCTTCTGATTCCTCGCCTTTGAGGCGGCGTGTGCCGCGGCCACGGCGGCAGTAAGGCTCTTTGCATGCTCGACGAGGCACTCCTTCTCCTCCCGCAAGAACTCGGTGTAGCGCGCAAGGTCGCCGACGCACGTGCGGGCATCGACCTCCGCCTCCTGCCTTTGGGCGGTGGTGGCGGAGCGGGTGATGACCCTGGCGATCGACGGTGGGCTGGCGGCCACGACGGTCGACGACGGGGTGGCGGCCACGACCACCACCTCCCGCCTTCGGGCTGCGGTGGCGGAGCGGGTGATGGCCACAGTGGCCGGCAGTGGGGTGGCGGCCACGACGGCCACCTCCCGCCTTCGGGCCGCGGCGGCGGAGCGGGCAATGGCCCTGGCTTTCGACGGTGGTGTGGCGGCAACGGCGGCCGGCAATAGCTGCCTACGGGCACCGGCGGCGAAGCGTGTGGTGGGTGTTCCGCGCACACCCAACAGGGACGCCACATGCACTACACTACACTGGGGACTGCACCACCGCCGCAGTGTAGCCTCCCAGCTGGAGCTACCCTCTGATGACGGCAGAGTGGCGGACCGGTGCCATTGGCGATTGTGGGAGAAGCAGATGAGATAAGCTACAGGGATGGAGGGGAAAATGCGACGCAGCACTCGCCGGCCGTGAGGGTTTTTATAGCAGGCCGGTAAGCATTGGGATTTTGGGGGATTTCATCGAGTCGGGCGGAAAGCTTGCGCAGGAACCTGCGAGGTTGCGCGGGAATGGGCTCACCGATGATTCATTGGCGCCACCGTTTGGCAAAAAGAACGCCCCCGCGCATTGCCAAACTTGCGCTGTAAGCCATCTACGGCAGCGGAGTGACAAGACGTGCGAGAGGAGGACGAAATGCCACGTACACATACGGTTAATAAAAAAACGTTTGCGATTTAATTACCTACTATACCACCGTCCTGGTTTATAAGTATGATTTAACTAATAAAATACGAATGCATGTCGCAAAAGATTATATAGTTGGATTTGTATTCAAACATAGTTTCCAATTATATAATTTTTAAAACATGCATTAACATTTTGTTGGTTACATTTGAGGGCAAAGTATGGCAAGGAATATAAAGGAGACTATAGACTAGACGGAGGTGGTACCACACGGCCGCTCTCTACGCAGCGACGCAACTGTCGGCCGGCTTGTAGGCGACCATTTCCTGCGTGTTCAACTGCTCTATGCGTGTGGTTGCTTGCCGTTCAGGCGGCCGCGGCACGCTCTGCTGGCGTCTCGCCGCGTGCGCTCTGCTCTCGCATCCCTCCGGGTGCTCTGCCCTCGTCCCTCCATGCGCTGCCAGTGTTTTGGGTCGGTGCACGATCCCGCACATTCGTGTGCAAGCGGTTGTGCCGGGCGCGGCGCGACGGTGCAGTTACCCGCTGCAAAAACTGCCATGCGGACGCGCTGACAATCCATGCCGCCCGACCCCCTTTTATTCCTGCGGCCATTTACCTTTATCTCTCGTCTCACATGACACAATAAGAACACCCACGAGGACACATACAGAGAGGACATCCAACGGTTCCAATGGCGCTCCCAGCGGCTGACGATGACAACGGCGGGCAGTTCACCACGCATCACGTAGTGGACACCCACGTGAGGGGGAAGGCCCTCTCAGTGGTGTACATGAACGATCCGGTCTTGGTGCAGAGCTCCATCCAAACTATGGAGCAGTTCCTTGCCGAGGACAAGTACCGAGTGGTCAGCTTCGACCTCGAGTACACAATCGGTCGTGCCGGGCACGATCAGAAGGTTGCCGTCGCCCAGTTGTGCGTGCGACATGACGTCCTCGCCTACCACTTCCACCTTGCCATAAGGCCTTGCGAGCGTTTCTCCAGGTTTATCAAGAGCTCCGACTACAGTTTCGCTATGGTGGACACTACCAACGATCTAAAAGCGCTCAAGGTTTCGGACATGAAATGCCCGAATCTTGTCAACATCCAGCACCACTATGGGGCAGCGACAAAAACAAACTAAACTCCCTGGTTGACCTCACCTCGGCCATCATCGACCCCTACTACGCGAAGATGAAGGAAGAGAGCAATAAGGACAAGAACGCCTGGCACAAGGTGTGGCATAAGAGATTGGATGAACAACATGTCAAGTACGCGGCCATGGACGTGTACACAAGCTACGAGATGTACATGTGGATCGTTGACATGAGGAGTTGTCTTTTTCCTGATAAAGACGAGGGATCGAGCCACATAGCAGTGGCGGGGGCGTTACAAGAAGTAGATGGCTAGACGATCTTCTCTCCTACTTTAGAATGCATGCAATTGTTTATTGAGGTGTGTGCGAATGATCTGTATAGTCACTTATGTAATTGGATGTTTATTTCAGTTATATATATACATGTTATTCTACTATAGACAGAGCAATTCACATGACTTATAAGCAGCAATCGTCTGTGTTATTATTGGTCTTCGCACACATTTCAGATTACGGACCTGTTTGCAGCGTATCACACACATCTTGTTCAGTTGAACCATTTCCATTGTGTTGCCTAATCACACACAGTTCATCCCAGTGAACCGTATGCTATATATCGCACACGCCTTCATCTGGCTGCCCGTTTCTTTTGTGCCTCCTCATCCCAAACAGTTAATTGAGCTGAACCGTATGCCCTGCATCGCACACGCAACAAAATTCTGAATTGTGTTTGATGAATTTGTCATCGCAAACGTTTTGCACCTTTCTTGACGGTTTTTTTACACCATCATTTGCGATTACACCGCCGCCCGCACGGCCACACCACCCCGCCCGCCCTGAAACCACTACCCACCGCCGGTCCACCGCCGCCCCGGCCATCCCTCTGCCCCCGGCGCCGAGCTTTTTCTCCGGCGATCCCCATGCCACTGACCAATCACCGCGCCCCCACCACCGGCGACTGCTAACCAGAGGTCTCACGACTTCGAATCCCCACCGACCACTAATTTATTACCATTTCTGTCCTTCATATACGCGCTGACGGGTGGGCCCTATGGTAACGTGCGCTGCTGAATGTGGACCATTTGACTAGTCAATTGATTGTGTCATCAACAAATTATGGAGCTGTATGGTGAGCCAGTGACCGTATGATCACCCTAAAATGTATTTTATTAACACAGTACAGACTCAAACTACCATTTCTTTCTTTCATATACGCGCTGATAGGTGGGCCCCATGGTTACGCGCTCCGATGGTGCAACACTGGTTGCGCCACATGGAACGTTTGACTGGTGAATTGATTGTGTCATCAACAAAATACAGAGTTGTACGGGTGAGCCAGTGACCGTATAATCACGACATGTATTTTTTTAACATGGTACAGACGCAAGTGCTCATATATACGTGCAAGCACTCACCGCTATAAGCGCACACACACGCAAACCCTACCCCTATGAGCACCTTCAAGAGAGTGAGCCAACATATGATCTTGAGATTTTACGAAGTCACAATAGGTGCCTCGTAGTTGAGTGGAACGTCTCCTCCCACTGAATGCACATCGCTGGAAAATACTGAAATTAACCCAGTATAAATGCTAGCACCAGGACTTTAACCCTGGTGGGCTCGGGAAACCACTGTCCTCCTAACCATCCAACCACAGGTTGGTTAGCACCACAAAATGTATGTGGTGACCATAATGAGCTTATTCTGAAGTCCAGTGACTATATCGTGCTTTCGCTTCAAATACAATGACCGTAAGTGTCGTCAACAAAATATGGAGCACGCATCAAATACAATGTCCGTTAGTGTCATCAACAAAATACGGAGACGTATCATGAGCTAGATACTGTATGATCACCACGAGAATGTATATGGTGACCATAATGAGCATATTCTGAAGTCCAGTGACCGTATAATGCTTTCGCTTGAAATACATTGACCGTCACGCGTGAATGTGTCAGGGGCATGCATATTTTTAGAGGGCCGAGAGATAGTTTGTGTGCGTACGTGAAAGTGGTGTAGAAAGAGGGGGTGTCCGGTGGAGAGATATGCCCTTCGTTTCTCTTTCCCATGACTAATATTTTAGGAGAAAATATAAATATTCACAATGCAGAACAAATATTTTTGGATGCACCATGATATTAACTTTCATGTATAACATTGTACTATTGTATATGCTTATTTTCTTAGTGGCCGATTGCGTGTGTGGTGTGGTGGGCACATCATTTCTAGTCGGGGTGGGCACATCATTTCTAGTTGAGGTGGGTCAACATGAGGACTCATGGGTGGGTTCCATCATGCACCACATAGGTTGGACCGAGACGCATTATACGAAGACCCATGTGGAGGACTCGGCGTACAACACGAAACTACCAGAGTCGTGGAGGACTCTATCCCCATTGGTGATAAGCCGACTATATATGATTTGTAACCCTAGGCCCCGAGTATGTTATAGAAGCCTGGGGGCTAGTTCGTCGATAGCATACACACACGCACAATGCCTGGTATTCACGTTTACTTTGTACACACCCCTATCACTAATATACAGTACCAGGAGTAGGCTTTTTCCTCAACTGCAAGGGTCCGGACTTGGGTAAAACTTTGCCTCGTATTACCATCTAGCCTAACAATCAGGGATATCCTACCGAATGATCAGATGGAATCATATCTGCCAACTACTAAGAGAGAGGTGTGTCTGTGGGGGAGGGGGGCGCAATGTGTGAGAGAGGCCTAAAGATAATGTGAGTGCGGGAGACACGTAGGCACATATATGTGCGTATAGAGGGCTAGTAGAGATCGTGCGTGTGTATATATGCATGTGAGAGAAATAGTGTTTTCCAACTGAGGTTAGTGAAAAGAGTAGTACATAGTAGTCAGAAAGATATATATATATATAGAGAGAGAGAGTGTGTGTGTGTGCGTGAGACACCCCGGCACCCCGAGGGAGATTGTGAGCATGTGTGAAAGAGAAATGCCGATGTATATAAAGTGTGTGCACTTATGCGTTAGATAGAGAGATATATAGCACGTTTGTGAGAACGGGCCGAGGCATAGTGCATCTACGTGTAAAATGCGGTTCTACGCATTAAATTAAAATATAAATGGCATTATTATTTTGGATGAGATCATGAATTTTGCAATTTGCATAAATTAATATCGGTCTATCAGACACTCATACTCTATAGAATTCTAGCATGTGCATGTGTTTATTTCATATTATCGATCCATAGAGTGGGAGCGGTTTGTGTCGGCGTCCTGCGAACGGGCATCCCAGACTTGCTCGCTCATGCCCATGGCGTGGTTTCCACCAGCTGCCCAGACGCCCATCTTCATCAAGAACACTCAAGACCTCGCGAGGGCCAAGCCTCGCGAGGCGGACGATTTAATACCTCCCGGGGCGGCTCACTAGGCTCGCCATGAGGAGCAGAGAGATCAAGGCGAGGGGCACCTCGCGAGGTCCCTGTGACGCAAGCCATGACGACCAAGGCCAGGCGGGTGCCAGAGCGCGCAGTGTCCTCGTTTCCTCTTTGGTGCTAAAAAGGCAAGTGCAGGCGAGGAGTCCCGAGGCATCAGGCAAAGGTTGCCATATCGGTGCAACAAGACCAAAACCAGCAGGACGGTAGGACGGAGGTCACCGTGGAGCCCAGGACGGCGTCACCACTAGAGCCTTTGGCAGGCAAAGACCACCTTTAGTCAGGATAACTTGTACTGGTTGTCTCCCTTCAAATTTGGCCAAAGTTGGATCCCTTCCCGCCTACATTTGGGAAGAGGACCCGAGCCTGTATAAATAGGACTAGCCACCACAGTAGGAGGCAACTGATCTTGGGCCATTCGGATCATCCTCAACCACACAAGTTCATCAAGCTCAAGGACACCTCTCCTCAGGAGGTTGTTCTTCCTTTGTACTTGTTCATCCTCAGCCCAAGAGGCAATCCACCACACCACACTGGAGTAGGGTATTACACCACATCGGTGGCCCGAACCAGTATAAACCCTGTGTCCCTTATTCCGCGAGTTCGACGGGCTGAGCTTTGAGATCGCGGTGAGTGTGTGAGCTAGGGGGGGATCTTCGTGCGCACCCGTGATGTCTACTACGCAACCTTCTTCTTGTAGACGTTGTTGGGCCTCCAAGTGCGGAGGTTTGTAGGACAGTAGCAAATTTCCCTCAAGTTGATGACCTAAGGTTTATCAATCCGTGGGAGGCATAGGTTGAAGATGGTCTCTCTCAAACAACCCTGCAACCAAATAACAAAGAGTCTCTTGTGTCCCCAACACACCCAATACAATGGTAAATTGTATAGGTGCACTAGTTTGGCGAAGAGATGGTGATACAAGTGCAATATGGATGGTAGATATAGGTTTTTATAATCTGAAAATATAAAAACAGCAAGGTAACAAGTAATAAAACTGAGCATAAATGGTATTGCAATGCGTTGAAACAAGGCCTAGGGTTCATACTTTCACTAGTGCAAGTTCTCTCAACAATAATAACATAATTGGATCATATAACTATCCCTCAACATGCAACAAAGAGTCACTCCAAACTCACTAATAGCATAGAACAAACGAAGAGATTATTGTAGGGTACGAAACCACCTCAAAGTTATCCTTTCTGATCGATCTATTCAAGAGTCCATAGTAAAATAACATGAAGCTATTCTTTCCATTCGATCTATCATAGAGTTCGTACTAGAATAACACCTTAAGACACAAATCAACCAAAACCCTAATGTCACCTAGATACTCCAATGTCACCTCAAGTATCCGTGGGTATGATTATACGATATGCATCACACAATCTCAGACACATCTATTCAACCAACACAAAGAACTTCAAAGAGTGCCCCAAAGTTTCTACCGGAGAGTCAAGACGAAAACGTGTGCCAACCTCTATGCATAAGTTCACAAGGTCACTGAACCCGCAAGTTGATCACCGAAACATACATCAAGTAGATCACGTGAATATCCCATTGTCACCACAGATAAGCACATGCAAGACTTACATCAAGTGTTCTCAAATCCTTAAAGACTCAATCCGATAAGATAACTTCAAAGGGAAAACTCAATCCATTACAAGAGAGTAGAGGGGGAGAAACATCATAGGACCCAACTATAATAGCAAAGCTCGCGATACATCAAGATCGTACCACCTCAAGAAAACGAGAGAGAGAGAGAGATCAAACACATAGCTACTGGTACATACCCTCAGCCCTGAGGGTGAACTACTCCCTCCTCGTCATGAAGATCGCCGGGATGATGAAGATGGCCACCGGAGAGGGATCCCCCCTCCGGCAGGGTGCCAGAACAGGGCCCCGATTGGTTTTTGGTGGCTAAATGGGCTTGCGGCAGCGGAACTCCGGATCTAGGTTATTTTCTGGAGGTTTCTGTATTTATAGGAATTTTTGGCGTAGGTTTCACGTCGGGGGTCTCGAGCCGCCCACGAGGCAGGGCCCATGCCTGTGGTTGGTGGGCGCGCCCCCACCCTCGTGGATGGCTCGGGACTCTTCCGCCCAACTCTTTTACTCCGGGGCTTCTTTTGGTCCATAAAAATCGCCAAAATTGGCACGTCAATTAGACTCCGTTTGGTATTCCTTTTCCGTAAAACTCAAAAACAAGGAAAAAACAGAAACTAGCACTGGGCTCTAAGTTAATAGGTTAGTCCCAAAAATCATATAAAATAGCATATAAATGCATATAAAACATCTAAGATGGATAATATAATAGCATGAATACTCCATAAATTATAGATATGTTGGAGACGTATTAGCATCCGTAAGCTTAATTCCTGCTCGTCCTCGAGTAGATAAATGATAAAAGAAATAATTTATGAAGTGCGAATGCTAGCAGGTGCACAAGTTTGATCAATGATAATTTCAATCACCTTTTATAGCATCATTATATGTCATAACAATAGCTCATATCATCAAGCTTCTCATGATCAAGTAACAAGCTATTCACATGTTAAATTATAGATCATAAACTTTCTTGAAAACTAACAAACAGTTCTCAGTCATCAAACAATTGCAATTCATCTTATTTCCAGGAAGGGTCTATGTAAGAGCTTTGATTCAACAAATCCCACATACTCAACTATCATATAGTCTTCCATGATTGCTACCACTCAAAGCATATTTTTAGAACAAATAGCATCCATCAAACATAGAGAAAGATAGGGGCTTAATGTTTCGCCTACCAACTTATTTATCATATAGATAATTGTCAACAATAATAATTCATGATCAAATATATTTGAATGGCCATATATGCTTAGATATTTCTCCACCACAGGATGCTTGCCAACTAAAAAGTAGGTTCGAATGAGAAGGAATACTACTGACTCTTGCATAAAAGTAAAAGTTAGGCCCTTCATAGAGGGAAGCAGGGATTTGCAGAGGTGCCAGAGCTCGAAGCTAAAACAGAGATGAAAATAATTTTGAGAGGTATGCTTTCATTGTCAACATAATGACCAAGAGTTCCCAATATCTTCCATACTAGATACATTATAGGCAGTTCCCAAATAGAAAGGTAAAGATTATACTCCCCCTCCACCAACAATCACACTCCACGGCTTGTCCGAAACAACGGGTGCCGTCCAACTATCAACAATCCTGGGTGAGTTTGTTTAAATTATTTGCGAATTCGTTTTTGATCTTTTGATCATAGGACTGGGCATCCCAGTTACCGGCCATTTTCTCGTGAATGATGAGCGGAGTCCACTAATCGTGAGAATAATCCACCTAGCATGGAAGATACTGACAGCCCCTAGTCGCTACATGAGCGATTCGGGCATACAAAACAGATTATTATTTGAAGGTTTAGAGTTTGGCACATGCAATTTTACTTGGAACGGCAGGTAAATACCACATATAGGTAGATATGGTGGACACTCATGGAATAAACATGGTTCAAGGAATTTGGATGCACAAGCAGTATTCCCGCTTAGTACATATATTTTAGCTAGCAAGGGATTCTAAATAGCAAGCACCACATGTTAGAGGATCCATAACAATATAACTTCTATACAAATATACCCAAGCATAACTCATTATGTTGTCTTCCTTGTCCAACTTCAACTAATTTGCTCAGGTTTGAAAATAATTAATGGGGCTCATAATCATAGATGATGTCCAAGATAGTATATTTATATGTGAAATCTCTCTTCCTTCAATATTCTTTCATGAATTGTTCAAGTGACCAATACAATGTTTGCTAACCTTCAAAAAATTTACCACCTCTAATTCTTATATGTGAAGGCATTACTCCCCATGGGAAAGGCATATGAAACATATATAATTTCAGATTTATGACATTCAAATCATTCAACCATTTACTCATAGGATATAAGTGAAGCACACGAGTAAATGACAAACTACTCCAAAAAGATATAAGTGAAGATCAATGAGTAGTTAAATGATTATGTAGCTATGTGAAGACTCTCTCTCATTTAAGAATTTCAGATCTTGGTATTTTATTCATACAGCAAGCAAAACAAAAGAAAACGACATTTCAAGGATAGCACTCATCATGTGAAGAAGCAAAAACTTAGGCTCAACCGATACTAACCGATAATTGTTGAAGAAGAAAGGTGGGATGCCTACCGGGGCATCCCCAAGCTTAGATGCTTGAGACTTCTTGAAATATTATCTTGGGGTGCCTTGGGATCCCCAAGCTTGAGCTTTTGTGTCTTCTTAATTCCTCTCATATCACGGTCTCCTAAATCTCGAAAGCTTCATCCACACCAAACTCAACAAGAACTCGTGAGATAAGTTAGTATAAACCAATCCAAAAATCTTATCATTTTCTACTGTAACAAATCACTAAAATTATTATTCAACATTGCATACGAAATGCCTCTGCATATTTAATACTGCTATCCTCAAATAGAATCATTAAACAAGCAAACATATGCAAACGTAACAGCAATCTGCCAAAACAGTACAGTCTGTAAAGAATGCAAGATTCATCATACTTACCTAACTCCAAACATTATGAAATTCTAGCACACTGTAGAAAATTTATCAGATCTTATTACGCAAAAAGTTTCAACATTTTATCATATTCTGGCTTTTCTAGGGAATTTTTGCAACAACGACAAACTTTCTGTTTTGAAACAGCAACATGTATACTTGCAAAATAAGCATGGTAAAGGCTATCCTTGACATTTTTATTGAAAATAGAGATTCAAAACATTATTCTAAATAACAGAAAGCAAATACTAACAAAATAAAATGACGCTCCAAGCAAAACACATATCATGTGGTGAATAAAAATATAGCTCCAAGTAAAGTTACAGATGAACGAAGACGAAAGAGGGGATGCCTTCCGGGGCATCCCCAAGCTTAGGCTCTTGGTTGTCCTTGAATATTACCTTGGGATGCCTTGGGAATCCCAAAGATTAGGCTCTTGCCACTCCTTATTCCATAGTCCATCGAATCTTTACCCAAAACTTGGAAACTTCACAACACAAAACTCAATAGAAAATCTTATGAGCTCCGTTAGTATAAGAAAATAAATCACCACTTAGGTACTGCTGTGAACTCATTCTAAATTCATACTGGTGTAATATCTACTGTTTTCCAACTTCTCTATAGTTCATACCCTCCGATACTACTCATAGATTCATCAAAATAAGCAAACAACACATTGAAAACAGAATCTGTCAAAAACAGAACAGTCTGTAGTAATCTGTATCAAACGTATACTTCTAGAACTCAAAAAAATCTGATATAAATTGGTGGACCTGAGGAATTTTTTCATTAATAATCTGCAAAAAGAATCAACCTTAAATCACTCTCCAGTAAAAAATGGCAGCAAATCTCATGAGTGCAAAAGTTTCTGTTTTTTACAGCAAGATCGCATAGACTTCACCCAACTCTTCCCAAAGGTTCTACTTGGCACAAACACTAATAAAAACATAAAACCACATCTAACCAGAGGCTAGATGAATTATTTATTACTAAACATAAACAAAAATCAAGGAAAATAAAATAAAATTGGGTTGCCTCGCAACAAGCGCTAACGTTTAACGCCCCTAGCTAGGCATGATGATTTCAATGATGCTCACATAAAAGATAGGAATTGAAACATAAAGAGAGCATCATGAAGCATATGACCAACACATTTAAGTCTAACCCACTTCCTATGCATAGTGATTTTGTGAAGAAACAACTTATGGTAACATGAAACAACTAGCATAGGAAGGTAAAACAAGCAAATCTTCAAGATTTTCAACACATAGAGAGGAAACTTGATATTATTGCAATTCCTACAAGCATATATTCCTCCCTTATAATAATTTTCAGTAGCATCATGAATGAATTCAACAATATAACCAGCACCTAAAGCATTCTTTTCTTGATCTACAAGCATAGAAATTTTATTACTCTCCACATAAGCAAATTTGTTCTCATCAATAGTAGTGGGAGCAAACTCAACAAAACAACTATCATGTGAAGCATAATCCACGTGAAAATTAAAATCAAGATGACAAGTTTCATGGTTATCTTTATTCTTTATAGCATACGTGTCATCACAATA
This sequence comes from Aegilops longissima, assembly GCA_021605205.1. Lineage (NCBI taxonomy): Eukaryota > Viridiplantae > Streptophyta > Magnoliopsida > Poales > Poaceae > Aegilops > Aegilops longissima. The sequence continues at coordinate 403,378,020 of CM038682.1, forward strand.
ATCATCATAAATAGGAGGCATGCTTTCATCATAATAAATTTGCACATCAAAACTTGGGGGACTAAAACTATCATCAAACATAGCATCCCCAAGCTTGTGGCTTTGCATATCATTAGCATCATGGGTATTCAAAGAATTCATATTTATAACATTGCAATCATGCTCATCATTCACATATTCTATTACAAGCATTCTATGTAATTCTTCTTCTAGTACTTGAGCACAATTTTCCTTTCCATCATTTTCACGAAAGACATTAAAAAGATGAAGCATATGAGGCAATCTTAATTCCATTTTTTTGTAGTTTTCTTTTATAGACTAAACTAGTGCTAAAACAAGAAACTAAAAGATTCGATTGCAAGATCTAAAGATATAACTTCAAGCACACACCTTCCCGGAAACGGCGCCAGAAAAGAGCTTGATGTCTACTACGCAACCTTCTTCTTGTAGACGTTGTTGGGCCTCCAAGTGCAGAGGTTTGTAGGACAGTAGCAAATTTACCTCAAGTGGATGACCTAAGGTTTATCAATCCGTGGGAGGCGTAGGTTGAAGATGGTCTCTCTCAAACAACCCTGCAACCAAATAACAAGAGTCTCTTGTGTCCCCAACACGCCCAATACAATGGTAAATTGTATAGGTGCACTAGTTCGGCGAAGAGATCATGATACAAGTGCAATATGGATGGTCGATATAGGTTTTTGCAATCTGAAAATATAAAAACAGCAAGGTAACAAGTAATAAAAGTGAGCATAAACGGTATTGCAATGCGTTGAAACAAGGCCTAGGGTTCATACTTTCACTAGTGCAAGTTCTCTCAACAATAATAACATAATTGGATCATATAACTATCCCTCAACATGCAACAAAGAGTCACTCCAAAGTCACTAATAGCGGAGAACAAACGAAGAGATTATTGTAGGGTACAAAACCACCTCCTTTCTGATCGATCTATTCAAGAGTCCATAGTAAAATAACGTGAAGCTATTCTTTCCATTCGATCTATCATAGAGTTCGTACTTGTAACATCCCAAATTTCCTATTTGGAATGTTTTACAATTATAGCTAAGCATCTATGCATGTTGTTTGAATTCGAGTGGCATTTGAAGTTTCAGAAGTTTTGGAGTTGTTGGAATTTGAATTCAAATTGTGGCAGTGGAAAATTATTTCAAAACTATGCCTGATAAATACTTGAGAAAAAGTATGAGAGGAGTAAACATGACACTCCAAAAATATCAGAGGAAAAACATTGCCAAAAGGTTTGAATTCAAATTTGAGTTTTATTTGAATTTTGAAAAAATGAATTTTTATAAAGTTTGGATTTTGCCCCTGGAAAAATGTTCAAATGATAGGGAATATTCCCCTGATCATTTTGATATATATATGTCCTATATAAAATATTTATATTTTATATATTTATTCTCTGTTTTTATTTTCAAAAAAAATAAATTAGAAAAAAGAAAAGGCCCAGCGCCACCAGCCGACCGTGGCCAAAGACCGGCAATTTAATCGAACCAGCCCGGCCGAGCGCCACCAGCGGCCCAATGACCAGCGCCCGACCCCCGCCCGAACCGACTCGGTCGGCCGACCGACCGAACCCCTCTCCCCTCACTCGTGTGGGTGGACCCCCACCCTTCTTCCCCTCGCCCACGCAACCGCCCGCCGCCCATCGCCGGATCCGCGGATCCGGATTCGTGAATCCCTCCCGATTGCCCCTCGCCCAAGTCAAGGACCCCCGCCCATAAATACCCCCTCACCCCATTCCCCCTCGCCTCACCCGACGCCTCCTCCCATAAAACCCCGCCGGAGCCCGAGCGCCGCCGCCGCCATTACTCCGCCGACGCCTGCCCACCCCGACCTCGCCCGACTCCACCAAACCGACCTCGCCCGTCCGCTCCGCTTGGAGCTCCCGCCGTCGCCTCGACCACCGGAGTCGCTGGAGCACTCGCCCGCCGAACAGCCGTCGCCGTCGCCGACGGTAAGTCGCGGACCCCTCCCGCCGTCCGATCTAATCTCAGCGGCGAGATTAGAACCCCAAGGGGTATGGTTTATTAGGTTTAGGTTTAGTGAACGGTTTTAGTTCCGTTTATTTTAGTTAGGTTTTAGTTGAACCGGCCGATTCGTTTAAACCCTAGGCCCGTTTTAGTTATATTTGAAGCGCTAGATAGGCCCATTAGCCGCTTTTTCTTTTATTTTCGTTTTCTGTTTTAACAGAATAGTTTCAGATTTGAAAAATTCATATCTTTTAACCTACTTAATATTTTTAAGTGATTCTTTTTGTTGGTTTGCAAATTTCTTATAGTTTCTGTAGAAAATATAATTAGGCATGTTAAAATTATTTAAAATTGCTTTATTTTAGATTTAGACAGAATAGTAAATCTGCTATAAAATGAGTTAGGAATATTATTTTTAATGATTCTTTTTGTCACAACTTTGTTTTGACATTACCTAACCGTAGGAATTTATTTGGGCATTTTAGGGTTAATAAAAAATAGTTTTAATCAGAATCATGTTATTCTTAATTAATTAACTAGTTACTGTTTTCCTATTGTTTTAATTAGCAAATAAATTTATTTTTCATATGTGATAGATTATTCTAGGTTAGTTTTGTCACTTTATAGCATGAACTTTTATTTATAATAAATAAAACTTTTATTTTATTTTTCTTACTAGAATTTGTTTTAGGCCTAATAGGAGTTTCATAATAGATTTTAAGGTGATTCTTTCGCTACTAGTTGCTTGATGAATCCTTTTTCGTTAGGAAACATAAACCCATGTTTAGGTTCTGTTAAGAAGAATTTTGTTATGTAAAACTACTTTTAGTTGTTGCTTGAAGTAGGAAAAACATTGAGTTGGATTTCTTCGAGTTTTCCTTTGGGTTTTGATTCGTTTGTTTGGTGTGTTATGTAGCTTGCTATTATGTTAAGTGATCATATGCTATATGCTTATTATGATTGTTGTTTGCCTCGGCAGAATTTCCGGAGTGCGAAGCTTGCTACCACGAGTCCCTAGTTTTCGAAGATCGTCAGCAAGGCAAGTTCACTTTGACCATGTTTTCATACCTATGTTTTATTGCATTTAGTGGCATCTTTGCAACCACCTCTACTAGTGTTATTGATTCTTGAAGTTGAGTAGTATGCATGAGGTAAGAACCCATCACCCTGTTACCAAGCCCGGGACGTCATTTATTTTTATGCTACGCTATAGTAGACTGGGTTGGTATGAGTGTTCGAGAGTGGTGTGAAAAAGGAGGACTCTACGTCAATGACGACAACACAATGATGGAATTTGCAAGGACTGCATCTTCAAGGCCTCAAGACTTCAAGACTCGAGACAAGAATTCAATACACACTACTGGGTGAAGGATGGTTGACGGCACCTGGAGAAACCGGTGGTTGGCGGGATGCATGGAGAAGCGCCATGACATCTTGCGGAAAGCTTCACCCAGACTCAAAGAGACGGAAGAATACTTCATGCCCGAAGCTTACCGTGCAACCGTAAGTCATTATGGGCTCTGGCTTGGTTGACCTTAGTGGTGACTCTGGCTGGGACGATGCTAGCAGATGTAGAACTACGATAGGATTGGATGAGCACCGGACGGTGGTCGGGAACTCTTCGAAGACCATGTTTGGTCATCTTGTTCTCAAACACCACGAAGTGCGAGAACGTAAAAGAGGATCGAATCTTGCGGGTAAAGTGTACAAACCTCTGCAGAGGGTTTAAACCTAATCGATTAGCCGTGTCCCGATTCACGGACAATTTGAGCATCTGGACTTGGATCTATCTCGGAACTCTCAACACCGGATGATAACTTAATTGTGGGCAACTTATGATGAATTTGGGCTATGAGACATCGGTTGGCGGAACCATGTCATGATAGAAAACTCTATAGTACAGACTTCATTTATTCCTTTGATGTAGGGAAAATAAAACCAGCTTTTACGCAAACAAAACTCAGATCTGAGCCACAAAGCCATACCGCATATAGTATAGTTTATCATCTGTTTTCTCTTGTTGTGATCTTGCGGTACATTCAATGTCTCGACCTACACGGCTGCAACGTATCATGTTGCAGATATTTCCTCGACGAGTAAGAGTTACGATCTGTGGTTACGGTCTACACTCAACCTGCCGATGGCGTTGATGGGACTCCACACCCGCTTGATTGTTTCGCTGAGTATTATGAGGTATATATCATTTTACGTTATTTATACATGTGATTACACTTTGATATATACATTGATGTACTGTGTGCCAAAGATCTTGATCCGAGGATGGCACGAAACACGAGGCTTGACCATCCGAGGTCGGGTCGCTCTGATATGGTATCAAAGCACATGTTGATTGTGAGGACGTGACCCTAGAAATCGGAAAGCCCCTAGGACAGGATGTCTCAAAAAACTTTATTTTCAAAAAGACTCTTACTTCTCATCCTTTCTGATTTTATCAAATAGACCCTCTCACCTCAAATAGTTAGAATATACCCCTTTTCCCTTTTGATCACATGAAGAATCAACTGAAGCCTCTCCAAGAAGGACAAGATATCGGATAACTGACGGCCTCTTCAGAGTAAAGAGGATTTGACCATGCATTAGAAGAGTTGAAGCTGCAACAATTGAAGACTCCGAAGACTAGAAGAATCTGAAGAATTATTTGACCTTTCGAAGACCAAACCCCTGTTACACACTTACGTTAGATGCGACGGTTTGTGAGCTGTCATTTGTTTGATGTTTTCCGACAGCCACAAAGTAAAACTTGTTTCTTCAAAAAAACTATTGTTTGTATGTGTGTATATCCTCCCCACCTCTCTCATATCTCATCCCAAAACTTTTGAACCCCATAGATGATGAATGAAGTTGGACTGATATTCTCTGGATCAAGACTCGGCCGGAGGCGAACTATGGATGCAGAACATGGAAAATCACTTCGGGAACAATTTGGTTTCAAGGAAGAATGAAGTATCGTCGCTCTTGAAGACTTTGAAGGAAGTGCTGCAACATGGTGGCAGATGCATCAAGCTATACAGGATGGAATGGAGCAAAGACTTGGGAAGAATTCAAGAAGACCCCGACAAGATCTCGTCTTACCCGGAAGAACCATGATACACCAAGAAATAAACCTTGTGCCTGCAAGATTTGCGGAGAAATAGGACACACCGGGAGGAACATAAGGATGGATGCCCTCATTGCGAGGAGAAACACCCGGTGAGGAATGCCCAACTAGTCGGTGACTTGTTTCTTGTGTGAAGGAACCACCCACTACCCGACCCAAAGTGTCACATTTACCCCATGGTGCAACAAACTATTCAGGAGCAGGAAGAAGGAATGAAAGAAGCCCTCCAGAAGTTATGAAAGAACTGTGATGAAGGAATGTGTTGAAGACCACGATGGAGAAGGCCTCAACAGATTTTACTCCAATGCCCGCTATTCATGTGGAGAAGAAGGACATTTTTCGTAGTATTGCACCAAGGAAAGAAAAGAGTATCGGGATATTTCCGACAGCGAAGTGAAGTTTGACCCTCGGAAATTGAAGCTCGATCATTACAAAGAAATCCAGAAGAGAAAAAGAAGGCAACCCCGAACAACACAATTTTCGCAGAGAAGGACCTGAGTCATATCACTTGTTACAGTGCAAGGATTTAGGTCATTACGCTAGTAAATGTCCGGAAAAGAAGCCAAGAATCCAAGGAGCCTACATAATCACAAAGAAGCCCCGAGACATGTCGGAAGCCTTTTGTTTTTGCTGCAAGGAAGCAGGACATTATGCTACTAAATGTCTCAACAAGATGAAAGCTGGAGTTGAGTAGTTGGAATTTTGATATGGATAATAAGAGTAGTAGAAAGCAATTTCATTTTCATGAGTTCGATGAGTTGAGTTATGTAATAGATTACTCGAGATTGTAATAGTTCATGACTCAATAAAGTTGTAATGTCACATTTGAAAGGCTTTAAGGAGTTGTTATATTTATCTTGGAAATTAATATTCGGATGAACATGGAAGAAAGTGAGTTGTGATGCATAAGCGGAAATTGGAAATTGAGTTTGAAGTTTTGTTTGGATGATATAAATGTGTGCCCCGGAGATATGTACCTTATTCGAGCACCATTTTGTTTTACAACTGCAGATGACGACCCTTTACTGAGTCTTTCCTTAAAGGTCCGGAAACAATCATGACCACGACAAGTGATCATGATTACCCAAGATCTGAAGGACATGATGAAGCATATTCACCTTGAAGGAGATGCAGTCTACAAAGGCTACCCCTTCATGCAAAAGGGAGTGGAACTTTGGTATGTGGAGGTACACCTCCACCATTTGAAAGGAGTTTGCCCAAAGATGATGGGGCAGTACTTTTCATTTCACGTGTGCCACAAGCAACTTTCTTCGATGCTGTTCGTGAAGCAGCCATGGAAGCCATACGCCAGATCGGAGAAATACTTGAAGCAAGACTCCGTTATACTCAGGAATACCTAAGAGAAGTGCATGCAGAGATGATGGAGGTGAAGCTCAAGGCCACCACGATGAAACAGAAGATTGAAGACTTCAAGGCGCATGTCGCACAATTCCAGCAGGACTAAAGAATCCTCGAGGAAGATAAATAAATAAAGTTGGAAGTAATGTCTGACCATACCGAACCATGTGGGTGGCGGCATTTGTAATAAACTTTTTGGAATTTGGATTCACGAAAAGTGGTTAAGGATGTAATAAAAGATTGATACGAAAATAATGAGATTTATGGATAAACTAGTGCATTTTTCCTTGGTGTCGTCGTACTCCGTAAAGCCACAGGATCAATGAAGAAAGAAATGTGTTATTCATGACGGTCCATAGAAGGAAGCTGGACAAAATAAGTTGGAGTTTTGTATGATCGTCACCACAAGGGTATGAAGGAAGAAGTACTATTGGATTTACAGGAGATGTAATATGGAATCCTAGGAAGGATGAATTAAACTTGTACAAGAGTTGAAGTGGGCCATAACCCACAGGCCCAAGAGTTAATAAGAAGCAAGCACACTCTTACTGTAGGAACATATTTTGGAAGAAAACTCCGAGTTTAAACATCCGACATCTTTTAGGAGGATACGAAAACCCAAGGATTGTGAAGAACGATAGATGTCTTGTTCAGCTTGCAGAAACCATGGATTTAAACGAACTCAGTTCGTCGACAAGTGAAATTCTGCAGTGCTTGTGATTATGCCCAAGTGTTAGAATACGTGATTTACTATTTACGTATGTGGTAATGATTCAAGTACGGGATGGATTGGCCCCCATACCGGAGACTTCTATCATGAACTATCATATGTTGATGGAAAATCAGAGAGCCTCGAAAACCTTTGAAGAGTGTCGACGCGATAAACCATAAAACCATAGAATGGTAGGACGATGGAACCCCTTTACAGGCAACCGTTGCCAATCGTAGGTTATACGGTGAGGTCCAACCCAGACCCGTTTCTGCAGGAGAAACCATAAATTGTAGACCACCATGAGTATTTCGATAGTTGTCTAGAATGGACACGAACCTATCAACTAAGAAGATCCAGTCTCGGACGAACTAGAACTTTGACGAACCGACCCACGATTTTGAGGAAAACTCTATGCTTCGGACAGAAGAGCGTTAATGAAGGAGCTATTGTAAGATATGTGAAGAGACATACATTGTCGGCACTCCAGAGGAAGTATCTGAGTTTATCGGAACCATAACCTTGTTTTAAGTGTGGTAGCACCCCTGACCCTCCGACCAAACATTTGCTAGCAGACCCCCAACCCCTAACCCTTTCTTGCTAGCCTCTTCGAATCTCGAGGACGAGATTCATTTTAAGTGTGGTAGATTTGTAACATCCCAAATTTTCTATTTGGAATGTTTTACAATTATAGCTAAGCATCTATGCATGTTGTTTGAATTTGAGTGGCATTTGAAGTTTCAGAAGTTTTGGAGTTGTTGGAATTTGAATTCAAATTGTGGCAGTGGAAAATTATTTCAAAACTATGCCTGATAAATACTTGAGAAAAAGTATGAGAGGAGTAAACATGACACTCCAAAAATATCAGAGGAAAAACATTGCCAAAAGGTTTGAATTCAAATTTGAGTTTTATTTGAATTTTGAAAAATGAATTTTATAAAGTTTGGATTTTGCCTGGAAAAATGTTCAAATGATAGGAATATTCCCTGATCATTTTGATATATATATGTCCTATATAAAATATTTATATTTTATATATTTATTCTCTGTTTTATTTTCAAAAAATAAATTAGAAAAAGAAAAGGCCCAGCGCCACCAGACTGACTGCCCCACCAAAGACCCGGCAGCCCAATCGAACTGCCCGGCCGAAAGCGCCACCGGCCCAATGAGCCAGCGCCCGACCCCTCACCGAACCGACTCGGGTCGGCCGACCGATCAACCCCTCTCCCCTCACTCGCTAACGGTGGACCCCACCCTTCTTCCCCGCCCACGCAACCGCCAAGGCGCCTTGCTCGGATCCCGCGGATCCGGATTCGCCATGAATCCTCCCCGATTGCCCCCTCGTCCAAGTCGAGGACCCCGCCCATAAATACCCCCTCACCCCATCCCCCTCGCCTCACCCGACGCCCCTCCTCCCATAAAACCTCGCGGAGCCGAGGCGCCGCCACCGCCATTACTCCGTCGCCGACGCCTGCCCACCCGACCTCGCCCGACTCCACCAAACCGACCTCCTCGCCCGTCCGCGCTGAGCTCCCGCCGTGCCCCGACCACCGGAGTCGCCGGAGCACTCGCCGCCCGAGCCGCCGTCGCCGTCGCCGACCGGTAAGTCGCTGGACCCCTCCCTGCCGTCCGATCTAATCTCAACGGCGTAGATTAGAACCCCCGAAGGGGTATGGTTTATTAGGTTTAGGTTTAGTGAACCGGTTTTTAGTTCCGGTTTATTTTTAGTTAGGGTTTTTTGTTGAACCGGCCGATTCGTTTAAACCCTAGGCCCGTTTTAGTTATATTACGCCGAAGCGTTAGATAGGCCCATTAGCCCGTTTTTCTTTTATTTTCGTTTTTTGTTTTAACAGAATAGTTTCAGATTTGAAAAATTCATATCTTTTAATCTACTTAATATTTTTAAGTGATTCTTTTTTTGTTGGTTTGCAAATTTCTTATAGTTTCTGTAGAAAATATAATTAGGCATGTTAAAATTATTTAAAATTGCTTTATTTTAGATTTAGACAGAATAGTAAATCTGCTATAAAATGAGTTAGGAATATTATTTTTAATGATTCTTTTTGTCACAACTTTGTTTTGACATTACCTAACCGTAGGAATTTATTTGGGCATTTTAGGGTTAATAAAAAATAGTTTTAATCAGAATCATGTTATTCTTAATTAATTAACTAGTTACTGTTTTCCTATTGTTTTAATTAGCAAATAAATTTATGTTTCATATGTGATAGATTATTCTAGGTTAGTTTCTGTCACTTTATAGCATGAACTTTTATTTATAATAAATAAAACTTTTATTTTATTTTCTTACTAGAATTTGTTTTAGGCCTAATAGGAGTTTCATAATAGATTTTAAGGTGATTCTTTCGCTACTAGTTGCTTGATGAATCCTTTTCTGTTAGGAAACATAAACCCATGTTTAGGTTCTGTTAAGAAGAATTTTGTTATGTAAAACTACTTTTAGTTGTTGCTTGAAGTAGGAAAAACATTGAGTTGGATTTCTTCGAGTTTTCCTTTGGGTTTTGATTCGTTTGTTTGGTGTGTTATGTAGCATGCTATTATGTTAAGTGATCATATGCTATATGCTTATTATGATTGTTGTTTGCCTCGGTAGAATTTCCGGAGTGCGAAGCTTGCTACCACGAGTCCCTAGTTTTCGAAGATCGTCAGCAAGGCAAGTTCACTTTGACCATGTTTTCATACCTATGTTTTATTGCATTTAGTGGCATCTTTGCAACCACCTCTAGTAGTGTTATTGATTCTTGAAGTTGAGTAGTATGCATGAGGTAAGAACCCATCACCCTGTTACCAAGCCCGGGACGTCATTTATTTTTATGCTACGCTATAGTAGACTTGGTTGGTATGAGTGTTCGAGTGGTGTGAAAAGGAGGACTCTCGTCAATGGCGACAACACCATGATGGAATTTGCAAGGGATCTGCATCTTCAAGGCCTCAAGACTTCAAGACTCGAGACAAGAATTCAATACACACTCTTGGGTGAAGGATGGTTGTGGGCACCTGGAGAAACCAGTGGTTGGCGGGATGCATGGAGAAGCGCCATGACATCTTGCGGAAAGCTTCACCCAGACTCAAAGAGGCGGAAGAATACTTCATGCCGGAAGCTTACCTATGCAACCGCAAGTCATTATGGGCTCGGCTTGGTTGACCTTAGTGGTGACTCTGGCTGGGGCGGTGCTAGCAGATGTAGAACTACGATAGGATTGGATGAGCACCGGACAGTGGTCAGCGGAACCATGTCATGATAGAAAACTCTATAGTACAGACTTCATTTATTCCTTTGATGTAGGGAAAATAAAACCAGCTTTTACATAAACAAAACTCTGATCTGAGCCACAAAGCCATCTGCATATAGTATAGTTTATCATCTGTTTTCTCTTATTGTGATCTTGCGGTACATTCAATGTCTTGACCTACACGGCTGCAACGTATCATGTTGCAGATATTTCCTCGACGAGTAAGAGTTACGATACCGGGTTACGGTCTACACTCAAGCTGCCGATGGCGTTGATGGGACTCCACACCCGTTTGATTGTTTCCGCTGAGTATTATGAGGTATATATCATTTTATGTTATTTATACATGTGATTACACTTTGATATATACATTGATGTACTGTATGTGCCAGCATACTGATCCAGGGATGGCACAGAAACACAGAGGCTTGACCATCTGAGGTCGGGTCGCTACAGTACTAGAATAACACCTTAAGACACAAATCAACCAAAACCCTAATGTCACGTAGATACTCCAATGTCACCTCAATTATCCGTGGGTATGATTATAGGATATGCATCACACAATCTCAGACTCGTCTATTCAACCAAGACAAAGAACTTCAAAGAGTGCCCCAAAGTTTCTACCGGAGAGTCAAGACGAAAACGTGTGCCAACCCCTATGCATAAGTTCACAAGGTCACTGAACCCGCAAGTTGATCACCAAAACATACATCAAGTAGATCACGTGAATATTCCATTGTCACCACAGATAAGCACATGCAAGACATACATCAAGTGTTCTCAAATCCTTAAAGACTCAATCCGATAAGATAACTTCAAAGGGAAAACTCAATCCATTACAAGAGAGTAGAGGGGGAGAAACATCATAAGATCCAACTATAATAGCAAAGATCGCGATATATCAAGATCGTACCACCTCAAGAACATGAGAGAGACAGAGAGAGATCAAACACATAGCTACTGGTACATACCCTCAGCCCCGAGGGTGAACTACTCCCTCCTCGTCATGGAGATCACCGGGATGATGAAGATGGCCACCGGAGAGGGATCCCCCCTCCGGCAGGGTGCCGGGACAGGGTCCCGATTGGTTTTTGGTGGTTAAATGGGCTTGCGGTGGCGGAACTCCCGATCTAGGTTATTTTCTGGAGGTTTCTGTATTTATAGGAATTTTTGGCGTATGTTTCATGTCAGGGGGGTCTCCGAGCCGTCCACGAGGCAGGGGCCCACGCCCAGGGGGTGGGCGCGCCCCCACCCTCGTGGATGGCTCGGGACTCTTCTGGCCCAACTCTTTTACTCTGGGGGCTTCGTTTGGTCCATATAAAATCGTCAAAAATTGGCACGTCAATTGGACTCCATTTGGTATTCCTTTTCTGTAAAACTCAAAAACAAGGAAAAAACAGAAACTGGCACTGGGCTCTAGGTTAATAGGTTAGTCCCAAAAATCATATAAAATAGCATATAAATGTATATAAAACATCTAAGATGGATAATATAATAGCATGAATACTTCATAAATTATAGATATGTTGGAGACATATCAACCCCAGTGTTCGAACCTCAACGGTTTTGCCGGAACCCGAAATCCGTCATTTGGCGCACCAGTTAGGGGTGCACTGAAGCTTTCCTTCCGTCGATCCACGTTCCACCGCTCCACCGCATCCATGGCAGACGCATGTCGAGCCCGCGCCGAGCGTCGGGCCGCCCTCGCCACCCGTGTCGCTCAGACACCTCCTGTTGGCGGGCCTCCCCGTCGTTCTCCGTCACCCGCCGCCAACGCCGCCACTGGCCCGGCGGGAAATGAGCAGCAAGCATCCTTGCTGCGCCCCTCCGTGCGGCAGGACGGCCGCACCGCCACTCCATCGCTAACTCCGGCCGGTTCATCGTCTCACGCTCGTCTCGCGCCCACGGACGCGCAGGCCGCGCTGCTCGTGGCATGCGAGCTCCTGCGCTACCGCCCAGTCGACGACCTCTACGAGGACTGGTTGGACCGCATCGCCGAGCTCGTTAGCGCCGCTGGGGGCTCTCCCGCACCGTCCCTCTCGCTGCCTCGCCCTCCGCCAACTACGGGCGACGTGGCTCACGGAGCACCTCCACCTCCTCCGCACTAGGACGGTGCCCTGGCGCCAAGGCGCGCGGCCCCTCGGCGTGACCCACCGCACCAGGCGCCCGCGCGAGAAGAAGGAAACTGCCAAGAGGTCCCCCGGCAGCAAGATAACGCTGCCGCGCTCCCAGTACCACCACGACAAGACCGCGTGCCGCTTGCGGTGGCTGCGCGCGGACATCGAGGGCAGGCCCCACCTCTGCAAAGAGCCCGAGTGGCCACATCAGGCTGCCGCTCCTTCACTCCGGAGCTGTGTAGCGTTGTCTGGCCTGGCAAGTTCAAGCCAGACCTGCCTCCATGCTATGACGACACCCCCGACCCTGCGGAGTTCTTGTAGCTCTACGAGCTGAGCATCGAGGCGGCTAACGGCGACGAGAAAGTCATGGCGAACTGGTTCCCCATGGCTCTCAAGGACGATGCTCGCTCGTGGCTCTTGAACCTGCCCCCGGGCTCGATCTCCTCCTGGGGTGAGATGCACGACCGCTTCGTCACCAACTTCCAGGGCACCCGCGACCGCCCGCCGGGCGCGGGTGACCTACGCCGCATCAAGCAGCAGCCAGGAGAGACCTTGCAGAAGTACATCGAGTGCTTCAACAACGTTCGCCTCAAGATCCCCAAGGTGACGGACGAGGCCATCATTTCAGCATTTTCCGATGGTGTCCGCAACATCAAGATGAAGGAGGACTTCGCCATCCTCGAGGAGCTATGCATGGCTCTGGAGCTGTTCAACATGGCGACCAAGTGCGCAAGAGCTGAGGAAGGATGCCTTTCCCTCCTTGACATCCCTGCTACCGACCCAGAGGAGAATAAAGCCAAGGCCAAGGACGTGAAGCGCAAGGGGGTGGCCGTGCTCGCGGCGGAGCCGGACACGAAGCGCAGCCGGGACCACCCCGAAACGTCCAAGGGCAGCCGTCCGTTCTGCACCTTCCACAACGTACACAGCCACAACTCCAATGACTGTCAAGAGCTCAGGGCTATTCGAGATGGACGCTTCGGTCGACGCCCCGAGCGCAACGACCGGGGCTATGACCGAGGAGGAGGACTAGGTGGAGGATGTTGGGACGATCGTGGCCCCCGCCAGGAGTGGCGCGACCGGCCTCGTGAGGACCGCTGGCAGGACCAGCCTTGTGAGGGCGCATGGAGGGATCAGCCTCGCAAGGACCACCCTCAGGGCAATGCTGGTCTCCCTCCACTGCCACTACCACCAAGACAGAATGATGACCACCATCAGGACGAGGGGGCCGGGGGCCTCCAGGAGCCACGCGCTATCGCCTGCATCTTGGGCGGAGCTCAGGCCCCAGCATCCCAGCGCATCTTCAAGCAGTTTGCTCGCAAGGTGAATGCAGCACCTCCTAGGCTCGAGGTCACGCGCCCGCTCAGGTGGTCCAAGTGCGCCATCACCTTTAGCTCGGCGGATCAGCTCAAATGTGCGGCTACCGACGACGCCCTCCCGATGCTGTGCTCGCCCGTCATCAGCAATGTCCAAGTCACCAAGACCCTCATCGACGGCGGTGCAGGGCTTAACGTCCTGTCCGTCGAGACGTTCGACAGCCTCGAAGTGCCGTATGATCAGCTACAGCCTACTAAGCCCTTCTCAGGAGTGACCGACGGCTCCACCACCGCGATAGGGCAAGTCCGCCTCCCTGTCACCTTCGGCCAGCGCGACAACTACCACACCGAGCTCATCGACTTCGACGTCGCCCACATCCTTCTGCCGTACAACACCATCCTCGGATATCCAGCGTTAGCCAAGTTTATGGCAGTGACCCACCACGGCTACAACGTCCTCAAGATGCCAGGAAGCGGCGGGATCATCACAGTCCCCTGCGAAGAAAGAGATGCGGTGTGCTCCTCGAGTGCGCTTTCCAAGCCGTAGCAATCGAAGACCCTGACAACGAGGGCACACAGTACCCTCCTGAGGCGATCCCCAAGAAAAAGAAGCAGCTACTCCTCACAGGGCCTCAGGAGAGCGGCGTCTCCAGCGGCGCCGCCTCAGGATTAGCGCCCGCACCTGGGGCGCCTCCCTCCCTCGCATAGGAAGGCATGCCCGGTGCCCTCCTCGGGCTAGGCTCGGAGGCTCTCTTTTGGAGGGCCTCAGACCTAGCCAGCATCACGAGGAAGGCGCTCGAGCACCACGTGGAGGCGTGCTTTGCGGCACGTTTCCCTCAGGAGGGCACCGGGCGAGGAGCGCCCGGCGCTCAGGAGTTCCTCGTCGAGGCCACCCAGGAGCTTCAAGAAGCAAGAGCCATGCGCGGCGACCACCGCCCACCACCCGGCGCAGCTCCCCATCCAGGCGAGGATGGCGGGCTGCCGTCTGCATCGACATCCCAGGGCTCAACAGAGCCGCGTCTCAGGAGCGCTTCTGGCCTTCGCGCGCTCGGCCTTGCGAGGGTCCACCTCACAGCTATGTCCGCATGCCATTTGGTCTCCCGAATGTGGCGGTCGCCCACCAGCACCACCTACGGAGCATCCTGGCAGCTCAGGAGGCAAGGCATCACGCAGTCCTGGCGGAGATGGAGACGGTCCTTAAGGAACCACCCGAGCTCCAAGAGCCTCCCGAGGCTCGGGGCCCTTGATACGTCTCCAACGTATCTATAATTTTTTATTGCTCCATGCTACTTTTTTTACTATTTTGGACTATATTGGGCTTTAGTTTCCACTTTTATATTATTTTTTGGACTAACCTATTAACCGGAGGCCCAACCCAGAATTGCTGTTTTTTTTTTGCCTATTTCAGTGTTTCGAAGAAACAGAATATCAAACGGAGTCCAAATGGAATGAAACCTTCGGGAACGTGATTTTCTCACCGAACGTGATCCAGGAGAATTGGACCTTACTCCAAGAAGTAACAGAGGCGGTCACGAGGGTGGGGGCGCGCCCCCCTTAGGGCGCACCCCCTGCCTCGTGGGCCCCTTGTTGCTCCACCGACGTACTCCTTCCTCCTATATATACCCACGCACCCCAAGCGATCGAACAGGGCCAAAACCTAATTCCACCGCCGCAACTTCCTGTATCCACGAGATCCCATCTTGGGGCCTGTTAGGAGCTCCACGAGGGGGCATCCACCACGGAGGGCTTCTACATCAACACCATAGCCTCTCCGATGAAGTGTGAGTAATTTACTTCAGACCTTCGGGTCCATAGCTAGTAGCTATATGGCTTCTTCTCTCTTTTTGGATCTCAATACAATGTTCTCCCCCTCTCTCGTGGAGATCTATTCGATGTAATCTTCTTTTTGCGGCGTGTTTGTTGAGACCGATGAATTGTGGGTTTATGATCCAGCTTATCTATGAATAATATTTGAATCTTCTCTAAATTCTTTTATGTATGATTGGTTATCTTTGCAAGTATCTTTGAATTATCCGTTTGGTTTGGCCAACTAGATTGGTAGTTCTTGCAATGGGAGAAGTGTTTAGCTTTGGGTTCAATCTTGCGGTGTCCTTACCCAAAGGATGTAAAGGGTTGCAAGGCACGTATTGTATTGTTGCCATCGAGGATAACAAGATGGGGTATTAATCATATTGCATGAATTTATTCCTCTACATCATGTCATCTTGCTTAAGGTGTTACTCTGTTTTAACTTAATACTCTAGATGCATCTTTGGATAGCGGTCGATGAGTGGAGTAATAGTAGTAGATGCAGAATCGTTTCGGTCTACTTGTCTCAGACGTGATGCCTATATACATGATCATACCTAGATATACTCATAACTATGCTCAATTTTGTCAATTGCTCAACAGTAATTTGTTCACTCATTGTAGAATACTTATGCTCTTGAGAGAAGCCACTAGTGAAACCTATGGCCCCCGGGTCTATTCTCATCATATCAATCTCCATCACTTTAATACTTGCTTTGTTTTTTACTTTGCCTTTTACTTTTCACTTTGCATCTCTATACCAAAAATACCAAAAATATTATCTATCATCTCTATTAGATCTCACTCTCGTAAGTGACCGTGAAGGGATTGACAACCCCTAATCGCGTTGGTTGCGAGTAGCTATCGTTTTGTGCAGGTACGAGGGACTTGTGCATGGCCTCCTACTGGAGTGATACCTTGGTTCTCAAAAACTGAGGGAAATACTTACGTTACTCTGCTGCATCATCCTCTCCTCTTCGGGGAAAACGAACGCAAGCTCAAGATGTAGCAAGAAGGATTTCTGGCGCCGTTGCTGGGGAGGTCTTCGCTCAAGTCAAGACATACCAAGTACCCATCACAAACCCATCTCCCTCGCATTTACATTATTTGCCATTTGCCTCTCGTTTTCCTCTCCCCCACTTCACCCTTGCCATTTTATTCGCCCTCTCTTTTCCGTTCGCCTTTATGTCTTACTTGGCCCGTTTGCTTGTTTGGTTGAAATAGTTGGGTATTTATTCCTAAAAAGAGTAGCTAATATCTATGGATCCTCATCCGCTTGCCAATCTTTTTAAGAGATGCAATTATGATGAACCATTTCCTAGTGATTTGGATGCACTAGATTATCTTTATAAGGTTTTGCCTGAAATCCGTGAAGTGACTCACGATAGATCTTTGAATAAAAAGCATGATTGCAATGATTTTATTATAAATTCTTTTGATGTCAATTTTGCTAATAAGATGCAAAACCCTAAGCTTGGGGATGCTAGTTTTGCTATGTCTACTACTTGTTGCAATGATCATGATTGGGGTGATTCTTCTTATGATCTTGAAAATTTATTTAAGCCCCATGATGAATATGAGATTGATAATATTGTTTGCAATAATATTGAAAGTGGGTTCGGAAGAGTGTCAACTTTAGATCCCACATATTTGGAGAGTGTTCAATCTTATGAAGTTTTTGATAAAAGTGGGTTTGGAAAGGTCATGACTTTAGTTAATGATAATCCCACTATTTTGGAAGAGTATCAACTTTGCATGCATGTGGATCGTGTTGAGAATATACTTTGTGATACCTATTTTGTTGAATTTGCCTACATGTAATTATTATGAGAGAGGAAAATATGGTTATAGAAATTTTCATGTTACTAAATTACCTCTCGTTATGTTGTGATTGTTATTGTTCCTTTCCGCTTCCTTGCATATGCTAGTTTTTGCTTGCTACGATAATTTGTTTGCCTATAATATGCCTATGCATAGGAAGTATGTTAGACTTAGATGTGTTTGTCACGTGTTTTATGATGCTCTCTTTGTGCTTCAATTCTTGTCTGTCATGTGAGCATCATTAAAATTATTAATGCCTAGCTAAAAGGCTTTAAAGAAAAGCGCTTGTTGGGAGACAACCCAATATTTTTCCTTGCTGCTTAGTAATAAATAATCCATCTAGCCTCTGTTTAGATGTGGTTTTATGTTTTAATTAGTGTTTGTGCCAAGCTAGACCTATTGGATCTTCTTGGATGATAGTTATTTGATCTTGCTGTAATTTCCAGAAACTTTGCGTTCAGTGCCCGAATTATTAAAAATCACCAGAACATGATAAAATACTGATTCCAATTTATGCTGATCAATAAACAAATTTTATAGGTCGTCTAATTTTGGTATACTTTTTTTGAGTTCCATAAGTTTGCGTTAGTTACAGATTACTACAGACTGTTCTGTTTTTGACAGATTCTGTTTCGCGTGTGGTTGTTTGCTTATTTTGATGAATCTATGGCTAGTAAAATAG
The DNA here is from genome assembly GCA_021605205.1 of Aegilops longissima. Taxonomy (NCBI): domain Eukaryota; kingdom Viridiplantae; phylum Streptophyta; class Magnoliopsida; order Poales; family Poaceae; genus Aegilops; species Aegilops longissima. The sequence continues at coordinate 403,396,196 of CM038682.1, forward strand.
TTTATGATCCATAGAGAAGTTGGAATACAGTAGGTTTAACACCAATATAAATAAAGAATGATTTCATTACAGTGCCTTAAAGTAGTCTTTTGTTTTCTTTCTCTAACGGAGCTCACGAGATTTCTATGGAGTTTTGTGTTGTGAAGTTTTCAAGTTTTGGGTGAATTCTTTTGATGGATTATGGAACAAGGAGTGGCAAGAGCCTAAGCTTGGGGATGCCCATGGCACCCCCAAGATAATCCAAGGACACCAAAAAGTCAAATCTCGGGGATGCCCCGGAAGGCATCCCCTCTTTCTTCCACTTCCATCGGTAATTTACTTGGAGCTATATTTTTATTCACCACATGATAAGTGTTTTGCTTGGAGCGTCTTGTATTATTTGCGTCTTTGCTTGTTAGTTTACCACAATCATCCTTGCTGTACACACCTTTTGAGAGAGCCATACATGAATTGAAATTTGATAAAATACTCTATGTGCTTCACTTATATCTTTTGAGCTTGATAGTTTTGCTCATAGTGCTTCACTTATATCTTTTGAGCGTGATAATTTTCCTCTAGTGCTTCACTTAGAGCTTTTAGAGCACAGTGGTGGATTTGTTTTAAAGAAACTATAGATCTCTCATGCTTCACTTAGATTATTTTGAGAGTCGTTAATAGCATGGTAATTTGCTTAATGTTAATATACTTGGTATTCAAGATATGTGAAACTTTCTTTTGAGTGCGTTGAATACTAAGATAAGTTTGATGCTTGATAATTAGAGTCATGCTAGTTGAGTAGTTGTGAATTTAAAGAATACTTGTGTTGAAGTTTGTGATTCCCGTAGCATGCACGTGTGGTGAACCGTTATGTGATGAACTCGGAGCATGATTTATTTATTGATTGTCTTCCTTATGAGTGGCGGTCGGGGACGAGCGATGGTCTTTTCCTACCAATCTATCCCCCTAGGAGCATGCGTGTAATACTTTGCTTTGATAACTTCTAGATTTTTGCAATAAGTATATGAGTTCTTTATGATTAATGTTGAGTCCATGGATTATCGCACTTTTCCCATCCTTCCACCATTGCTAGCCTCTCTAATACCGCACACTTTTTGCGGTATCATACACCCACCATATATCTTCCTCAAAACAGCCACCATACCTACCTATTATGGCATTTCCATAGCCATTCCGAGATATATTGCCATGCAACTTTCCACCGTTCCGTTTATTATGACACGCTCCATCATTGTCATATTGCTAGCATGATCATGTAGTTGACATCGTATTTGTGGCAAAGCCATCGTTCATAATTCTTTCATACATGTCACTCATGAATCATTGCATATCCCGGTACACCGCCGGAGGCATTCATATAGAGTCATATTTTGTTCTAAGTATCGAGTTGTAATTGTTGAGTTGTAAGAAAAATAGAAGTGTGATGATCATCATTATTAGAGCATTGTCTCAAGTGAGGACAGGATGATGGAGACTATGATTCCCCCACAAGTCGGGATGAGACTCCGAATGAAAAAAAGAGGCCATAAAAAAAGAGAAAAGGCCCAAATAAAAAAATGAGAGAAAAAGAGAGAAGGGACAATGTTACTATCCTTTTACCACACATGTGCTTCAAAGTAGCACCAAGATCTTCATGATAGAGAGTCTCTCATTTTGTCACTTTCATATACTAGTGGGAATTTTTCATTATAGAACTTGGCTTGTATATTCCAATGATGGGCTTCCTCAAATGCCCTAGGTCTTCGTGAGCAAGCGAGTTGAATGCACACCCACTTAGTTTCTTTTGTTTAGCTTTCATATACTTATAGCTCTAGTGCATCCGTTGCATGGCAATCCCTACTCACTCACATTGATATCTATTGATGGGCATCTCCATAGCCCGTTGATACGCCTAGTTGATGTGAGACTATCTTCTCCCTTTTTGTCTTCTCCACAACCACCATTCTATTCCACATATAGTGCTATATCGATGGCTCACGCTCATGTATTGCGTGAAGATTGAAAAAGTTTTGAAAATGTTAAAGTATGAAACAATTTCTTGGCTTGTCATCGGGGTTGTGCATGATTTAAATATTTTGTGTGGGCAAGATGGAGCATAGCTAGACTATATGATTTTGTAGGGATAACTTTCTTTGGCTATGTTATTTTGAGAAGACATAATTTCTTAGTTAGTATGCTTGAAGTATTATTAATTTTATGTCAATATGAACTTTTGTCTTGACTCTTTCGGATCTGAATATTCATACCATGATTAAGAAGATTTACATTGAAATTATGCCAAAGTATCACTCCGCATCAAAAATTCTCTTTTTATCATTTACCTACTCGAGGACGAACAAGAATTAAGCTTGGGGATGCCTGATACGTCTCCAACGTATCTATAATTTTTTATTGCTCCATGCTACTTTATTTACTGTTTTGGACTATATTGGTCTTTATTTTCCACTTTAATATTATTTTTGGGACTAACCTATTAACCGGAGGCCCAGCCCAAAATTGCTGGTTTTTTTTGCCTATTTCAGTGTTTCAAAGAAACAGAATATCAAACGGAGTCCAAACGGAATGAAACCTTGAGCGTGATTTTCTCACGAGCGTGATCCAGAGACTTGGACCCTACTCCAAGAAAATGTGAGGCGGTCACGAGGTGGGGCGCCCCTCAGGCGCGCCCCGCCTCGTGGGCCCCTGTTGCTCCACCGACGTACTCCTTCCTCCTATATATACCTCACGCACCCCCAAGCGATCGAGCAGGGCCAAAACCTAATTCCACCGCCGCAACTTCCTGTATCCACGAGATCCCATCTTGGGCCTGTTCGAGCTTCACGGGGGGGCATCCACCACGGAGGGCTTCTACATCAACACCATAGCCTCTCCGATGAAGTGTGAGTAGTTTACTTCAGACCTTCGGGTCCATAGCTAGTAGCTAGATGTATTCTTCTCTCTTTTTGGATCTCAATGCAATGTTCTCCCCCTCTCTCGTGGAGATCTATTCGATGTAATCTTCTTTTTGCGGTGTGTTTGTTGAGACCGATGAATTGTGGGTTTATGATCCAGCTTATCTATGAATAATATTTGAATCTTCTCTAAATTCTTTTATGTATGATTGGTTTTCTTTGCAAGTCTCTTCGAATTATCCGTTTGGTTTGGCCAACTAGATTGGTAGTTCTTGCAATGGGAGAAGTCTTTAGCTTTGGGTTCAATCTTGCGGTGTCCTTACCCGATGTAAAGGGTTGCAAGGCACGTATTGTATTGTTGCCATCGAGGATAACAAGATGGGGTATTTATCATATTGCATGAATTTATTCCTCTACATCATGTCATCTTGCTTAAGGTGTTACTCTATTTTTAACTTAATACTCTAGATGCATCTTTGGATAGCGGTCGATGAGTGGAGTAATAGTAGTAGATGCAGAATCGTTTGGTCTACTTGTCTCGGACGTGATGCCTATATACATGATCATACCTAGATATACTCATAACTATGCTCAATTCTGTCAATTGCTCAACAGTAATTTGTTCACCCACCATAGAATACTTATGCTCTTGAGAGAAGCCACTAGTCAAACCTATGGCCCCCGGGTCTATTCTCATCATATCAATCTCCATCACTTTAATACTTGATTTGTTTTGTACTTTGCCTTTTACTTTTCACTTTGCATCTCTATACCAAAATACCAAAAATATTATTTATCATCTCTATTAGATCTCACTCTCGTAAGTGACCGTGAAGGGATTGACAACCCCTAATCACGTTGGTTGCGAGTAGCTATCGTTTTGTGCAGGTACGAGGGACTTGTGCGTGGCCTCCTATTGGATTGATACCTTGGTTCTCAAAAACTGAGGGAAATACTTACGCTACTCTGCTGCATCATCCTCTCCTCTTCGGGGAAAACCAAGGCAAGCTCAAGACATAGCAGCCCTGATGGCTCATGAGGAGCCACTCCTTCGTCACACGTCTTCGGCTACCCCAACACTCCTTCGACAACGGAACCATGTGACATTTTCCAAGTTTATTTAGCTGGGAGCGCCCCTCGGGCTGCATTATTACCAGGTCACACGGGCCTGTCCCTGCTGTCGGATGTGGGGTTTCGGCAAATCCTTGAGGTTCGAACACTGGGGTGCGCGCGAAGTCTTTCCCTCCTACCGATCTACGCCCTAGCTCGCTAAGATTTCGGGGACAAACTCGACGAACTCGCAACACAGAAATACACGAGGTTTATACTGGTTCGGGCCACCGTTCTGGTGTAATACCCTACTCCAGTGTGGTGGTGGTGGATTGCCTCTTGGGCTGATGATGAACAGTACAAGGGAAGAACAACCTCCTGAGGTTGAGGTGTTCTTGTGGCTAGGCTCTCGATCGGGTTGGATCAAGCTAAGATGAGATGCCTCTACTATGGTGGCTAGCTCTACTTATATAGGCCCTGGTCCTCTTCCCCAAATATCAAGCGGGAAGGGAGCCAACAACGGTGGGCAAATTTGAGGGGGGACAGCCAGTACAAGCTATCCTGACAAAAGCGGTCTTCGCCTGCGAAAAGCTCTGGTGGTGACGCTGTCTTGGGCTCCACGATGAACTCCATCTCGCCGCCCTCCTGGTCTTGGTCTCGTTGCACCAATATAGCAACATTTGCCTGATGCCTCGGTACTCTTCGCATGCGTGTACTCCTTAGCACCAAAGAGGAAACAAGGACGCTGCGCGCGCTGGCGCCCGCCTGGTGTCGTGCATCATGGCTCACGTCACGAGGGCCTCGTGACGTTTTGCCCCGCCTTGATATCTCCACTCCTCGTGAGCCTGCCTGGCTAGGCTACTCCAGAGGAGGTCTTGCATCATCCGCCTCTCGAGGCTTGGACCCTCGTGAGGGTCTTGGATGCCTTGTTGATGAAGATGGGTCGTTCAGCCCACTTGCTTAGCCACGCCGTGGGCCGCAGGCAGGCAAGTCTGGGGACCCCCATTCTCAGAACACCGACAGTAGCCCCCGGGCCCAAGGTGCGCTCGGGCTTGGCTTCACGGCGAAGCCAAGGGTCAAGTTCGGAGCACCGCGGGCCCCAAAAGCCTGTGGCCTCGGTCGACACGTGGCGGTTGATTGGACGTGGGCGCCTCTTCTTCCCACGCCGCGTCGGCAACTGCACGACTTGACAAGTCCCTGTGACATGCAAGGAAAACCATCATTACCTACGATCGTGGGAGACGCCGGTTGGACTTCTCTTGCTATAAATGGGGAGGTGGGGGGGGGGGGGGAGGGGCGGAGCCCCCATCGCCCATCTCTTCCTTGCTTGCTTACTTATTCTTTGCTTCATTGCTCGCAGTGCCTCCGATGGCGCCAGAAGGAAGTTCTCTGCCACCGAGAAGGGGAAGGCCCCTCGCGAGGGCCCCGGTTCCCCGGCACCCAAGCGCGGTCGCGGCCGTTCGCGCAAGCACGCCGCGACCCCCGCCGTGTCCCACTGTCGAGGCGGCACCACGGCACACGGAGGGGACCGTCCCAACCATGGCGGTCCAGCTGATGAGGGGAGGCGCGCAATGGTGGCGCGGCCTCCTCGACCGCGCTTCCATTCAGCGGAGGTTTCGCTGGAGTTCGTCCTCTGGTCAGAGAACCCGGCCGGCAACTGGCTCCAGCTTCCGCGCTTCTTTGTCGATGAACTGCCGGCCCCTGGTCCAGGCGGGCTTTGGTTGCAGGCAGATGGTTGCTGCAGCAAGGCCTCTTGGGTTGCGGTCAAGACTTCCGCCGCGGGCAACATAGCCCTGGCCCGCGGCTGGCAGACGTTCGCCCACGCGCGTGGCCTGGGCAGGCGGTGCACGCTCCACTTCAAGTATGACGGTGGACAGACCCTCTATGTGAGGGTGTTCGGGGAAGATGGTCGCCGCGCCGGGTGCTGCCCCGAGACGAGCGACGGCGAGGAGGTACTTGGCCTTGGTGATGGTCGCTACGAGGATGAGGGCGAGCCTGCCCTCGGCGGCGACCGCGTCTCTTCCAACTACGGTGGCTCTTCCTCCGGTGACAGCTCCAGTAGCGGTGGCTACGACCAGCCACCGCCCCCGCTTCGAAGGAGGTAGTGGGTCATCTCGTCGCCGCGCCTCCATAAAGCGCGAGGAGGGGTCTGGCTAGGCTCGGGGCGTCGCTGAGGGCCTGCCACCACGGATTGCTGCAACGCCGCTTGGTTTAGCCTTTTCTTTTTTCCCTGCATCAGAAAACAAAACCAGTATGGGCCCAGAGGGGCGTGTATCGAACTGTGGTTCTTTGGTTAATGCACTGTGCGTGTTATTCCCATGCCGTGTTGTTATTTTGCGCAAGGATAACTTAACCTCGCGCGTTTGGGGCGCCCTTTCCCTCACGAGGTGTCTGCGTTGCTCAGAAACTGCAAAACATTCGTTAGGGGGTGCGCTAGAGGATTTGCCATCCACCCAAGCCTTGATTTGGCGCTTTGTATCACGGTACCCGAGGGGCACGGATTAGGAGAGATGTGCCAGCTTTCAGGCTCGAACGAGGGTGGCTCGCGAGAAGGCAGAGAGAAGAAAAATGCTCGCGAGGGCACCTGCCTAGCCCCCTCGCGAGGCATGTGAGAGAGAGAACATGAGAAAACCAGAGCCAAAAAATGCGGTAAAAGGCTATGGAATCAAATCAGCAACGAACACCAAGAGAAACTTCGATTAAGGAAAAGCGAGCCAACTACGGAAAGCAAATGAAAAGCCGCGTCCGGCACCTAATCTAGTCTTCAAGTCTTCTCACAAGCGCAGAGCTAAGTGCTGTCCACTAGGCGTGGGAGGGAGCCCCAGGGCCTGAGGCCGGTGCTCCTGAGATTCCGAGGCGTGTACAGCCCCAACTCATTATTACGTGAGAGTGTCACAGGCGGCGATTCTTCACAGGCACCGGGCCTTCTTCACAGGCTCTAGGCCTTTCTTCACAGGCTCTGGGCCTTGCTTCATGGGTAGAACTTCCGGAGGTGCTGGATGTTCCAGGAGTTTTGGATAGGTGTCCCGTCCTGCGTCTCCAGGAGCGCTGCACCCGGCCTGGAGACATGGACGACCCTGAACGGGCCCTCCCACATGGGCGAAAGCTTGTGCAGCCCTTCTCTGGAGAGGACCCACCTCAGGACGAGGTCGCCCACCTCGAGCGTCCTGGAGAGGATGTTGCGGCAGTGGTATCACCGCAGCGCTTGTTGGTACCTTGCCGCCCTCAATGCGGCTTCGCGACGGTCCATCCCCCGCATTGCGTCCTGCTGCATTTCATTGAACGCTAGGACCCGCGCGGAGCGATGCTGGACCTCGTGAGGAAGGACTGCTTCAGCTCCGTAGACGAGGAAGAATGGAGTCTCGCCCGTTGGCTTGGTGGCGGTGGTTCGGACCACAGCACGGACTGGAGCTCGTCGTGCCAGCCCCTGCCGCAGGCCTCCAGCTTCTTCTTGAAGGTCTGGTCTTGAGGCCCCTCAGGACCTCCGCGTTAGCACGTTCGGCCTAACCGTTACTCCTGGGGTGGGCCACCGAAGCGTAGCAGATCTGCGTTCCAAGGTAAGCACAGTAGGTTTTGAAGAGGTTTCTAGTAAACTGCGGACCGTTATCTGTGATGATGCGGTTGGGGACCCCGAAGTGGCTCACGAGGCCCTTGATGAACTTGACAGCAGAGCCGGCTGGAATGGTACGGACGGCTTCCACTTCCGCCCACTTGGTGAACTTGTCGATGGCGACGTAGAGATAGCGGTAGCCCCCTGGCGCCCGGGGGAACGGGCCTAGGATGTCCAGCCCCCAGGCCGCAAACGGCCATGTGAGCGGGATGGTTTGGAGGCCCTGAGCAGGCTGATGGATTTGCTTGGCGTGGAATTGGCAAGCTTCACAGGACTTCACCAACTCGGGCGCGTCGTTGAGTGCGGTAGGCCAATAGAACCCACTACGGAACACCTTGCCGACGAGGGTCCATGATGACGAGTGGTGTCCGCAGTCGCCGCCGTGTATGTCAATCAGCAACTCCCTTCCTTGATCGCTGGAGATGCAGCGCAGCGTGACATCGTTCGGTCATTTCCTGTATAACTCGCCGTCTTGGATTCAGTATGCCGTGGCTTGCCGGGCCACGCGCTCCGCGTCCTCTTCCTTCTCCGGCAGCGTCCTGTGCATCAGGTACTCTTTGAATTCCTTTGATCCAACACTCCTCCTGGGGCTCAAGCGCCAAGAGCAGCCGAGCTCCTGAGGTCGGGCCACAGGCTGGGGCTCCCGTGCCCGGGGGCTGTGGGAGCTCCTCCCGAGGCTGAGTCATGCTTGAAAGAGGTTGTGTAGCTGATGGCTTGAAGAGCCGCTCTTGGAAGACGCCGGGCTCTTGCGGTTGCCGCTTGGATGCTCTCCTGGCAATGTCGTCGGCTTCCTTGTTGGTGCCCCGGGGCACGTGCTGCAGCTCCAGGCCCGAGAACTGCTTTTCCATCTTGCGCACCTCCGCGAGGTAGGCCTCCATGTGGTCGTCCTTCGGCTCGTACACCTTGTTGGAGAAGTTGACGAGGAGCTGCGAGTCGCCTTTGACGGTGAGGCGCTTCACCCCTAGAGCTGCCACAGCCTTCAGGCCAGCAATGAGGCCTTCGTATTCTGCGATGTTGTTGGAGACCTTCTCGCCGTGCTGAAAACAGAGTTGCTCGGCCTAGTAGAGCTTGTCCTGAGCGAGCGAGATGAGCCTTGCTCCATCTCCAGCGCCTACAGTGCTGTGAAAGGCGCCATCGAAATACATGACCCAGCCGTCTGGTGCCTCGCTTCCTGGGGAGGTGGACCGGTCTTCTCCTTCCTCAAGAGCCGGGGCATCTATCCATTCTGCCACAAAAGCGGCGAGCGCGGCTCCCTTGATAACTCTGGTAGTGCTCAACTCCAACTGGAATGCTTGCAACTCGATGTTCCACTCAGCGACCCTTCCGGCTGAGTTAGGGCTCCTGAGTACCCTCTCCAATGGGTAGGCTGAGACGAACTTGATAGGGTGGCCCTGGAAGTAGTGCCGCAGCTTGCGCGAGGCCACCAAGAGTGCGAGCAGGAGCTTTTGCGGCATGGGGTAGCGCACCCTCGCATCCCGCTGTATGGTGCTGATGAAGTACACCGGGTGCTCGACGAGGGCTAGCTCACTGTCGAGGCTCGGGTCCTGCGGAGATTGTGGCATATCCTGAGGTGGTGGGTTTCCTGAGACCTGACCGTTCTCAGGAGCTTCTGCGATGTTGCCCCGCTGAGCTTGGTCTTCCGCCGCTGACGGCCTTGCTGCGCCTTCCCGACCCCGCGATGCATCAGCTCTGGCTTGGCGCGGCACACCCTTGTCTTGGCGCTCCTCCCGAACCGCCACCAGTGCCGCGCTGGCGGAGTACAGGGTGGTGACAAGGTAGAGCACCAGAGGCTCTAGAGGCCGTGGTGCCACCGTCACTGGGGGCTGGTGAGGTATTTCTTGAGGTCTTGGAAGGCCCGGTCAGCCTCCGGGGTCCACTCAAACGGGCCCTTCTTCTTCATGAGCTTAAAGAAGGGTAAGGCGCGCTCGCCTAGCTTGGAGATGAAACGCCCTAACGCGGTCACCCGCCCTGCTAGCTTCTGCATCTCCTTGAGGGTCTGTGGTGGGCTCATGTCTTCGATGGCCTTGATCTTCTCTGGGTTCGCCTTGATCCCTCTGTGGGATACGAGGAACCCCAGTAGCTTGCCGGAGGGGACGCCAAACACACACTTCTCCGGGTTAAGCCTCAAGTTCACTTGGCGCAAGCTCTCAAAGGTCTCCTCCAAGTCTTGAATCAATGTCCTCGCCTCGCGAGATTTGACCACTATGTCATCAACGTAGGCCACTGTGTTTCTGCCGAGCTGCCGCCCCAAGGTGATGTGCATCAACCGTTGAAAGGCCGCGGCCGCGTTGCGCAACCCGAAGGGCATGCAGGTGTAGCAGTACACCCCGCATGGTGTCAGGAAGGTTGTCTTCTCCACATCTTCCACCGCCATCTTGATTTGGTGGTATCCCGAGAATGCATCCAGGAAACATAGCAAGTCGCACTCGGTGGTGGAGTCGACATTTGATCGATGCGTGGAAGCGGGAACGGATCTTGGGGGCAAGCTTTGTTAAGGTTGGTGAAGTCGACGCACATCCGTTCCTTCCCGCCTTTCTTTGGTACTACGACGGGGTTCGCCAGCCATTCAGGGTATCGAACTTCTCGGATGGTACCTGCCGCCTCCAGCTTGCGTGTCTCTTGGGCGATGAAGGCCTGCTTCTCAGTGGACTGCCGTCTTGCTCGCTGCTTCACGGGGCGTACGTTGGGGCACACCCTTAGATGATGCTGGATCACCTCTCTTGGGACCCCTACCAGCTGATTGGGCTCCCATGCGAATATCTCCTTGTTCGCACGCAAAAACCTCACCAAAGCTTCTTCTTGTCCCGGGTCAAGGCCGGTTCCTATGGTGAAGGTGGCTCTTGAATACCCGTCCTCATTGACCGGCACCTGCTTGGTCTCCGCCTTGTCTTGAGTGAATATCTGCTTCTTCTTGGTGGGCGCGGTCTCCTTGGCCTCGGGCGTACCGGCGCCGGCTGGCTGTGCTGCTGCCGCGGTCTTGAAGGCGAGCATGAGCGCCGTCACGGTCTCCTTAGTGTCCCCCTTGATGGTGAGGACGCCCTTGCTCCCTGGCATCTTCATGAGGTTGTAGGCCGGGTGAGTCGCCGCCATGAACTGAGCGAGAGCCGGGTACCCGAGGATGGCATTGTACGGGAGACCGATGCGGGCGATGTCAAAGTCCACCAGCTCGGTGCGATAGTTGTCTCGCGTGCCAAAGGTGACAGGGAGGCGGATCTGCCCCAGAGAGTGGGCAGCTCCACCACCCACTCCCGTGAAGGGCTTGCTGAGGCCGAGTCGCTCGAGCGGCACATGAAGAAGGCTGAAGGCTTCTACGGAGAGCAAGTTGAGACCGGCACCGCCGTCGATGAGGGTCTTGGTAACGGCCACGTTGCAGATGGTGGGCGTGCAGAGCATCGGGAGCATCCCGAAGCCGGCGGTGGAGTCGGGTGGTCTTTCGTGCCGAAGGTGAGGTCGGCCTCCGGCGCAACCCAACCCGGCGGAGCCCCCGGGCGCTTGGAGGCTGCCCCAATCTGACGGACGAAAGGCTTGACGTGGTGATCTAAAGGCGGTGCTTGAGAGCCACCCAACAGTGCTGCGACTGCGTGGTGCGCCAGCACCGTGCAGCGCGTGGTTAAGAGGTTGCGGAGTTCCCCCCAGGATGCCACCGTGGATCCCGGGAGGTTGATCAACCAAGCGCGCAGCTCGCCGGTGAGGGCCATGGGGAACTAGTTGGCCATGATCTTGTCGTCGCCTCCGGCTTAGAGGACGGCCTCCTCATACGCCAGCAGGAACGGCACCGGGTCTGCCGCGCCGTCGTAATGCGGCGGCATCTCCGGCACACCCTTGAGGTTTGAACACTGGGGTGCGCGCGAAGTCTTTCCCTCCTACCAATCTACGCCCTAGCTCGCTAAGATTTTGCGGACAAACTCGACGAACTCGCAACACAGAAAGACATGAGGTTTATACTGGTTCAGGCCACCGTTGTGGTGTAATACCCTACTCCAGTGTGGTGGTGGTGGATTGCCTCTTGGGCTGATGATGAACAGTACAAGGGAAGAACAACCTCCTGAGGTTGAGGTGTTCTTGTGGCTAGGCTCTCGATCAGGTTGGATCAAGCTAAGATGAGATGCCTCTACTATGGTGGCTAGCTCTATTTATATAGGCCCTGGTCCTCTTCCCCAAATATCAAGCGGGAAGGGAGCCAACAACGGTGGGCAAATTTGAGGGGGGACAGCCAGTACAAGCTATCCTGACAAAAGCGGTCTTTGCCTGCGAAAAGCTCTCGTGGTGACGCCGTCTTGGGCTCCACGATGACCTCCATCTCGCCGCCCTCCTGGTCTTGGTCTCATTGCACCAATATAGCAACCTTTGCCTGATGCCTCGGTACTCTTCGCCTGCACTGGCCTCCTTAGCACCAAAGAGGAAACAAGGATGCTGCGCGCGCTGGCGCCCGCCTGGTGTCGTGCGTCATGGCTCACGTCACGAGGGCCTCGTGAGGTTTTGCCCCGCCTTGATATCTCCGCTCCTCGTGAGCCTACCTGGCTAGGCTACTCCAGAGGAGGTCTTGCGTCGTCCGCCTCGCGAGGCTTGGACCCTCGCGAGGGTCTTGGATGCCTTGTTGATGAAGATGGGCCGTTCGGCCCACTTGCTTAGCCACGCCGTGGGCCGTAGGCAGGCAAGTCTGGGGACCCCCGTTCCCAGAACGCCGACACCTGCGGCATGTATCCTTTTGCATCTTTAGCTTATTCTGTTGGGGCGCCCCTCGGGCTGCATCATCCCCAGGCCACTCGTGTCCGTCCCAGTGGCATGTATCGTTCTCACATCTATCTAAGCTGGTTCGCTTCCTCTCATGAGTTATTTAAGGTTATCACTCGCCTGCCCGGCGCCTCGCCACCACGGGAGCCGCGCACCGATCGTCTTTCTTCAGGATCCTCCGCATGAGAAGCCTAGGCACGGCGTCTGCGCTCGGGTCCGTCCCTGCAACGTCAATAAACCCAACGGCTGAGCTCTGTCTGGCGGGCCGGCCCCATTCACGTCACCTCATGGGGTCGTTGGTGCTTGGCCTTCTCATGCGATAGCCTCAGGAGATTCGTTCGGCGCAGGTTGCCTAACCATCTCGCAGGACCACCACAGTCATCAAGAACCAAGACCAGGCGCAACCCGCCTTGAGGTAGGGCCTCGTGAGTCCCGCACTGGCTCACGAGTGCCCAGACACACCTCGTCCAGCCCTGCCGTGCAAGCCATGTGTCGGGGCGGGGCTGTACACGCCCCGGGGGATCCACTCAGAGGGAGCCCTCACCCACGCACCAGTGGAAGCACCATGCTCCGTGCTGGCAGTCGACACGGTCGAGGAGCGGCTATGCCCGTGCATGTGCGGAAGCGCTATGCTTCGCACTAGTGATAAACATTTGAGGGCGGCCCCATGGCCGTACCAACCTCAGGGAGCCACCCGGCTCAGTGTCCAGCTTCACCGCAACGCTTTCCCCTCGGGAGAGCCGCACGTGGGGGCTGGGCACGGGGGCTGCGCTCAGGTCACACCCAAGCGTATGCCACCCTGCCAGGTCTCTCGGACCTGGTCGTCACGTGCCCACCTGAGTGGAGCCAAGGTATGAAGGTCGTTTGGACATCAAGGGGGACTCCTGAGCATCGCGAGTCCGGAGCCTAACTGGCCACGAAGCCCCTCACCCCTTGGTCTCGTCCTGGTGATCCGGATGACCCAACGGCGGCTGAGGATGCGCGGGGTCAGGCCCTGCAGACGTAGAACACTAGGCCTACTCCTGCATCTCATTTCTGTAAGTTGTTTGCGCGTCAATGGGGACTCCTGAGCATCGCGACTCTAGAGCCTAACTGGCCACATAGCCCCTCACCCCTTGGTCTCGTCCTGGTGATCCGGACGACCCAACGGCGGCTGAGGTATGCGCGGGGTCGTGCCCTGCCGATGTAGAACATGAAGCAAACATGAAGGAAATCGCGGAAATTACAAAACATACTGTTCTTTAAAATACCAAACACAAGTTTAACGCCTCCACGAGGCATGGTACGTGTTGCAGAGGCAAGGCAAGGAAAGGAGTCACCAGCAAGTCATCCCATCGTCCCTGGATGACGCCGTCGCTCGCGAGAGGTGCCCCTTCGACAGTGATGTTGCCCTCACCGGTGCCGCCCGCCGGAGTTGCAGGTTCGGCAACACCACCAGTTGAGGGCGCAGGGTCGAAGGCGCGAAACTTCTTCAGCAAAGCCCCCACTTGGCCCTTCACAGCTTCGGCAGTAGCTGCGCAGTGCTCGTTATCCATAGGCTCTAGCAGCTCGTCGAGGTTGGCGTCAGGATCACGAAGATGGAGGTGGCTAAAGACGCGCGTCAGTGCAGCCGAGGAAAGCGTGTGGGCTTCTCGCTCCACCAAAGGGCTGATACCGCCCACGACCTCCTCAAGGGCATGGACCAGATGAGGAAGCAGCTTGGTGGCGCCCTCGCTGTCAATAGCCAGCGGCTCCTCCAAGCCCTTCTTGTAGAGTGCCCGCAGCACCACACGAGATCTCTCCTCAAGGGACTTGAAGGCCACGCGGTCCTCAGCCAGGATCTTTGCCTTGGCTTCCAGCTCGGCCTTCTCTGCTTTCATCTTCTGCTCCAGCTTCTCCAGCCGGCTATGCTCCATAGCCTGCGCCTTCGCCAACTGCCCCAGCTTGGCATCACGACCCATGACGACGTCCTCTCGGGCCTTCATCTTCTCCTCCTCCGCCTGGCAACCTCGAGCTTCATCCGCACGCTCCCTGCACATGGTCTCCAGCTCGGCCTCCAGCAAACGACAGCGATCCTGGGCGGCCCCGGCGTCCTGTAGCACCACCTCGCGAAGCGGTCGCAGCTAGGGCGAAGGCCTGCTTGTCCTTCTCGGAGGCCGCCGCAGCCTGGCTCAGCGCCACCCAGACGGACGCATCAGAGTGAAGCCAGCCAGAGACCAACTCTAGGCGCCCGGCCACCAGGTGACGGTCGGTGCCTTGAAGATCCTTACGCAGCAGGGTCAGCGCAAAAAGAGCGTGCTTCCGGACGTCAGGGGAGGCGGAAGGATGCGGGGTCAGCAGTGCAGTGGGAGAAGGAGGAGGCAACGTCGTCACCATGGCATGGGAGGCTGTGAGCTCTTGAGCCATGGCGACCCCAGCAACCGAGCCGGGCATTGGCACTTCCGGAGCCAGCGGGGCTACGGGGGCTGCCTCCTCTGGAGGACGCTCCCCCAAGTCTCGCGAGGACGATCGGGCCGGGGAAGCGCGAGCGCCGTCACTGCCCTTCCCCACGGAGGTGGGTGCGGCAGCCGCAGGCGATTTGGTCCCGAGCAGTACCACCGCTTCCTCCTTCCTTTTCTTCACTGCGGGCGTCGGCCTAATTGCACAACAGAGAAGCACCAAGAATCAGCAGCAGAAGCAAGAACAAGGCAGGACGAGAATACTTACTGGTCCACCGCGGCGTAGTCTCTCCGCTTCTTAAGCTTGAAACCTGAGAGCCTCACGGCCTGAGGCGCAGGCACGCGGGCTCCAGGCGCAGAAGAAGGGGCAGCAGATGGGCCGGAAGCAGCTCCAGGCAGCGTCACAACAGGGGTGTTGTCTCAGGAGATCAGCGCCAACCTTCCCTTTGTCGGAACGTTGTCTGGTGACCTCCTCCGAGGACTGACCTTGGACCTCATGGAGCCCTCTGCCACGTGCAGCTCCCCCGCTCCGGGGGGACATTGGCCTCATCATCGTCATCAGACAGGGTGCGGAGGATGTCGGCCTTGTGCAGAGGGGAGGTCTCCCCCACCCCTTCGCGGGTCGCCTCCGAGGTGCGAGACTCGCCGGAAGACACGTCCACCGAAGTCGTCGCCATTGGGACGTTTGTAGGACCTTGAAGTATGTCTAGAGGGGGGTGATTAGACTACTTGACCAATTAAAAACTTAACATTTTCCCAATTTTAGACTTTGGCAGATTTTATCTATCTTTGCACAAGTCAAGCAATCTTCACACAATTCAAGCAAGCATGCAAAGAGTATATGAGCAGTGGAATTTAAAGCATGCAACTTGCAAGAATGTAAATGGAAGGGTTTGGAGGATTCAAACGCAATTGGAGACACGGATGTTTTTGTCGTATTTCCGATAGGTGGTGCTATCGTATATCCACGTTGATGGAGACTTCAACCCACGAAGGGTAACGGTTGCGCGAGTCCACGGAGGGCTCCACCCACGAAGGGTCCACGAAGAAGCAACCTTGTCTATCCCACCATGGCCGTCGCCCACGAAGGACTTGCCTCACTAGTTGTAGATCTTCACGAAGTAGGCGATCTCCTTGCCCTTACAAACTCCTTGGTTCAACTCCACAATCTTGTCAGAGGCTCCCAAGTGACACCTAGCCAATCTAGGAGACACCACTCTCCAAGAAGTAAAAAATGGTGTGTTGATGATGAACTCCTTGCTCTTGTGCTTCAAATGATAGTCTCCCCAACACTCAACTCTCTCTCATAGGATTTGGATTTGGTGGAAAGAAGATTTGAGTGGAAAGCAACTTGGGAAGGCTAGAGATCAAGATTCATGTGGTAGGAATGGAATATCTTGGCCTCAACACATGAGTAGGTGGTTCTCTCTCGAGGCGGCAAGTTGGAAGTGTAGGTTTGTTCGATGGCTCTCTCCACGAATGAAGAGGAGGTGGAGGGTATATATAGCCTCCACAAAAAATCTAACCGTTACACACAATTTACCAAACTCGGTGGGACCGAATCAACAAACTCGGTCGGACCGATTCATAAACCTAGTGACCGTTAGGGTTTTGGTGGGACCGACATGCAACTCGGTAGGACCGATATGGTTAGGGTTAGGGCATAATGTAATCTCGGCGAGACCGATTACACAAACTCGGTGAGACCGATTTTGGTAATTAGCTAACCAGAGAGTTGGTCAGGTAAACTCGGTGGGACCGATTCGCTCTTTTCGGTGAGACCGAAATGTTACGAAAGGGAAACAGAGAGTTTACATTGCAATCTCGGTGGGACCGATCGCTCACTTGGTTAGACCAAAAGCGTTCTGAAGGAAATAGAGAGATTACAATCCCGTCTCGGTGAGACCGAGATCCCTATCGGTGAAACCGATTTGCCTAGGGTTTGTGGCAGTGGCTATGACATTTGAACTCGGTGGCGCCGGATAGAAAGAATCGGTAGGACCGATTTTGACTTTAGGTTTAGGTCATATGTGGATGTGAGAAAGTAGTTGAGGGTTTTTGGAGCATATCACTAAGCACATGAAGCAAGAGGCTCATTAAGCAACACCTCATCCCTCCTTGATAGTATTGGCTTTTCCTATAGACTCAATGTGATCTTGGATCACTAAAATGTAAAATGTAGTCTTGAGTTTTTGAGCTTGAGCCAATCCTTTGTCCTTAATATTTTGAGGGATCCACTTTCATCATCCATGCCATGCCATTCATTGAGATTTCCTGAAATATTTGTCTTGGAATAGCGTTAGCTCAATGAGCTATATGTTGTTATGAATTATGAAAACGACCTAGGGATAGTTGCACTTTCAATCTCCCCCTTTTTGGTAACTGATGACAACATATAGATAAAAGCTTCGACAAATGATAATAAGATTGAAAAACATCGTCGCTTTGAGAAGTATGTGATAAGCAAGAGCTCCCCCTAAATTTGTGCATATTTTAAGATTTGCTTTGGACTGCAAATGCACAAGGAATTAGGCTCATGGGTTACTCTTCCATGTCACATACATCTTGGTGGAGCGCTCAAAATAATAAAGATTGAATACATGCACTCATCACCAAGCAAAGTGAATGATCATATAAGGATAAGTAAGATAATATCATCTAACAAGCATAAGTGTAGCTTATGATCAAACACATGATCATCAATGTCTCACAGATAATAGCATAGTATCTTAAGCAATCAAAAGCAAACAAAGTTCAACCAGGAAGACAAGAGAGAACAAAAGCAAACTCTCTCTCTCTCAGACCTATGATCTATACATTTTCTCCCCTTTGGCAACAAGTTACCAAAAGTTCCTAGAAAATGCATAGTACTATATCGTCTCTCGTGCTTGGTCTTGAGTTGGTGGCGTAGAGATGGCTCCTTGGGCGAAGACTTCAGTTGATGTGGAAGGAGCTGAAGGAGTTAGTTCTTGCTGGAGCTGTAGCTGGAGCAGATGAAGTGACTCGTGTGTCATTCATGGCTCTGCAGCTGATCTCCGAGCTCGAGGCACTCTGGCAAATGCATCGATGGTTGTCCTGCCCTTCCTCTCCTGCATGTCATCCTGTAGCTGCTCCACAACCGATGAATCTCGGTTACTTTGACATCAAGATCATAGAATTTTTGTTCCATGATTCTTTCCAGGCTCTCCTGGTTTTGAGTTAGGGTGGCCAACCCTTTCTCAATCCTTAGAGTTGATGCTATCAAGTAACTAAGCTAGTCCTGCTTGCTCTTCAAAAAGTACTCAGATGCCTCCTCTTGTGTTGGCATCTTGACAACCTTCTCTTTCTTTGCTTTCTCCTTCTTCTCTTGAGCTTGTACTGATGATGGTTCATTCTCATTCATCACAACTTGATTGTCCTCAAAGTCAGGATAGAGAACAAAGTGTTCCTTATCCAATGATACTTTCATGTGCCCATCTTTGAGTTAATCAACTCCTGAATTTGTGGGGCATATCCACAACTTCTCTTTTGGTCTGCTTGCTGTCCTCTTGATAGTCTCAACCATGAGGCTCATGACCTTGAATTTCTGTGGCACATCAAATATGTGTAGCAAATTAATTGCATGCCCTCCGATCATGTTGTGGTCACCGATTTGGGCAAAAGAGTGTGCCTTAGGATCCAGTTGATCGTTGGCAGCCCCGACAGAAGAAAATGGACTGACCCAAGCTTGAAAGTCTCAAGAGCTTTGTGCAGGATCTCCTTGTACATCTGTGACATAGAGTTGTGATCCATCTTTTTCTTTGCATAAACGTCCAAGTCATCTTCACTCTCCTTTGGGGCATTGATCAGACTTGCCCATTCCTCAATAGTTGATTGGTATCTCGTTCCTTCAGACATCCAAACTATCCTGCCATCTGGATAGAAATGTGCTGTGGAGTAGAATTGCATAATGAGCTCATCATTCCAGTTTGTGAGCTTCTGCCCAACAAATTCTCGCAACTCCACACGCATTGAAGCTGTCATACACTCTGGGATAATGTTCTTCATTCTCCTTTATGTAGGTCCATCGACCCACCTCATATCACACACTATGGGCTTCTTGTCCAACAAGATTGTCTCATAGAAATCCTGTTGTTCCTTTGTGTGGAACCCTGTAATCAACAACAGTCCTTCTCCCGGTGGCATATGGATCTGACTCTCTCCATAGCCTCAACCCTAAGTCTCTCCTGATCTTCATGTTCTCAGCCACATGATGAGCATCATTGTGGTCTGGAATCTTGGGTTTGAGCTTCCTTAGGACTTGTCCTTCATCATCTTCCTCGGCTGCAACATCGAGCTTTGGGGCCTTGTTCTTTTAGCAGTGGTATACTCCCTGGTATTCCTCTTAGGTGCACTCTTGGGCTTGGAGGCAGCTTTGGGTGCTACTTTAGGCTTTGATGTTGCAGCCCCTGACTTTATAGCATCACCCATCAGCTTTTGTACCTTGGGTGCTGGTGCAACAACCTCTTCTTCTTCTTCTTCCATCATGGAAGGCTTTCCAATCACTCTGGCCATGGTCTTCTTGACCCTTTCCTTCCTTTTCTTTCCTTCTGCAGCAAGCTCTTTGGGTTGGGATTCCAACGATGCTTGAGTGGAGACTCTGGCTTTAGACATTGGTTGTCTTCCTGCAGGCCTTTTGATCTTCATCCCTGGCTTTACTACAGTTGAGCTATACTCCTTCTTGAGCACTTTCTTCTTTGAAATGGCCTCATCTTCTATTGCCACATAATCCTCATCCTCGATTCTCGAGGTTCTCTTCTTCCTTGTCCTGGTGGCAGCTTTGGGCAAATTGTCGGGAGTGCTTCTACTTCCATCATCCGAGCTGCTAGAGGGACTAGTGCCCTCACTCATCTCAGATCTGCTCCTCGACTTGTTTCGCTGTCACTTTGGTGCGACATGCTGCACACACTGACTGCTGACCCTGTGAATAGTTATAGATGAGATAGAGTGGATGAGCATCACAAAATGCAGAGATTTTTGCAAAAGAATGATTCAAAAACTTAGTTTTAGTTTTCCACAGAAAGCATTTCGGATCAACCGATTTTCAAACTCGGTGATACCGAAGCAGTTTTGGAACCTAAACTAGTGAACTCGGTCAGACCGAGTCACAGTTCGGTGGCACCGAGACTGCTAGGGTTTCACAAAGTTCTAAAATCGGTCACACCGATTAGCAATTCTCGGTCAGACCGAGAGTTACTAGTGCAATGGCGTTAGCCGAATCGGTGGGACCGAGTTTTTCAACTCGGTGGGTCCGAGATGGTTTCGGCGGAAACCTAACCCTAAATTTTCGAATCGCATCTATTCTAAGGGTTGTTTTGACTGGATAGAGGTGTTTCAATCGTGGCAAGAATCATAATGAACACAATGTGCTGAGAATCAGGAGATGATAGCACTGTGATCGAGTTCATACCCTAGTTCAGCGATGAACTCGCCACGCTGGCAACGGCGGAGATGAAATCCGTTGACGTGGCGGAGACCAGCGACAGAGGCGGTGGCGGCGAAGTCGACGATCAGGAGACCTAGAAGGCAGAGCGAGCTATGCGCAGCGAAGAGGTTTGGAGAAAGTTTTCCAAAATTTTGCCCGTGTGAATATATAGCCCGACACTATCGGTGTGACCGAGTGGAACAACTCGGTGGCGCCGAGATGCATAACTGTTGACAGTTACAACAACTTGGTGTGACCAAAATGTTCAAATCGGTTGCACCGAGATGAAAACCTAGATCGACTTAGTGATCTCGGTATGACCGAAATGGAGGAATCAGTCAGACCGAAAAGCACAAAGGAGTTTTGGAAGTTTAAGTCTATGACGAATCGGGGACTCGAAAGTGCTCCTCACACGAGTGGTTCGAATCGACTTGATCAAATTTTGTGATGTAGCATGAATAGAGTTTGAGACGAGTAAAGCATAGATAGCTAGAGAAGGTTCTTAGGCATTCTTGTCCATCCACTTGGCCAAAGAAAAGAATCAAATCAATCAAAACAACAAGTGGATGTCCTCGAATGAGTAAGATATGCTACCAACATGCTCACACAATAAAATGACAAATGAAATATGTGACAAAGCATGCACAAACAATTCTAGCATCTATCAAACAATTGGCGATGACTAGGTCATCTATATATGAGTATATTGACTTAGGAGTCAAATGAGAACATTTGATCATAGGTCATACTCATCGTTTAAGCTCAAGTGGGGTTACCACTTTTACATAAAGCATTTATGTGTTCACATCATTAGAGTTGCTTTGACTCAATTCTTAGAGTTAAGCTCCCCCTAGATGTGAGATCCCCCCTTAGAGGGATGAACTAACCTTGAGTTTTGTCGATGATGACTTCATGTAGGTGTTGAAGATGTGGATGCTCAATGTTGATGTAGATCTTTTGGAGCAATCTTTGGAGTGAGTTGCACTTTCAATACCTGCATGGGTTAGTCCCACAAGGAACAAACAAGAATATCCATAGACATAGAGTGATGCACACACAAGATGATGTCCATGAAAACATTAGGTTACCTTGTCCCTTGCCTTACCAACATGAGGGTTTGTGACTCCTTGAACTAGTGCAAGATATGGAATATGATTGCACTTGTCCTTGCCATAATGATATGAGTGAAGAATGTTGGCGGAGTCACCCTCAAGAACACTCTAGTTCTTCTTCTTGGGATCCACATCATCTTGATGGGAATCCTTGGTGTTGTAGTTGTACTTGATGAAGTAGAACTTGGCGTAGTCTTGGGAACCCACTTGACCAAGGCCTTAGGTGCTTCTTCAAATGCATCAATCTCCTCTTGAAGCTTATCCTTGCCTTTGTTCTTGTGGTCTTGTGGTGGAAGATCATCTTGTGCTTGTGTTCCCTTGAAGGAAGTAGGATCATACTTCTCTTGTTGAGGAACAAACTTCGTCTTGGGGTATTGATCTTCTTCCCACTCAACTCCATTTGCATTGAACTTTCGTTCAAAACCAACACCTTGATTCTTCGGTGCCTTCCTTGCTTGCATACAATTTCCTCGAATTGCTTACTCCGGCAAGGCTCTTGTATACACCTTTCTCTATAATTCCCTTCAATAAGCTGTTTTCTTGCTCAAGTGTAACTTGGCTAAGAGAATCATTAGTGGAATCAAGAGAACTACTAGAAGCAACAATATTGGATTTAGCATTGTTATTGTTACTACTAGAGGAAGAATCTTTCTTGTTCTTGTTACTAGACTTGACTTGAGGCATGTAAGTAGATAAGAGTAAGCGCTTGGCAATGTAAGAAGAACTTTTCTTACGGAGATCATCATTGATTGCCTTTAGAACTCATGCTCTTGCTCAAGATTGAGCTTTTCAAAGCGTAACTTCTCATGAGCCCTTAAAAGTTCTCGATGATCTTGAAGATAGTTTCATGAGCTAACTTAAGAGTGTTTAGTTCTTTAGTTAGAAGCTCAATCTTCCCTTATCATTGTCATTCGTTTCATCTTGATTAGCATGATTAATTGACGTTTCATCATAGTATTCATCACTAGAGTTGTCAATAAGTAAATCATCATCACCTAACAAGTCATCTTCATCACTATTAAAATCAACATACTAAAGGTGTGTTACCTTAGGACCTTTGGCCATGAAGCATCTTCCAATTCCTTCATTTGGTGAGTCAAATATGTCGAGGAGTTGGTTGACACAAGTGCTAGACCGCAACACCTTCATCTTGAGATATTCGAGTCGGAGTGATAGCTTCTCTCGGAGTGATTATCGAGTCGGAGCGGATACCCATTCACCAACATGAGCTTGATGTCTTCGCTTTGTGTAGCTCTTTGATGACTTGTCCTTCCTTTCCGAATCCTTGCTTCTCCGTGAGGGTTTTCGTTCATAACGATCATCTCTAGTCCTTCTCTCTCTTGGTGGTGATTCTTCTCTTCTACTTCTTCTTTTTGGAGAATCTTCTCTTCTTTTGTAGGGTGACGTACACTCATTGGAATAGTGTCTGGTCTCCCACAATTGTAGCAATTGCGCTCTCGACTAGAAGATCTTTTGTCATTGTAGGACCTTGACTTAGAGCTTCTTTCTTTGCTTCTACTCTTGTAGAATTTGTTGAAGTTCTTCACCATTAAGCTCAATTCTTCATTGAAGGTTTGTTTCTCACTTGATGATGTGGGGCTTCACATGAGGCTTTGTAAGCACCACTTGACTTGTTGTGAAGTTCCTCCTTATCCTTGAGTGACATCTCATGAGCAACAATTCTTCCAATGACTTTCGTTGGCTTGAGATCTTTGTAATTTGGCATCATTTGGATCAATGTGCACACGGTATCATATTTTCCATCCAATGCTCTTAGGATCTTCTTGATGATGAATCATCGGTCATCTCTTCACTTCCTAAGCCGGCAATCTCATTTGTGATAAGAGCAAGCCTAGAGTACATTTCAGCGACACCTTCACCATCCTTCATTTTGAACTTGTCAAGCTGACTTTGGAGCACATCCAACTTGGATTCCTTGACGGAGTCGGTACCTTCATGCATATCAATCAAAGTATCCCAAATTTCCTTTGCATTCTCAAGGCGGCTGATTTTGTTGAATTCTTCGGGGCACAAGCCATTGAAGAGGATATCACAAGCTTGAGCGTTGTATTGCAGCATCTTCAATTCCTCCGCACTAGCTTCACGGTTCGGTTCTCTCCCATCAAAGAATTCACCTTGCAAGCCAATACACACAATAGCCCAAACGGCGGGTTATGTCCGAGAATATGCATTTTCATCTTATGCTTCCAACTAGCAAAATTAGTGCCATCAAAGTAAGGACCTCTACGGTGATAATTTCCCTCGCTAGACGCCATACTCTCCTAGGTTGTGAAACCAAGGCTATGACCACCAAAAGCTATGGAAATCAAAGCAAATGGAGACCAAAGCTCGATACCACTTGTAGGACCTTGAAGTATGTCTAGAGGGGGTGATTAGACTACTTGACCAATTAAAACTTAACCTTTTCCCAATTTTAGACTTTGGCAGATTTTAGCTATCTTTGCACAAGTCAAGCAATCTTCACACAATTCAAGCAAGCATGCAAAGAGTATATGAGCAGCGGAATTTAAAGCATGCAACTTGCAAGAATGTAAAGGGAAGGGTTTGGAGGATTCAAACGCAATTGGAGACACGGATGTTTTTGTCGTGGTTCCGATAGGTGGTGCTATCATACATCCACGTTGATGGAGACTTCAACCCACGAAGGGTAACGTTCTTGTGAGTCCACGGAGGGCTCCACCCACGAAGGGTCCACGAAGAAGCAACCTTGTCTATCCCACCATGGCCGTCGCCCACGAAGGACTTGCCTCACTAGCGGTAGATCTTCACAAGTAGGCGATCTCCTTGCCCTTACAAACTCCTTGGTTCAACTCCACAATCTTGTCGGAGGCTCCCAAGTGACACCTAGCCAATCTAGGAGACACCACTCTCCAAGAAGTAACAAATGGTGTGTTGATGATGAACTCCTTGCTCTTGTGCTTCAAATGATAGTCTCCCCAACACTCAACTCTCTCTCACATGATTTGGATTTGGTGGAAAGAAGATTTGAGTGGAAAGCAACTTGGGGAAGGCTAGAGATCAAGATTCATGTGGTAGGAATGGAATATCTTGGCCTCAACACATGAGTAGGTTGTTCTCTCTCGAAGCTGCAAGTTGGAAGTGTAGGTTTGTTCTGATGGCTCTCTCCACGAATGAAGAGGAGGTGGAGGGGTATATATAGCCTCCACACAAAATCTAACCGTTACACACAATTTACCAAACTCGGTGGGACCGAATCAACAAACTCGGTCGGACCGATTCAGTAAACCTAGTGACCGTTAGGGTTTTCAGTGGGACCGACATGCAACTCGGTAGGACCGATATGGTTAGGGTTAGGGCATAACGTAATCTCGGTGAGACCGATTACACAAACTCGGTGAGACCGATTTTGGTAATTAGCTAACCAGAGAGTTGGTTAGGTAAACTCGGTGGGACCGATTCGCTCTTTTCGGTGAGACCGAAATGTTACGAAAGGGAAACAGAGAGTTTACATTGCAATCTCGGTGGGACCGATCGCTCACTTCGGTTAGACCAAAACGTTACGAAGGGAAATAGAGAGATTACAATCCCGTCTCGGTGAGACCGAGATCCCTATCAGTGAAACCGATTTGCCTAGGGTTTGTGGTAGTGGATATGACATTTGAACTCGGTGGCGCCGGATAGAAAGAATCAGTAGGACCGATTTTGACTTTAGGTTTAGGTCATATGTGGATGTGAGAAAGTAGTTGAGGGTTTTTGGAGCATATCACTAAGCACATGAAGAAAGAGGCTCATTAAGCAACACCTCATCCCTCCTTGATAGTATTGGCTTTTCCTATAGACTCAATTTGATCTTGGATCACTAAAATGTAAAATGTGGAGTCTTGAGCTTTTGAGCTTGAGCCAATCCTTTGTCCTTAATATTTTGAGGGATCCACTTTCATCATCCATGCCATGCCATTCATTAAGCTTTCCTGAAATATTTGTCTTGGAATAGCGTTAGCTCAATGAGCTATATGTTGTTATGAATTACCAAAACCACCTAGGGATAGTTGCACTTTCAACGTTCGAGGGCGCAGGCGGCAAAAGCCCACGCCCGTCGAAGACGAGCATGGAGGCAGCAGCCTCCTCCCCATCTGAGCGGCAGAACAAGGGAACGAAGGAGTCCGGTGGGTACCCTTGGTCATCCCCAACCAAGGAGCGGAGGGCCGAGCGTAACTCCTCGTCAGAAAGGGCCTCCGGGTGCAGGCGAAGGTCGTCCCTTCGTCTCCAAGCTTCCACAAGGGGCGCGAGCGCGCCTGAAGGGGAGCCACGTGCTGCGTCATGAATTCTTTGACGATCATGGACCCCGTCAGCTTCACCGCCCTTGAGTCACCAGGCCTCAGGTCGGCGGTCATCCTCTCCAACACCTGCGCCGCCCGGGGGTCGGTAAGCTTCACGCAAAGCCACACCTTTTGGGACATAGGCATCTCCATCGGTAGCACCAGCCGGGGGTGGGAGCACTTGGCGTCCATCAAGACCCACTTGCTCCTGAAGCCCTCGGCCTTCTTCCCAGCCTTCGAGATGGTGTTGGTCTTGTTGGCCGCGATGAAGCCAACACACCCATGCAGTGGCCCTCCTTGATCTGGAGGAAGAAGAAGTGGCGCAGCAGCGCCACAGACGGCATCACTCCAACGTACGCCTCGTAGTAGAAGGCGAAGCTCGACAAGAGGAGGACGGAGTTGGGATGAAGACGGAGGGCATGGATCTTGTAATGGCTAAGGACAGAGTAGAAGAAGTGGAGAAAGGGGAACCAACCCGGCGGTCAACGTTCTGGGAACGGGGTCCCCAGACTTGCCTTCCCGCGGCCCACGGCGTGGCTAAGTCAGCGGGCCGTACGGCCCATCTTCGTCAACAAAGCATTCAAGACCCTCACGAGTGGCCAAGCCTCGCGAGGCGGACGACACAAGACCTCCTCAGGAGTGGCCTAGCCAGGCGGGCTCACGAGGAGCGGAGATATCAAGGCAGGGCAATCCTCACGAGGCTCTCGTGACGTGAGCCATGACGATCGAGACCAGGAGGGCGCCAGCGCGTGCAGCGTC
Organism: Aegilops longissima; assembly: GCA_021605205.1. Lineage (NCBI taxonomy): Eukaryota > Viridiplantae > Streptophyta > Magnoliopsida > Poales > Poaceae > Aegilops > Aegilops longissima. The sequence continues at coordinate 403,422,510 of CM038682.1, forward strand.
CTTGTTTCCTCTTTGGTGCTAAGGAGGCAAGCGCAGGCGAGGAGTACCGAGGCATCAGGCAAAGGTTGCCATATCGGTGCAACGAGACCAAGACCAGAAGGACGGCAGGACGGAGGTCATCATGGAGCCCAAGACGACGTCACCACCAGAGCCTTTTGCAGGCGGAGACCACTTTTGTCAGGATAGCTTGTACTAGCTATCCCCTTTCAAATTTGCCCGCCATTGTTGGCTCCCTTCCCGCTTAATATTTGGGGAGAGGACGAGGTCCTATATAATTAGAGCTAGCCACCACAGTAGAGGCATCGAGTCCTCACTCACACAAGTTCGGCAAGCACAAGAACACCTCAACCTTAGGAGGCTGTTCTTCCCCTTGTACTGTTCATCATCATCCCAAGAGGCAATCCACCACCACACACTAGATTAGGGTATTACACCACAATGGTGGCCTGAACCAGTATAAATCTCGTGTCTTTCTGTGTTGCGAGTTCGTCAAGTTTGTCCGCGAGATCTTAGCGAGCTAGGGCATGGATCGGTAGGAGGGAAAGACTTCGCGCGCACCCCAGAGTTCTAACCTTAAGGGTTTACCGGAACCCCACATCCGACATTTGGCGCGCCAGGTAGGGCTGCGCAGTGGCTTCCCTTCCGTCAATTCGTCACTCCGTCGCTCCATCGTCTTCATGGCGAATGCTCGCCGTGCTCGAGCTGAGCGCCGGGCTGCCCTCACCACCCGCGTTGCTCAGACGGCTCCCGTCAGCAGGCCACCTCGTCGTTCTCCGTCTCCCTCCACCAACGCCGCCACCGGCCCGGCGGGGAACGAGCAGCAGGCGTCCTTGCTGCATCCGTCGGTGCGGCAGGATGGCCGCACCGCCACTCTGTCACTGACCCCAGCCGGTTCTTCGTCTCATGCATGCCGCGCTTCCATAGAGGCGCGAGCCGCGCTCCTCACGGCGAACGAGCTCCTACGCTACCGCCTAGTCGACGACCTCTACGAGGAGTGGCTCGACCGCGCCGCAGGGGGCTCCCTGGCGCCGTCCCCCTCTCTGCCTCACCCTCCACCAGCCACATGTGACATGGCTTGTGGTGCGCCTCCACCACCTCTGCCCCAAGACTATGCCTTGGCGCCAAGGTGCACGGCCCCACGGCGTGATCCGCCACGTCCGGTGCCTGCGTGCGAAGAGAGAAGCTGCCAAGAAATCCCTCGGCCGCGAGAAGCCGCACCTGCGCTCCCCGCGCATCCTCGCCAAGACCGCGCGCCGCCTGCAGTGGCGTCGCGCGGACCTCATCAAGACCAAGCTCCACCTCCAAGGCGGGCCCCGGAAACCACTGCCGGCTGCCGCGCCTTCACCCCGAGCCGCGTAGTGTCGCGTGGCCAGGCAAGTTCAAGCCCGATCTGCCTCCTTGCTACGACGGCACCACCGACCCCGCGGAGTTCCTGCAGCTCTACGAGCTGAGCATCGAAGCGGCCAACGGCGACGAGAAAGTCATGGCGAACTGGTTCCCTATGGCTCTCAAGGATGGTGTCCGCTCCTGGCTCCTGAACCTGCAGCACGACTCAATCTCCTTCTGGGATGAGATGCGTGACCACTTCGTCGCCAACTTCCAGGGCACTCGCGACCGCCCGCCAGCCGCGGGTGTCCTGCGCCGCATCAAGCAACAACCAGGAGAGACCCTCCAGAAGTACATCCAGCACTTCAACAACACTCGCCTCAAGATCCCCAAGATCACTGATGAGGCCATCATCTCCGCGTTCTTAGACGGCGTCTATGACATCAAGATGAAGGAAGAGCTCGCTATCCATGAGGAGCTATGCACCTCTCAGGAGCTGTTCAACCTGGCGACCAAGTGCGCAAGAGCTGAGGAGGGGTGCCTCTCTCTCCTCGAGCTGCCAGCCGCGGGCACGAAGGAGAAGAAAGCCAAGGCCAAGGACGTGAAGCGCAAGGAAGCGACAGTGCTAGCAGCGGAGCCCGACAACAAGCGGGGCAGGGATCATCCTGAATCGTCCAAGGGCGGCCGACCGTTCTGCGCATTCCACAATCTGAACACCCATAACACCGGTGACTGTCAAGATCTCAGAGCCATTCGTGAAGGATGTTTCGGTCGACGCCCCAAGCGCAGCGACCGGGGCTACGTCCATGGAGGAGGACGTGGAGGCGGACACTGGGACGACCGTGGCCCGCGCCAGGAGTGGCGCGACAGGCCTCGTGAGTACCACTGGCAGGACCGTCCTCGCGAGGGTGCCTGGAGGGACCAACCTCGTGAGGATCACCCCCAGGGCAACGCTGGTCTTCCCCCGCTGCCGCCACCAAGAAGGAACGACGATCGCCATCAGGATGAGGGGGCTGGGGGCTTCCAGGAGCCGCGTGTAGTCGCCTGCATCTTGGGCGGTGCCCAGGCCCCAGCCTCTTAGTGCATCTTCAAACAGTTCGCTCGAGAAGTGAATGCGGTGCTCCCCAAGCTCGAGGCCACGCACCCGCTCAAGTGGTCCCAATGCGCCATCACTTTCAACTCGGTAGATCAGCTCAAGAGCGCAGCCACCGCTGGCGCCCTCCCGATGCTGGGCTCCCCAGTCATCAGCAATGTGTAGGTTACCAAGACCCTCATCAACGGTGGCACAGGGCTCAACGTCCTATCAGTCGACACGTTCGACAACCTCCAGGTTCCGTATGAGCAGCTTCAGCCTACCAAGCCTTTCTCAGGAGTAACCGACGGCTCCACCACACCGATAGGGCAAGTCCGCCTGCCTGTCACCTTCGGAGAGTGCAAGAACTACCGCACCGAGCTCATCGACTTCGACGTCACGCACACTCGCCTGCCGTACAACGCCATCCTCGGGTATCCAGCCCTGGCCAAGTTCATGGTAGTCACCCATCACGGGTACAACGTCCTCAAGATGCCAGGAAGCGGCAGAATCATCACGGTCCCATGTGAAGAGAGAGATGCAGTGTGCTCCCTTGAGCGCGCCTTCCAAGCTGCAGCAATCAACGACCCCAAAAGCAGGAGTGAGGGCCCTCCGGAGGCCATCCCCAAGAAGAAGCAGCTGCGCCGAGCAGGATCTCAGGAGGGCGGCGACGCAGCTGGAGCCTCGTCAGGATCAGCGCCCGCTCCAGGGGCGCCTCCCTTTGTCGCATAGGAAGGCGCGCCCGGCGCCCTCCTCGGGCAAGGCTCGGGGGCTCTCTTCTGGAGGGCCTCAGATCTTGCCAACCTCACGAGGGAGGCGCTTGGGCACCACTTGGAGGCGTGCTTCGCGGCACGTTTCCCTCGGGAGAACAAAGGGCAAGGAGTGCCCACCACTCAGGAGTTCATCACCAAGACCACTCGGGAACTTCAAGACGCAAGAGCCATGCGCGGCGATAGCCGCTCATGAGGCGCAGCTCCCCATCCATGCGAGGATGCTGGGTTGCGTGTCTGCATCGACGTCCCAGGGCTCAATAGGGCCGCATCTCAGGAGCATTTCTGGCCTTCGTGTGTGGGCCGTTGCAAGGGCCCGCCACACAGCTACGTTCGCATGACCTTCGGCTTGCCGAGCGCGGCGTCAGCCTATCAGCGCAACATGCAGCGTGTCCTGGCGGTCCAGGAGGCCAGGTACCACGCCGTCCTGGAAGAGATGGAGACGGTCTTCAGGGAACCACCTGAGCCCACAGAGCATCCCGAGGGACAGGGCCCCGGTGGCTCATGAAGAGTCATTCCTTCGACGCACGCCTTCAGCTGCACCAACTCTACTTCGTCTACAGAACCAGGTGACATTTTCCAAGCTTGTTTAGCTGGGAGCGCCCCTCAGGCTACATTATTCCCAGGCCGCATGGGTCCGTCCCCGTGGCATGTATCCCTTTTGTTTATGTCTTTAGCTTACCTTGCTGGGGGCGCCCCTCGGGCCGCATCATCCCCAAGCCGCTCGGGCCGGACCCAGTGGCATGTATCTTCCTGCATTTACCCAAGCTGATTTTCCTTCCATGCTTAACCTACCTACGATTATCACCTGCTCGATTGCCACCCGCCGCGGGTCCATTCACCCCGTGCAATTCGCTTGCGCGTTAAAAGGGGGGCTCCTGAGCATCGCGACTCAGGAGCTCTTACTGGCTCTTCAGCCCTCACCCCTGGCCTTGACCACGGCATCATGACCTGGCATACCAGCGGCGGCTGAGCTCGCTCGAGGGCCGGGACCTCAGGACGTAGAGTGCTTGCACCTAACCACCTTGCAGGAACATACAGTCACCAAGACACAAGACCAGGCGCAACCCACATTGAGGTAGGGCCTCGTGAGTCCCGCGCTGGCTCATGAGTGCGCAGATACACCTCGCAGCCCTGCCGTGTGTCGGTGTCAAAACCGGTGGATCTCGGGTAGGGGGTCCCGAACTGTGCGTCTAGGCGGATGGTAACAGGAGACAAGGGACACGATGTTTTACCCAGGTTCGGGCCCTCTTGATGGAGGTAAAACCCTACGTCCTGCTCGATTGATATTGATATTGTGGATGTTTACAAGAGTGGATCTACCACGAGATCAAGGAGACTAAACCCTAGAAGCTAGCCTATGGTATGATTGTAAGGGTTGTTGATGTGATTGTAGTCCTACGGACTAAAGCCATCCGGTTTATATAGACACCGGAGAGGGCTAGGGTTACATAGAGTCGGTTACAATGGTAGGAGATCTACATATCCGTATCGCCAAGCTTGCCTTCCACGCCAAGGAAAGTCCCATCCGGACACGGGGAGAAGTCTTCAATCTTATATCTTCATAGTCTTGGAGTCCGTCGATGATGATAGTCCGCAGATGATAGTTCGGTGATGATGGTAGTCCGCTATCCGGACACCCCTAATCCAGGACTCCTCGGAGCCCCTGAACCAGGCTTCAATGACGATAAGTCCGGCGTATATTGCTTGGCATTGCAAGGCGGGTTCCTCCTCAAATGATAGAAGATTGTGAACACCAAGATAGTGTCCGGCTCTGCAAAATAAATTCCACATTCCACCGTAGAGAGAATAATAATATATACACAAGTTCAATCTGCTGACGTTTTTTGTGGCATGACGTCACACCACTACCAATCCATTACTCGAATTGGTTTTTACTTTACCACCTCAGCGTATTTTAGCAAAGCGGTTTCCTTGGCACGTCTTGTCGAAGCAGAGATCGTGTTTCCCCTTAATCCGGGATTCTCATCAATACGGGCGTGGGTAACCCAACCGCGCCATTGATGGTGACGCTTGGGAGATAAGCGAGTTTTACCAGGCCGGTGGGGGATGCGTAAGATTTCGCCCGCCCATATAAGGGATAAGGATTCACCTTCTCACCTACGCCTTCTTCCTCCTTTTCTTATCCATCTCTGTGCACTCGAGCTCCAGCGCCCAAATTCGCGCATCTCGTCTCAACCTTCTCCGACCATGTCGGGCGGGAGGTAAATGGTTGGCCTCCACCGTTAAGGAGGAGCAAATCGCAAACCGCGCGGCGGATACCTCTCCGCGACATCGCGCACCGTTGCCCGACGAGGGCAGCTCATCCCCACCCCGGGCCCCATGAGAGGGTCGTCTTTCTTCCCCACTTCCTCCGTGGACTGGGCTTTCCACTGCATCCCTTTGTCCGGGGGCTCATGTTCTACTACGGCCTGGATTTCCATGATCTGGCGCCGAACTTCATCCTCAACATCTCGGTGTTTATAGTCGTGTGCGAGGCCTTCCTCTGCATCCAGCCCCACTTCGGCTTGTGGCTCAAGTACTTCAATGTCAAGCGAAGGTTGTGAAGGGCACTCAAGCGGAGTCTTGGGCGCCATGTTGGGCAAGATGCCCAATGTCCTTTGGTTCGAAGGGGCCTTCGTGGAATCCGTCAAGGGGTGGCAATTGGGGTGGTTCTATATCACCGAGCCGCGTGACCCTAAACGGGCGGCAGCTCCCGAGTTTAGATCTGGTATCCCCACGCAGCTCACCTCCTGGAAAGAGAAGGGCTTGCTGAGGGGCAGTTTGAAGGAGCCGACGGACTCCAAGCTGTATCAAGAAGTCTGGTGAAGAAGCTCGGGCTGGTTAATGTGGTCCAAGTCATGCTCGTCGCCGGATTCTCCCATGCCAAGAGCGGGCATTCAATCTATGGAGTTCGATCCGGAACAGCACCAGCGCTGAATAAGCTCTTGACACAACGTCTGAAAGGCGCTGGAAGGTGCTGTTCAAGGCGCGCCGGCCCCGCATCCGCGATCGAAGATCGCGGATGTCGCTCATGCGCCAGGTGACGAGGTAAGTGATTCTACCCCTTACGGGACACTTGTTTTTCATAGTTTGACTCTATGCGGTTTTAATTTCCCTTTTCCTTTGACAGGACTGGATGAAGAAGGCGGAGCAGATTACTGTCCGGCTCCTATGCCAGAAAATCCAGAGAGCGCTTTCGTCTAGGAGGCTGCTGGTTCCGCACCGCGTGGTGCCGGAAAAGAAAACCAAGAAGGAGGCCACGGGTGTTGAAAGAGCTCCCGTTTTCAGGTGTCCGACGACTCGGGCGGACTCCTCCCGAAAATGAGGAGGAGGAAGAGGACTCTCCCGGAGGAGGAGAGAGGAGAGGAAGGCTTCCCAACGGGGGGAGGCGGAGGGTCAAGAGGGAAGGACTATTCCCGGACAGCTCCGCCAACATCAACGTTGGCGAGGAAGAATGGCCTTCAAGGGCCAGGCCTCCGGCGAGATCGTAAGTATCCGGATTCTGAATGATTTATAATTTCTTTTCTGCGTCACATAGTGTCATTCGATCTTTGCATGCTGCCCGTAGTCCGGCCGGTGATGATCTCCCGCTTCATCGAAGGGTCGTTGGCTTCGTCGGATGTAGACTCCATCCCGACCGCCTCCACCCCGCGCGCCCAGGGACCGAGGTGGGATCCCAGAAGGGACCCATCGGGGAGGCTCGGGCGCCACAAAGCGTCCTCCGGACTTTGCGCGGACTCCATAACAGAACCCGCAGTGGTTCCGGAGTCCGCCGGGCGCCCTTCGAGCGAAGGGCAAGACCGTGACGCCGGCGGCTTCATCCAACCGAGGCGCGGGTAATTTGTTGGGCGCTGCAGCGCTTCCATCGAAGAACACCGCACTATTATGAGTGCGGTGATCCGAAAGGTGCAGCTCGCCAAGAGCGGGCTGACCGAAGCTTCGATAGCCTTCTATCGGGCTTTGAGGTAAGAAGTTAAAAATATGCAATGTAATACCGCATAGACAGTAGCCCCCGATGCTCGGTTCGGTTTGGAAAGAAAAGCGGATGAGGATCTAAAAAAGAAGATATACGCAGGGTTGCTAAAAATTATGTCAATATGGGTTTGCAGGCTGCGCTGCTGACCTCTGCCGACCGATCAAGGAGGTCGGTGCTTTGAAGCAGGCTCGGCGGTCGAGCAAGAGCTCGGCGCGCCAGAAGCAGCTCCAGGACAAAGAAGGTGAGTAACACCACTTTGAACTTGTACCTTCTGAAAAAGGATTTAGGTTGCAACAAAAATAACAAGGATAACATGGGTATTGCGGGGCCACGAACGAGGTGGCGACCACGAAGGAGGCCGTGTCCGCGGCCGAACGCAATGCGGCCATGGAACGGGCAGAGCAAGAAAAGCAGGAGGCGCGGGTGGCGATGGTTCAGCAAGAGCTCCAGGCTCTCATGGAAAGGCATGAGAGTTTGGAGCGTGACTCAAAGACGTGAAAGTCCGAGCTTGCCTCGGCTCTCGAAAGTGCCAAAACCGCCAAGGCCGAGGCCCATAAGTCCCTTCAGGAGATTGAGTTGATGAGGAAGATAGCGGCGGGTAAGGCATTTTTCATGCAAAGCAAGCATGTGAATGTAAATTACGTGTTACTTACCGAATTCGGAGCTCTCGAGGCGTTTGCAGATCTGCCTCGCAGCGTGTCGATGTCAGCCGCATTCTACCGAGCCGAGGAGGGAGCTCAACGGAGAAGGTCTTCGGTCTCAAGATGCTGAGGCCGGCCATCCAGTGCCCCTAGCGACCAGTGAAGCAGCTTGTCGAGCTTCACAAGGTGGCCGAGCAGGCCATGAAGGGCCTCATAGTCCGGTGTGGCTCGGAGAGGCCATGCACAGGAGCTACCGGCCTCATCGACGGCTGGTGGATCGTGCCCACTGGGTGGAGGTTATCAAGCGCTCCGCCTGTATTGAAGGTGCTCGTCGGGCCCTTGCCGCGCAAAGGTGCATTGGGGCAAGCTGGATGCGGAGAAGCTAATCAGCGCAGCGCCACCGGCGGGCAAGGAACATCGTCGCCCGAAATTTACTATAAGGCTGTCTGAAGGGTGCCCGCAAGATTGCGGATGAGTGCCCTGTGGATGTAATTTTGAGTGAATTCGCAATGTGTTATCACATGCGCTGAAAACTTTGTTCATATGCGCTAAGCAACGCTTGTTAATTTAAAATATTACCTTCTGTGCGGCCGTTTATTAAATCTGAGAGATGGCAAGTCGTCGGCTTCAGCCCCCATGCCATGAGTGCTGGGGTGTTCGGGATAAACATGAGCGCTCTAGTTCCCATTTTTGGGTCCATCGAGGGAGGCGCTCAACACAACGAACCAGGCAACCGGACTTATAGTGCTTGAACACTCTCACTTAGCCATAGAATTCTATAATTTTAAATTTCGGCGAAGCCCCTAGTATTCGGAGGACCGAATTGGGGCGCTATCCACGCCTTCGTCAGAGATAATCTGGAACTCCGCTCGAAGCGGCGTAGGTCTTTAAGGACCCGAAATGACCTCTCGAACAGCGACCAGTCTCTCGCCTTATCATGATAGTCAGTTTTAGCTTTCTCCACTGAGGCGTTAACCCGGCTCAACCGGGGCGCAATCACAGTGGTTCTCCAGTGCTACCTTAGCCGATAGAGCGGGCGTAAGGTGCCAAACATGGGAGCCGGGCAAACCCAACTATTGACCCAAGACATGATTGAGCCGATTCACATAATGCTATAAGTTGGGTGCCGCACTTGTGAAAGTGTCGGACTTTATCACACCATAATGCGGAGGACATAAGCCCTGGTGTATTTGGCGTACCAAGATGCACAGGTGCAACATGTAAATAAATGAACACACATATATATATATATATATATATATATATATATATATATATATATATATATATATATATATATATATATATATATATATATATATATATATATATATATATATATATATATATATATATATAATAAATAATGCAATTATAAGCAAAAAGTGCTGCACTTTATTCGAGAAGATATGCTATGAGTGATACAAATAGTGCGGAAAGCAAGGGATTGGACGAATTAAAGGCGTCTCCCTCCGAGGGTAGGCCGCGGAATGTTGTATTTAACAAATTTAATGCTCGTGATGGAGACCACGAGTGTTAAATCGCGCCTTGGTCCTTCCTGGCTGTTGCATCATGAGTTCGGCAGGTTCGCCGCGGACTGAGTTCTGTATAAAAGAGAAAAATAAAAGAAAAAAGGGCGACACACTTGGGAGCCCCTGGTGTGGTCGAACCGCACTCTGGGCTGTTGTGGTTGTGCCCTTTCCCCTATGCCCATGGTATCTCCAAGGCGTAATTATGTACGCGGAGAGTTTGTCTTGCAATTTTGCGAGGGCTGGGGTTGGGGCCGCATTGCTACGCTGGCGTGCGGAATGTGCCGGTGGTCTTGGTTGATGTTGCTCCGGCGCGTTTGGTCGTGTCCGGTCGTTTAACGGCGGACTCGAGAATTGCCTTAAAAGGCTGCTCAGCATTACGCCGCGAGAGCATTGTATGTTCCTCCGTTCGGAGGGAGCGTTCCGTGTTTCCATTGACCGTGATGAATCCACGAGGGCTGGCATCTTGAGCTTAAGGTATGCATAATGCGGCACCGTGTTGAATTTTGCAGCAGCGGTTCGTCCGAAAGCGAGCGTGATAGCCGCTGCATGAGCGGGACTATATCGAAGATTAACTCCTCGCTTCGGAAATTATCCGGGATCCCAAGACCACTTCGGTGTAATCGAGCTGTACAATTGGCCTCGACACCTGGTATGACGCCTTTGAAGGTTGTCGTTGTAGGTTTAATCCTTGAAGGGTCTATGCCCATCTTGCGCGACCGTATCCCGATAAAGCAGGTTCAGAGCTCTGCCGCCGTCCATCGGGACTCTCGTCAGTGAAATCCATCGGCGATTGGGTCTAAAACCAATGCGCGAATCCGCCATGGCGGATCTCGGTCGGATGGTCTCTTCGATCGAAAGTGATCGGGCAAGAGGACCATGGGTTGAATTTTGGGGCGGCTGGCTCCATCGCAGTATCGTCCCTTAGTGCACGCTTCGCTCCCTCTTGGGAATATGCGTTGCGTATATCATGTTTACCGTCCGAACTTGAGGGGGAATCCCTTTTGTCCTCTCGTTGTTCGGCGGCGGGTCTCTTCCTCGTCATCGTTGTGTAGCCACTTGTCACTGTTTTGGTGATTAATTTGCTGCTGCTTGAATACCCAACAATCTCTGTTGGTGTGGTTAGCTGGCCTTCGGGGTTCCATGTATTTGACAAGAGCGGTCGAGTATTCGATCCAAATTGGGACGGGCCGGAGTGGTTCTTTTGAATGGCTTCTTCCGTTGACGGGCTTGGAGCCTCGAATCTGGCGTTGACTGCCGTATCCTTATTGCTGTCGCCGTTAATGCGGCGTTTGTTTTTGTTTCGACGCAACCTGCCCTTGCGGTCCTTGGTATCCGGACTGCCGGCGTTTTCTTTGAGGTTATTATCGCGAGTTAGCTACTATCCTCTCCCGCATAGAAGCGGGTCATGAGTGATGTGAGGGCTGCCATGGATTTCGGCTTCTCCTGTCCTAGGTGCGGGCCAGCCACTCGTCGCGGATGTTATGTTTGAAGGCAGCGAGGCCTCTGCATCCGGACAATCGGCGATTTGATTTTTCTTTGTTAAGAACCGTGTCCGTAATTGCCTCGCCAATTCATCCGCTGCTGGATTATGTGGCTTAGGTCATCTGCTTCCGGTGGTCGCACATCGTGCCACTGGAAGTTGTCGAGAATGCGGCTTCGTGTCTTCCCAAACATCAATTGACTCTGCGGGCAGGCTGTTAAGCCAATGCCGAGCTGGTCCTTTAAGCTTGAGCGGGAGATATTTGATGGCGTGAAGATCGTCGACGCGGGCCATGTGTATACGGAGAAGATAATCCTCAATCCAAACCGCGGGGTCTGTTGTGCCATCATAGGATTCGATGTTAACGGGTTTAAACTCTTCAGGGATTTGATGATCCATTACTTCGTCGGTGAAGCATAGCGGGTGTGCGGCGCCTCTGTATTGAGCAATATCGCGACGTAGCTCGAGAGAGCGTTGTCTGCTGTGTTCGCCCGCCGGAGTAGTTATATCCGCGCGACGGTATTAAATCGTGGGTCTTGGGGCGCCCACGTGATCCATAGATAGATCTGGATTGTCTTGCCTTGTCCTCCAATATATCTCGCAAGTCCGGCGCGTTCCCCCGTGGCTTCCTACTTTTTGAGCGATGCCGGGGTACGGTTTTGGTGGAGGGCTTGCACGCCTCTCTATCGCGGCCACGAGGTGGTCGGTCTGCCGTATTGTGCGCTGGTGATGCTGCCTCCTCTAATCGGGGGAGCAACTTGCGTTTTGGGTAACTTTTGGAGGGGCATTCGAGTTCATACTCTTCGGCCGCGAGGACCTCGGTCCATCCGTCGGCCAAGAGGGTCTTGATCAGCTTGAAGCTGTTGCTGCTTTTTCTTTAGGCTTTTGCCGTGGCCATTAGCCTGCGTCTCAAACGCTCTTGTTCGACGGGATCCTCAGCACGACGAATTTTTCGTCGTCGAGGCTTGCCTCGTCTCCGGAGGAGGTAAGTAATTGTCATCCTCGACCTCTTAAATGCCGCCCTCTCGTGAGGGCTTGCTTCTGCCTCCTCCCGCGCTGGATCGTCTTTGGAGGGAGTTGTCTTCGGCACTTTCGGGGTGTTATTATCTCCGTGCGGAATCTCCATTCTTGCCGTGGTGGGATTTAGAGCGCGCGCCGACGTCGGCGCTGGGCTGTTTCTTTAAGGAATCGGCCTCTGCTGCTTCTTCGCCGTCCCCATCTTTTGGGGTGTCCACCATGTATATGTCGATGATGAGGTGGTCTTCCAAAGTGTCCTGTAGGCTTTGGTTCTTGGTAGTCTCCGGCATCGTCGTCCATACCGTCGATGTCTTCGGAGTCGTAGTCGAGTAAGTCGGTTAAATCGTCGACGGTGGCTACGAAGTGGGTGGTGGGTGGGCTCTGAATTTCTTCGTCGTCCGCGTCCCAACCGCCCCTGGCCGTAGTTCGCCAGGGCTCTCAGAATAGCGAGAGACACTTCAGTGAATTTATGATATCGCCGAAGGGCGAGTGCTGAAAGATGTCCGCAGCGGTGAATTCCATGATCGGCGCCCAATCAGACTCGACTGGCAGGGGCGCAGGAGGTTCGGAGTCCGGCAGAGAGTCCGGCACCTCGGAGTCATGAGCTTTATGCGGGACAAGGTAAGTGTTCGGCTCCATCGCCGTAGAAGTTGCCGCTCCTGAGGCGGTGACCAGCCATCCGTCCTCGATCCGAGCGATCGGCTCCGGACTATGGGTCAGAGCGGATTCGTGTGCGGCCTCCAAGGCGATGTCTGGCGGCAGAGTTAGGTCATGCCCATCGTGACAGCGCGGCATGCTCGGCTCTGGCTCAGATCCATCGAGGATCAAGTCCCCGCGGATATCGGCCGTGAAGTTTAGGCTTCAAACCTGACACGACGGCCAGGGGCGTAGCTTCGATCTGCTCCGGATGGCCAAGCGAGTTGGCCCGAGGCGAAACCGCCGAATCGAAGATCTGTCCAGGAGAAAAGTCTCACCCAGGACTGCGTCGTTGTTGATTGAAGAGGCCATCAAGCCTATCGGTGACGACATAGAGGAACTCTCAATGAAAGCACCAATGTCGGTGTCAAAACCGGCGGATCTCGGGTAGGGGGTCCCGAACTGTGCGTCTAGGCGGATGGTAACAGGAGACAAGGGACACGATGTTTTACCCAGGTTCGGGCCCTCTTGATGGAGGTAAAACCCTATGTCCTGCTCGATTGATATTGATATTGTGGATGTTTACAAGAGTGGATCTACCACGAGATCAAGGAGGCTAAACCCTAGAAGCTAGCCTATGGTATGATTGTAAGGGTTGTTGATGTGATTGTAGTCCTACGGACTAAAGCCATCCGGTTTATATAGACACCGGAGAGGGCTAGGGTTACATAGAGTCGGTTACAATGGTAGGAGATCTACATATCCGCATCGCCAAGCTTGCCTTCCACGCCAAGGAAAGTCCCATCCGGACACGGGGAGAAGTCTTCAATCTTGTATCTTCATAGTCTTGGAGTCCGGTCGATGATGATAGTCCGGCAGATGATAGTTCGGCTGATGATGGTAGTCCGGCTATCCGGACACCCCCTAATCCAAGACTCCCTCACTGTGCAAGCCACGTGTCAGGGCGGGGCTGTACACGCCCCGAGGGCTCCTCCCGGAGGGGGGCCCCCATCCCACGCACAAGTGGAAGCACCATGCTCCGCGCTGGCCGTCGACAGTGCCGAGGAGTGGCTATGCCCATGCACAAGCGGAAGCACTATGCTCCGCGCTGGTGATAAACAACTGAGGGCGACCTCACGGTCGTACCAACCTCAGGGAGACCAGAGCTCAGTGTCCAGCCTCATCACAACGCGTCCCCTCGGGAGAGCCGCGCAAGGGGGCTAGTCACGGGGGCTGCGCTCGGGTCACGCCCAAGCGCACGCCACCCAACCAGGTCTCCCGGACCTGGGCGTCGCGCGCCCCTCTCGAGGCCTCGATGAGGGCAGGCATGGAAATTGTTTGCACGTCAAGGGGGACTCCTGAGCATCGCGACTCAGGAGCCTAACTGGTCACGTAGCCCCTCACTCCTTGGTCCATCCTGGTCTCCGATCGGCCCAACGGCGGTTGAGGTATGTGCGGGGCCGGGCTTTGCCGACATAGAACATTAATCTATCCTCGCGTACTCTCCCTATAAGCTGTTTGCGCGTCAAGGGGGACTCCTGAGCATCGCGACTCAGGAGCCTAACTGGTCATGTAGCCCCTCACTCCTTGGTTCGTCCTGGTCTCCGGTCGGCCCAATGGCGGTTGAGGTATGTGCGGGGCCGGCTCTGCCGACGCAGAACACAAAGCGGATAGGAAGAAAATTGCAAAATCCAGAAGCATATATTACAAACATATTGTCCTCACAATATCAAATGAAAAGTCTAAACGCCTCCACGAGGCCTGATGCATGTTGCAGGAACAATACATGAAACTAGCTGCAGGTCACCCCTGGACACCGCCGTCGCCTGCAGAAGGAGCTTCATCCCGGGTAGCGACGCCTTCACCTGCACTGCCAGCTGCAGGGTCGGCGGCATCGCCAGACAAGGGTGAGGAGGCACAGCCGCGGAACCTCTCCAGCAGGGCCTCCACCTGACCTTGCACAGCTATGGCGGCGGCTTCGTAGTCATCCTCGGCCACATGCTCCAGCAGCTCGTCAAGGAAAGCGTTGGGGTCGCGAAGGTGCAAGTGGCTAAAAACGCGGGTGAATGCAGCTGAAGATAGGATGTGAGCCTCTGCCTCCGCCATAGGACCGACGCCATCAATGACTTCCTTGAGCGCCTTCACCAAGGGAGGACAACTGGGCGGGGCCGTCCTCATCAGTGGCCAGCGGCTTCTCCAGGCCGTGGTCGTAGAGCGTCTTCAGCGCCTTGCGAGATCTCTCCTCGAGGTCGGCAAAGGCCACGCGGTCTTCAGCCAGGACCTGCGACTTCGCATCAAGATCGGCCTCCTTCGCCTTCACCTTCCGCTCCAGCTCTTCCAACCAGTTGCATTCGGAAGCCTGTGTTTTCCCCAACTCCGCCAGCTCAGTGTCGCGGTTCTTGATGGCGTCCTCCCGGGCCTTCACCTCCTCCTCCTTTGCCAGGAGGCCGCGCGCTTCTTCGGCATGCTTGTCGCTCAGGCTCTGCAACTCGTCCTCCAGCACTTGGCAGCTGTCATGGGCGGCCTTGGCGTCTTTCAGCGCCGTCTCACGATTGACTGCAGCATCGGCGGCACTTTGCTTCTCCTTCTCGGAAGCCGCAGCTGCCTGGCTCAGTGTCGCGCGAACCGCCAGGTCGGAGTGAAGCCAGCCAGATGCCAACTCCAGGCGCCCGGCCACCAGGTGTAGGTCTGCGCCCAGGAGATCTGCCTACATGGTGGTTCGTCAAGGATTCTTTTCATTCTTCAATTGTTCTTCAAGATTTCTCTCAAAGTTATGATCCGCCAAGCTATACTATAAAATAAACATGGTGTTCAACACATGTTTTGCTTTGAGGAGCTCAAGTATTCTTCATCTTGCATTCCAAAGTGCAATTCTTTCTACCTTATCTTTTGAGGTGGTGTTATGTCACTCTTTACAATTTCCTTCATGTTTCATGATTCATATGTTGTCAAGAATGAAGTATTTTAAATCCATCATTTTCTCTTCGTTCAAGAGATCTTTTCTACCAATCAATCTTTTTGTTGGAGTTATATTGGGTTATATTTCAGATACAACCTTCCCTAAGGAATGTAGCTATTTGTGGTGCTTATCAATGATCCAATTTTCTCCTTCTCATGTCGGTGAAGAAGTTTTTCATCTCTTTGGTGCTCTCAATCAAATCAATGGTTTCCATTAGTGGTCGGTTGTCACCTCATAGTCTCGAGATGTTTTCCATACGCCCACTACAAGCTTATTTGATTCGTTGTGGGTTTTCCAACAACCCCGTTGTAACCTTCTTGGAAGGGTGCTTTCCAAGCTCATTTGTGGCAGAAGTTGGCATTTTCTTCTCCATTCTTTTATTTAAATGATCTATCTTCTATTCTTTCTTCCGGAGGCATGGTGATGTTGCTCTCTTCACTCATCATCTCGAATTGTGAGGACCGTGTTCTTTTCATGCTTATCCATTTAACCGGAGTGTTGTGTCATCTCTTCAAGTTTTTTTCATCTTATCAAGTTTTCCTTCTTCTTTCGATTGAGTCTGCCCAAATTATATCAATCTTATTCCTTCTCTATCTAGTTTTAACCGGAGTGGTTTCAATATCTATCTTATCACTAAACCTCTTGGTTCTCGTCGTATCCCTTGTTCCTCTTTTCTAACAGAGTGTTTTCAACTTTGCTCATCTTCGTTGTTTTCTTTCTTTCATTTTGCTCAACATCTCAAAGTTCATGGTTTCACTCGTTTGTCGAAGAAGCAACTTAGTTTACCTCTTATCTTCCTCTTCCTTTTCCCTCCGGTGCCATCCTAGATCTCGGGACGAGATCCTCTCGTAGTGGTGGAGTGTTGTAACGCCCCAGATACAATTTTCCACATTCGTAACTCCAACTCTTGCCTTTTCCGGAGTTGCGATATGTTATTTCCTCCGTGGTTGGGTTTTTGTCTTTTGTTTTGCATTTTGTTCATGTCTTGAATTTCATCTCATAGCATCATGCGCATTGCATCTGCATGTTTTCATAAAACTCGTAGCTATTCGTGGTTGCCCTTTCTCTCTTTGCCTCCGTTGTCACTTTGTCAGGCCCTTGTCCTCGTTGACCTCTCTCAGACCCCTCGTGTGCGTGTTCGAAACTTCCCCAAACCTGACCCGAGTTGTCGTTACCAATGGATCCGGATCATCCCCAAACATCTATAAAACATCTCCGTTTTCTTAATTGGACTTCCTAACCTATATTTTTCTCAGCCGTCCGATTACGATCGTTGGGACGAGGTATCCCCAAACCTCTCCTCACATCCTATATAATCAGATCAAACCCTAGCCCGTAGCTGTCTCATCCACCCTTTCCCATCGTGCCGCCGCTAGCCAACCAACCTCCCCCTTCTTCCTCGGGATCCTCCCAGATCGACCCAACCGGATCGCTCTGACCAGCTCCCTTGTTTTCCGCCGCCACCCAATTACAGCAAGCCACCACCTTCTTCTCCTCGTCTCTGCAGGGAACCCAACCAGTGCCTCCAGTGCCTCCCCGGCGGCCTCCTCTCCGCTGAACTAGGCCAGTGCCGCCGCTCGCCCTACCTTCTTCTCCTCCCTCCCGCAATCTCCCTTTACCTCCGATCTTTAACCTCTCGGACCTCTCTCTTTTCTTCAGCAGGAGTTGCCGCAGCCACTGTCGTTCCTGGCCTCGCCCGCATCCTGTTGCCGCGTTGACCGAGACTGCGTCGGCCTCCAGCCAGCGTCGAGTCTCTTGCCTCAAGCTTCACATACGCTCGGAGTTCAAGCTCGCGCCCGCGCTTCCTCTCCTCCGCCTGGATCCGTCTGCCTTCGCGCCTCCCCCGACTTGGATTCGGCCGTCCCCGCGTCGCTATGCTCTGCATCCTACGGCCAGCCGCGCCAAGTCCCTCGTCGCGCCTTTCGCCAAGACGTCGCCGCTGTTCTGCTTCCTGGCGAGCAGAAGACGAGGCGCCCGTTCGCCCACGCCTCGCGTTGACCCCGCCTTCACCAAGTCCAGCTCTGCCTCGCGCCGGAGTTGACCCAGCCGAGCGCCTCCTCTGCTTCCCGCTCGCCCGCACGCGACCGCATCGACCTCCCCTGCTCCGTTCATCACCGTCTAGGCCAGATCCGGCGAGTCCCTGCACCCCGGCCTCGTCCCCGGCTCCAGGTCGCCGCGCCGCCCCACCGGAGATCCCCAAGTCCCCGCGCCAAGTCCCGCTGCCGCCGTCTTCTGCATCGCCATGGGTGTGCAGCTGTTTTTGTTCTTCAGAAACGAGCAGAGCAGCTCGCCCGACCCCTGGCTCGCCCGTTGACCGATCCGGCTGGGTCACAGCCACCCCAGGCCCAGCACCCCTTCCGGCCTCACCTCCCGCACCGCATCGGGCCCAGATCTGCCAGCTCCCTGGAGCCCAATGTGAGCAGCCCAGATCCATCTATCTCGGCCCGTAGTATTTTTTCCCTGCACTGTAATTTTCGTAATTATCCAGAAAACTGCATATTTACAGATTGACCCCTGTTGTTCATGCATATAATAACTCCACAACCGTGCATCGGATTAAAATGTTTCAAACATGTAAAATGCTTAAAATTTTTTCTAGTTTCATAATATGTTGCATTCATCCATGTTTAAAATGTTTAAAATGTTGTTTGATTCAATTTGCAACAATGCCATGTTAAAATGGTTTTTTTTCATAACTAAATAACTGTAGCTCGGTTTTACATAAACTTTATATGTAAATGTGGTGGAAAAATGCCTAGTTTAACATGTTGCACTTTATTTTCCTGTTTAACAACAATAAAATATGCTTTAGGACAGAACAGTAGCAAATTCGAAATATGCACATGAGGATTTTCCGGAATTGTTGTTTCTTATTTCCGGCCTCATTTAAATTTGCCTAAATAGTTAGTTTACTTATGCTTCACCCCTTGCCTTGTTTAATAACATTTAATTTTGTTGGGTACATAACCGAGAGAGAACTAAATAACTGATGTGGTGTTTTGTCAATATGCAACTCGTTGCATATTGAGCTCCACTTAACTTGTAGTATTGTTTGTTGCACTTTGCCATGCCATGCCTCATTTAAACCGGACATGCATCATACTTGATTGTGCATCATGCCATGTTTATGATTGTGTGTTTACTATGTTGTTCGTTTCTTTTCGGTGTTGCTTCTTAGTTCCGGTAATGTTGCGATTGTGAGGATTCATTCGACTACTCCCGTTCATCTTCTTCATGGACTCGTTCTTCTCCCTAGCGGGATTTCAGGCAAGATGACCGTCACCTTGGATCTCATTACTATCATTGCTATGCTAGTTGCTTCGCTCTACCGCTATGCTGCGTTACCTATCACCTGTTTATCAAGCCTCCCAAATTGCCTTGTCAGCCTCTAACCTTTTCACCCTTCCTAGCAAACCGTTTTGGCTATGTTACCGCTTTTGCTCAGCCCCTCTTATAGCGTTGCTAGCTGCAGGTGAAGATGAAGATTGCTCCATGTTGGATTATGTTCATGTTGGAATATCACAACATCTCTTATATTTTTTAATGCATTTATATACTTGGTAAAGGGTGGAAGGCTCGGCCTTATGCCTGGTGTTTTGTTCCACTCTTGCCGCCCTAGTTTCCGTCATATCGGTATTATGTTCCTGCATTTTGCGTCCCTAACGCGGTTGGGTGATTTATGGGACCCCCTTGACAGTTCGCTTTGAATAAAACTCCTCCAGCAAGGCCCAACCTTGGTTTTAACATTTGCCTCACGACCACCTACTTTTCCCTTGGGAGTCGCTCTCTCGAGGGTCATCTTTATTTTAGCCCCCCCCGGGCCAATGCTTCTCTAAGTGTTGGCCGGAGCAACTTGATCTTGGGGCCACCTTGGGGAAACTTGAGGGTTGG
Organism: Aegilops longissima; assembly: GCA_021605205.1. Taxonomy (NCBI): domain Eukaryota; kingdom Viridiplantae; phylum Streptophyta; class Magnoliopsida; order Poales; family Poaceae; genus Aegilops; species Aegilops longissima. Next base: position 403,441,813 of record CM038682.1, read on the forward strand.
TTTTACTCGTAGGATGTCTCATCCGGTGTTGCCACGAGCGAGATATGTGCAGCTCCTCTCGGGATTGTCGGCACATCAGGCGGTCTTCTGGTCTTGTTTTACCATTGTCGAAATGTCTTGTAAACCAGGATTCCGAGGCTGATCGGGTCTTCCCGGAGAAGGAATATCCTTCATTGATCGCGAGCTTATCATGGGCTAAGTTGGGACACCCTGCAGGGTATAAGCTTTCGAGAGCCGTGCCCATGTTATGTGGCAGATGGGAATTTGTTAATATCCGGTTGTACTAAACTTGAAGTAAACTCTTCGAAAAGACACCAACTGCATGCGTAACCGTGATTGTCTCTTTTCGGGGTTGATCGAGAGGAGAACACGGTTTCTTTGGGTTATGATTGACGTAAGTAGGAGCTCAGGATCACTTCTTGATCATTACTAGTTGACGACCGCTGGTTTTGCCTCTCTTCTCGCTCTTATTTGTGTATGTTAGCCACCATAAATGCTTAGTCGCTGCTGCAACCTCACCACTTTACCTCTTCCTTACCCATTAAGCTTTGCTAGTCTTGATGCCCATGGTAATGGGATTGCTGAGTCCTCGTGGCTCACAGTTTACTACAACAACAGTTGCAGGTACAGGTTATGCGATGCTCATGACGCGAGAGCGATGTTTACTTGTTTTGCAGTTCTTCTTCTGCTTCTTCTTTGATTAGGGGACAGGTTCCAGGTCGGCAGCCTGGGCTAGCAGGGTGGATGTTGTTTGAGTTTCTGTTTATATTTCATCCGTAGTCGGATGTTGATCTCTTGTATGATGTTGATGTTTATTGGAGTGTTTGTGCCTTATGTATGTATCCCCAACTATTATGTAATGGTTTGATGTAATGATATCCACCTTGTAAAAGCGTCTTCAAGATGCGCTTCTATCCTTGGTGGGACCTTCGAGTTCCTTTAGGATAGGGTCGCATCTTGGGCGTGCCAAGTTGGTATCAGAGCCTCGACCGACCATAGGAGCCCCCTTGATTGTTGGTCGTTGTTGAGTCTAGAAGAAAACTATTTTGAGTCTTAGGATTATATATATCAGAGAGTAGGATTCTTTTTACTCCTCTGTCCCTTCGTCGCTCTGGTGAGGCCTCCCGACGTAGATGTTTTGTCTTTCCTCTCCTCAAATTTTCACGAATTTTTTTTTAGGATTACGCGGGTATCTTGGGATCATTTTGATAGTCTTGTGACGTTGTTCTTGGTGCCTCCTGACATTTAGGGGTTGTGGCAGTGTCCCGGGGAGTTGAGCTCCGAGGTGTTGTCGTCACAATTTTATCGTTGCAGTTCTGGAATACCTGAGTTTTGCCGACATAAAAAATCTCTTTTATGCAGTTGTTGGTGAGATAACCTCGACGCCACCCAGTACTGGGGAGTTCGGGAGTATTGCCATAGCTCGTATAACAGATGCTTTTCGAAGGTTGAGGTACACGATTTTCAGAGTTTTCTTGGTTATGTGTTGACGGATGGATACAGCTGGATCTAGGTATTGTTAGTTTGGTTGATATATTTTGTGTCCCCTGTATCCCCAACACCTGATTGCATAACCAGAAAGTTTCGGGAGTTTATAGGTGGGAATTCAAGTAGCTCCTAGAATATCTTTTCGACAGATGCATGATATGGGATTGGGTAAATCTCTATCATATGTTTGTTTTCCGGCTTATTCTGCAAGCCAAATCCTTTGTTTTGTTTTATTTGTGGTATTCGAGTTGCTTCGATGTCAAGTGTTGATCCATACCTTCCCTAAACGGTGTTCTCATATTGCTATGTGAATACTAATCCTTCTTGATCATCGAGGTCGTCATGTTAATTCTTTTTCAACCGTCATGCTTCTCTTTAAGTGGATCCGATCATTTCAACATCCGCAAGATAAATTCTAAGTTTTTCTCAACGGTATCCGTTTCATCCGTCCCCAAGTTGCCTTTGTTTTCCCGCCCTCCCACCCTTTTTCTTCAAGGACTCAGATTTCTTAATCATGTATCCTTTTATTTGTGGGAAGTCTCTTCATTCTTTTCTTTCAATGTTCTTATCTGGCGAAGTCTCATCGAGTTCATCATTGTTCATAGCATTTTCTTTCCGGTGGATCCAATTTCAAGTTTTTTTTGTTGTCGATCGTATTCTTTCCCTCAGCTCAAATATTTCCCTTTGCTCGTTCGCCTCTCGCCGCTCTATCATTCCGGAGTGCTGAAGACATCTCAGAAGATTCGTGTTTGCATCCATTTAATTCGGGGTTGTCACCTCATTCCAATTTTTCAATCGTTCCGGTGCATCATTTCGCATTCAACAATCTTTTCCAACGGTGTTTCTTTTCAGTGGGCCCTAACCCACATGTCTTTTCCCTGGATCTTACCTGACTCTTCTAATTTTCATGGAACTATTCTCAAATTCATTTCAAAGTTTGACGTAAGAATGAATTTCATCGGTCATATACCTTTGTCCAAGATCTTCCAAATTCTTTTCATCGTTGGTTCAACCTTTCTAATTTTCATCCCGGAATATCTCAACAATTCATGGTGATGTTTCTCATCGTCATTCTCAACATTTGATGACCGAAGAAGAGTTTCTCTTAAATCTTGCTCCATTCTCTTCAAGATTCATGGTTCTAGCTTGATGCCATCCTCTCATAATTGTTTTCGATTGTGGGAATTCTTTTCACCCATCCGGAGTATTTCATGAGTTGTTTCCATTTCTTTCGTCCGAAGGCCATCATGTAATAATTCTTCATTCTCAGCGTGTAGCTACCGTTCGCCAAATCTTACCGGTGAATCATTCAAATATCCTCTAATCAGTTCATGATCTCTTCATTCTCTTGTATCTAAATCCCCTCAAGTATCTTCATTCGTTTTCCAATTCTTCCAGGTGATTTGTGCCTTTGCTACGTTCATTTTCAATTCTTACGGTGGTTCGTTCAAGAGTTCTATTCCTTCGTTATCATATAGACTCATTCGTTCTTTCCAATCCTACCGGTGGATTGTTGAAGACCTTCCCAAGTTTGCGCCATATCTATCTCAATCCTTTCTATGAGAATAAGTAGTATGCCAAATCCATCGCTTGTCATCAATTTAATTGGTGAAGGATGAGCATAATGTAGTTCTCATTCTTGTTTCATTGAGTAAATTCAATTCCTTATTCCGGAGTTGTTCATGATATCATTTCTCGGTTCTAAGTTTCTCATCTTTTCTTTTCCGGAGTTCCAAGTTTTTTTTCCGCTTTATCTCATCACAAAGCTCCTTCTAAATCATCTCAAGTCTTCACCCTGTGTTTTCAATTTCTCTTTCTTTTTATCATCCTTTTATTACCGGAGTTCTTCATGGAGGCTCTACATGGTGGTTCGTCAAGGATTCTTTTCATTCTTCAATTGTTCTTCAAGATTTCTCTCAAAGTTATGATCCGCCAAGCTATACTATAAAATAAACATGGTGTTCAACACATGTTTTGCTTTGAGGAGCTCAAGTATTCTTCATCTTGCATTCCAAAGTGCAATTCTTTCTACCTTATCTTTTGAGGTGGTGTTATGTCACTCTTTACAATTTCCTTCATGTTTCATGATTCATATGTTGTCAAGAATGAAGTATTTTAAATCCATCATTTTCTCTTCGTTCAAGAGATCTTTTCTACCAATCAATCTTTTTGTTGGAGTTATATTGGGTTATATTTCAGATACAACCTTCCCTAAGGAATGTAGCTATTTGTGGTGCTTATCAATGATCCAATTTTCTCCTTCTCATGTCGGTGAAGAAGTTTTTCATCTCTTTGGTGCTCTCAATCAAATCAATGGTTTCCATTAGTGGTCGGTTGTCACCTCATAGTCTCGAGATGTTTTCCATACGCCCACTACAAGCTTATTCGATTCGTTGTGGGTTTTCCAACAACCCGTTGTAACCTTCTTGGAAGGTGCTTTCCAAGCTCATTTGTGGCAGAAGTTGGCATTTTCTTCTCCATTCTTTTATTTAAATGATCTATCTTCTATTCTTTCTTCGGAGGCATGGTGATGTTGCTCTCTTCACTCATCATCTCGAATTGTGAGGACCGTGTTCTTTTCATGCTTATCCATTTAACCGGAGTGTTGTGTCATCTCTTCAAGTTTTTTCATCTTATCAAGTTTTCCTTCTTCTTTCGATTGAGTCTTGCCCAAATTATATCAATCTTATTCCTTCTCTATCTAGTTTTAACCGGAGTGGTTTCAATATCTATCTTATCACTAAACCTCTTGGTTCTCGTCGTATCCCTTGTTCCTCTTTTCTAACAGAGTGTTTTCAACTTTGCTCATCTTCGTTGTTTTCTTTCTTTCATTTTGCTCAACATCTCAAAGTTCATGGTTTCACTTGTTTGTCGAAGAAGCAACTTAGTTTACCTCTTATCTTCCTCTTCCTTTTCCCTCGGTGCCATCCTAGATCTGGGGCGAGATCCTCTCGTAGTGGTGGAGTGTTGTAACGCCCAGATACAATTTTCCACATTCGTAACTCCAACTCTTGCCTTTTTCGGAGTTGCGATATGTTATTTCCTCCGTGGTTGGGTTTTTGTCTTTTGTTTTGCATTTTGTTCATATCTTGAATTTCATCTCATAGCATCATGCGCATTGCATCTGCATGTTTTCATAAAACTCGTAGCTGTTCGTGGTTGCCCTTTCTCTCTTTGCCTCCGTTGTCACTTTGTCAGGCCCTTGTCCTCGTTGACCTCTCTCAGACCCCTCGTGTGCGTGTTCGAAACTTCCCCAAACCTGACCCGAGTTGTCGTTACCAATGGATCCGGATCATCCCCAAACATCTATAAAACATCTCCGTTTTCTTAATTGGACTTCCTAACCTATATTTTTCTCAGCCGTCCGATTACGATCGTTGGGACGAGGTAGCCCCAAACCTCTCCTCACATCCTATATAATCAGATCAAACCCTAGCCCCTAGATGTCTTATCCACCCTTTCCCATCATGCCGCCGCCAGCCAAGCAACCTCCCCCTTCTTCCTTGGGATCCTCCCAGATCCACCCAACCGGATCGCTCTGACCAGCTCCCTTGTTTTCCGCCGCCACCCAATTACAGCAAGCCACCATCTTCTTCTCCTCGTCTCTGCAGCAAACTCAACCAGCACCTCCAGTGCCTCCCCGACGGCCTCCTCTCCGCCGAACCAGGCCAGTGCCGCCGCTCGCCCTACCTTCTTCTCCTCCCTCCCGCAATCTCCCTTTTCCTCCGATCTTTAACCTCTCGGACCTCTCTCTTTTCTTCAACAGGAGTTGCCGCAGCCACTGTCGTTCCTGGCCTCGCCCGCATCCTGTTGCCACGTTGACCGAGACTACGTCGGCCTCCAGCCAGCGTCGAGTCGCTTGCCTCAAGCTTCACATCGCTCGGAGTTCAAGCTCGCGCCGCTTCTTCCTCTCCTCCGCTGGATCCGTCGCCTTCGCGCCTCCCCCGCCTTGGATTTGGCCGTCCCCGCGTCGCCATGCCCTGCATCCCGCGGCCAGCCGCGCCAAGTCCCTCGTCGCGCCTTTCGCCAAGACGTCGCCGCTGTTCTGCTTCCTGACGAGTAGAAGACGAGGCGCCCGTTCGCCCACGCCTCGCGTTGACCCCGCCTTCACCAAGTCCAGCTCTGCCTCGCGCCAGAGTTGACCCAGCCGAGCGCCTCCTCTGCTTCCCGCTCGCCCGCACGCGACCGCATCGACCTCCCCTGCTCCGTTCATCATCGTCTCTACCAGATCCGGCGAGTCCCTGCACCCCGGCCTCGTCCCCGGCTCCAGGTCGCCGCGCCGCCCCACCGGAGACCCCCAAGTCCCCGTGCCAAGTCCCGCTGCCGCCGTCTTACGCAGATCGCCATGGGTGTGCAGCTGTTTTGTTCTTGAAGCAAGCGAGCAGCTTCGCCCGACCCTCGCTTCGCCTGGTTGACCGATCTGGCTGGGTCACAGCCACCCCAGGCCCAGCGCCCCTTCCGGCCTCACCTCCCGCACCGCATCGGGCCCAGATCTGCCAGCTCCCTGGAGCCCAATGTGAGCAGCCCAGATCCATCTATCTCGGCCCGTAGTATTTTTTCCCTGCACTGTAATTTTCACAATTATCGAGAAAACTGCATATTTACAGATTGACCCCTGTTGTTCATGCATATAATAACTCCACAACCGTGCATCGGATTAAAATGTTTCAAACATGTAAAATGCTTACAATTTTGTCTAGTTTCATAATATGCTGCTTTCATCCATGTTTAAAATGTTTAAAATGTTGTTAGATTCAATTTGCTCAAATGCCATGTTAAAATGGTTTTTTTTTCCTAACTAAATAACCGTAGCTCGGTTTTACATAAACTTTATATGTAAATGGGGTGGAAAATGCCTAGTTTAACATGTTGCACTTTATTTTCCTGTTTAACAACAATAAAATATGCTTTAGGACAGAACAGTAGCAAATTCGAAATATGCACATGAGGATTTTCCGAAATTGTTGTTTCTTATTTCCGGCCTCATTTAAATTTTCCTAAATAGTTAGTTTACTTATGCTTCACCCCTTGCCTTGTTTAATAACATTTAATTTTGTTGGGTACATAACCAAGAGAGAAATAAATAACCGATGTGGTGTTTTTTCAATATGCAACTCGTTGCATATTGAGCTCCACTTAACTTGTAGTATTGTTTGTTGCACTTTGCCATGATATGCCTCATTTAAACCGGACATGCATCATACTTGATTGTGCATCATGCCATGTTTATGATTGTGTGTTTACTATGTTGTTTATTTCTTTCCGGTGTTGCTTCTTAGTTCCTGTAATGTTGCGATTGTGAGGATTCGTTCGACTACTCCCGTTCATCTTCTTCATGGACTCATTCTTCTTCCTAGTGGGATTTCAGGCAAGATGACCGTCACCTTGGATCTCATTACTATCATTGCTATGCTAGTTGCTTTGCTCTACCGCTATGCTGCGTTACCTATCACCTGTTTATCAAGCCTCCCAAATTGCCATGTCAGCCTCTAACCTTTTCACCCTTCCTAGCAAACCGTTGTTTGGCTATGTTACCGCTTTTGCTCAGCCCCTCTTATAGCGTTGCTAGCTGCAGGTGAAGATGAAGATTGCTCCATGTTGGATTATGTTCATGTTGGGATATCACAATATCTCTTATATATTTTTTAATGCATCTATATACTTGGTAAAGGGTGGAAGGCTCGGCCTTATGCCTGGTGTTTTGTTCCACTCTTGCCGCCCTAGTTTCCGTCATATCGGTATTATGTTCCCGGATTTTGCGTCCCTAACGCGGTTGGGTGATTTATGGGACCCCCTTGATAGTTCGCTTTGAATAAAACTCATCCAGCAAGGCCCAACCGTGGTTTTACCATTTGCCTCACCACCACCTACTTTTCCCTTGGGAGTCGCTCTCTCGAGGGTCATCTTTATTTTAGCCCCCGGCCAATGCTTCTCTAAGTGTTGGCCCGAAGCGAGCTGATCATGGGGCCACCTTGGGGAAACTTGAGGTTGGTTTTACTCGTAGGATGTCTCATCCGGTGTTGCCCTGAGAACGAGATATGTGCAGCTCCTATCGGGATTGTCGGCACATCGGGTGGTCTTGCTGGTCTTGTTTTACCATTGTCGAAATGTCTTGTAAACCGGGATTCCGAGACTGATCGGGTCTTCCCGGGAGAAGGAATATCCTTCGTTGATCGCGAGAGCTTATCATGGGCTAAGTTGGGACACCCCTGTAGGGTATAAATTTTCGAGAGCCGTGCCCGCGGTTATCTGGCAGATGGGAATTTGTTAATATCCGGTTGTAGTAAACTTGAAGTAAACTCTTCTAAAATACACCAACTGCGTGCGTAACCGTGATTGTCTCTTTTCGGGGTTGATCGAGAGGAGAACACGGTTTCTTGGGTTATGATTGACGTAAGTAGGAGCTCAGGATCACTTCTTGATCATTACTAGTTGACGACCGCTGGTTTTGCCTCTCTTCTCGCTCTTATTTGCGTATGTTAGCCACCATAAATGCTTAGTCGCTGCTGCAACCTCACCACTTTACCTCTTCCTTACCCATTAAGCTTTGCTAGTCTTGATGCCCATGGTAATGGGATTGCTGAGTCCTCGTGGCTCACAGTTTACTGCAACAACAGTTGCAGGTACAGGTTATGCGATGCTCATGACACGAGAGCGATGTTTACTTATTTTGCAGTTCTTCTTCTACTTCTTCTTTGATCAGGGGACAGGTTCCAGGTCAGCAGCCTGGGCTAGCAGGGTGGATTTGTTTGAGTTTCTGTTTATGTTTCATCCATAGTCGGATGTTGATCTCTTGTATGATGTTGATATATTCTTGGGGCGTTTGTGCCTTATGTATGTATCCCGAACTATTATGTAATGGTTTGATGTAATAATATCCACCTTGCAAAAGCGTCTTCAAGATGCGCTTTTATCCTTGGTGGGACATTCGAGTTCCTTAGGATAGGGTCGCATCTTGGGCGTGACACAATCCAACACACCACACTGGAGTTGGGTATTACACCACATTGGTGGCCCGAACCAGTATAAACCCTGTGTCCCTTGTTCTGAGCGTTCGACGGGCTGAGCTTTGAGATCGCGGTGAGTGTGTGAGCTAGGGGGGGGGGAGATCTTCGTGCGCACCCCAGTGTTCGAACCTCAAGGGTTTTGCCAGAACCCGAGATCCGACAGTTTGAAATACAGGCAATGCATTGCTTTTGAAATTAATATATGAACATTAATTAGTGCACTCCTTGTTGTTAGTGTGAAGCACTTTATACATTCGTCACTTAAATGGATACATTCCAAATTGCTAGCTATGAAATAGAATACATGTTGAATTCAACATGAAGGGGGATTCGAAGATTCAAATTCATAGGAAGTGCATTCATCTATTTGAACCGGGGTAGGTTTGTAAATTCACCAAGACGCCAGTCTCAATTGCCTCCGAGAAGCATTCATACGCCGTGGGCGCCTAAACACCCATGCGCTCGGCCAAAATCTATCCCGCCCACCATTTGGGACACTTGAGATTACTGTCCTACCCCCAATCCGCAATATGTCCAAAATTTTAGATGGGGGCAACGTTTGTAACTTTCCCCATATTTCAAACAAGCGCATCCCAAACCGAAACATTGTTCCCCCTTAGTGCCCCCTCCCACCATTTCCCCATTCATACTCCGTGGGTGCCAAAACGCCCTCTCCACCAGCCATGGAACCCTAGCCTCCTCCGTCCTCCACCCCATCGTGCCCAATCCACTGCCGCCCTCCTCCATCACGCCGGAGCCGGTACCCCGACGTCGTCGTCCAACGCAACCACAACCACGACGCCCTCAAGGACTTAGCAGCTGAAGCCGAGGCAAAGCTGCCTCCACGACGCTGACGTGCGCTGTACTAGAACCACTTTGACCACACGTCCTGCATCTCACCGCTGCCGCTCCACTGTCGCAACCATCCACCACATCGGAGCTGTTCCCGCTACGCCATCGTTCGCCGCCTCGGATCTGGTCCCCCGCCGCCGATAGACGGCCACCACACCACACTCAACAACTTGGCCATGGGTTCGTCCAAGGCTCCATCGTCCTCCACAACTTCTCGTTTCCAGTGAACCACAAGAAGATCGTTGGAAAAACAGAAGGAGGACACATCACTGCCAGCAGTAAGAGGTACTCCTCTTCCCTTATTCATGCAAATCTTACGTCTCTGCTCACACCGTATTCATCCCACGAAACAAACTAGTTGAGCGCTTCTTACTGCATCTTCTTCATGATACTAAATGCACAAGGTTTCCTCCCATTTACTATTTCACCTTTGCTAGAGGTCAGTAGCCCGCCTGGATTTCAATTCAGGGTCAGTCAAATAGAAATTAAAAGAAGCAGCACCCGCTTAGGCGCGCCGAGCACCTAGTCCGCCTGTTCGTCGGGGAAGCGGCGCATTGGTGTCTATCATCCGGGTGTGGGGCGCAGGAGCTGCTTGCGCCCAATCTGGAGGTTGGCGGGGCTTAAAGGGATGGTCGGGGCGGTGCCAAGCACGGTGGTGAGGTGAGATCGAGGGGAGGGCGGAGGCAGGGGACTGGGCCAGTGGTCGCTGGCGTTTCAAGGAAGATTGTAACACTGACTGGCTAGAGGTAGATGAAGGCGATCTACCCGTTCTTTGTACATCGGACGGTGCAGAAAAAACGGACTGACCTATTTGTTTTCAGTTGACTGTTATTTTCATAGGACCACACCTTGTGGTGTGCTGGAGGAGCATCTGCATTTCCTAGCCATCCCTGTGCTCATATTTCAGAATCCTAGAATCTAGTAATTTCGTGTGCCATGCATGTTGTAGAGCTATCATATGTCTCCCGTCATTTATTTCTCACCGACCTGCTATCTGCTACCTTTACACTGTACTACTTGTGCACGCAATTCACCCATACTCACACTATTGTTTTTTATGCATGGGTATTTCAGACTCTGACGCAGTGTTGATGAATACAAAAAAGAAAAGACAGAAGTCACTCCAGTGTAATTCTAAGATAAGCACTAAGCGTTTCAGTGCTCTAAAGGGTGTAGTGTTAGCAGATGGAGACAGTAAACGTAGCTCTGCAGTTGATGATCTCAATTTCCACACACAACCATCCCAGGTGCTTGCTTTAACTTCGCGCTGTCAAATGTGGTTACATGTTGCATATGGTGTCTAGCTTGTATTGCTTCCAATTTGGTTAAATTGCATCTGCTTACTTTACACATTATACCTTTGATAATGACATGCCTTCCTGTTTTTTGATACATACTACATATGTCTATTAACCATGTTCGTATATCAAAGTAATGCTCTTTTGTATCCCCCATCAATCACTTATGATGAGACAGTCACCCCAGTGGGTTACTGTGAGACACGCTACTCCTTTAAAGAGTGCAGTGTCATCCTCCCCACATGATTCTCAAGAAACAACAAGGCTAAATGAAGATAGTCAACGTAGCTCTCTAGTTGATGACCGCAATTCCCCCACATCACCATCGCAGGTGCTTGCTCTTACTTGGCAGTGTGATATGTGGTTGCATGTTGCATATGCTGTCTACCTTGTAATGCTTCTAATTAGGGTAAATTGCATTTTCTTAGTTAACACATTATACCTGTGAATATGACATGCCTTCATGTTTTTGGTACATACTACGTCTTTATATTAACCATGTTCTTACATCAAACTACTTTTCTTGTGTATCCCTCATCAATCACTTCTGACGAGACACTTTCAAGTTGACAGTGTAATATTGGTTGCATCTTGCATATCATTTCAAACATGTATTGCCTCTAATTTGTTGAAGTGCCACTTATAATGAGACACATCTAACTTGGTAGAGTGATTTTGGTTGGATCTTTCATATGGTGTCTAGATTGCATTGCTTCCAATTTGTCAAAATGCCTTCTGCTTAGCGTTTTTCGTACATATTCCATCCTCCTACAATGTGGTTGCCATACATAAAAGTTGTGTTCGTCAGTATCATGCATCAACGAATTTGGAAGTGCGAATTTCATTCCTTTTTCTTGTGTGTTTACATGACAAGGCAAAATCTAAAAGGACGAAGGCACGGAATGATGGTGGTCCTCTGGAGAAACCGAAACAGATGATCTCTACAGATTCTCCTGCTACTCCTACTACAGTGCAAGTTCCAAATCTCATCTACCCTACTCCACAAACCTAGGTGCTTGCTCTAACATGGCAGTGTGATATCTGGTTGCATGTTGCATATGGTGCCTAGCTTGATTTTCTCCTAATTTGTTAAATTGCATCTCCTTAGCTTACACATTATACATGTCAATATGATACACCTTCCTGTTTTTGGTACATACTACATCTGCCTATCACACCATGTTCTTACATCAAACAACTGTTCTTGTGTATCCTGCATCTATTGCTTATGATGAGACAGTCACGCCTATGGGTTAGTATGAGAGACGCTACTCTTAGAAAGAGTGCAGTTTCATCCTCTCCACATGATTCTCAAGAAACAACAAGCCTAAATGAAGATATTGAACGTAGCTCTGTACTTGAAGACCGCACTTCCCCTACACCACCATCGCAGGTGCTTGCTCTAACTTCGTAGTGTGATATGTGGTTGCATGTTGCATACGATGTCTAGCTTGTAATGCTTCTAATTAGGGTAAATTGCATCTGCTTAGTTTACACGTTATACCTATCAATATGACATGCCTTCCTATTTTTGGTACACACTACATCTATGTGTTAACCATGTTCTTACATGAAACTACCTCTCTTCTGTATCCTGCATCAATCATTTACGATGAGACACCTTTATTCATTGCATATTGCATATTATTTCTAGCCTGTTGCCATGTATTGCTTCTAATTTGGTCAAATACATTTGTTAGGCCACCCTTTTAATTTGGCAGAGTGATATTGGTTTCATCTTTCATATGGTTTCTAGCTTGCATTGCTTCTAACTAGTTCAAACACCTTGTTCTTAGTTTACACTTTATACATCATACATGTCAATATGTCATGCCGTCCTATTTTTCATACATATTCCATCCTCCTATCATGCGGTTGCCTTACATGAAAGTAGTGTTCGTCAGTATCATGCATCAATAAGTTCTGAAGAGCAAATTTTATTCCTTTTTCTTGTGGGTTTGACTTGACAAGGAAAAATCAAAAAAGAGGAAGGAAAAGAGTAAGGAAGCCAATGATGGTGGTCCTCTATAGCAACGTAAACGTAGCATCTGTACGGATTCTCCTTGTACTGCTAGTGCATTACAAGTTCCAAGTCTCCGCTCCCCTACTCCACCATCCAAGGTGCTTGCTCTAACTTGGCAGTGTGATATCTGCTTGCATGTGGCATATGGTGTATAGCTTGTATTGCTCCGCATTAGTGTAAGCTGCATCTGCTTAGCTTACACATGATACGTGTGAATATCACACGCTTTCCTGTTTTTGGTACATACTATATCTGTCTATCACACCATGTTCTTACATGAAACTACTCTTCTTGTGTATCCTAAATCAGTCACTTATGATGGGACACCTTTAAGTTGGCAATGTGATATTTGTTTGCGTCCTGAATATGATTTCTAGCATGTAGTGCTTCCATTTTGATGAACGCCACCTATGACGAGACAGTTTTGCAGAGTGATATTGATTGCACCTTCCATATGGTGTCAAGCTTGAAGTGCTTCTAATTTGTTGAAGTCCCTTCTGCTTAGTTACCACATAATAGGTCTGAATATGTCAAGCCGTCTAGTTTTTCGTACATATTCCATCCTCGTATCATGACTTTGCCTTTCATCAGAGTAGTGTTCGTCAGTATCATGCATGAATGAGTTCTGAAGAGTGAATTTTCTTCCTTTTTCTTGTCGGTTTGACCTCACAATGCAAAATCAATAAAGCGAAAGGAAATTGGTAAGGCATTGGATGATGGTGGTCCTTCAGAGCAACTGAAACGGCGGGTCTCTATAGATTCTACTCTGACATCCTCCCAACAAGATTCGCAAGACAATGCAAGGCTAGACAGTCAACGTAGCTGCGTAGATGATGAGCACATCTCCCCTACTCCACCATCATAGGTGCTTGCTCTAACTTGGCACTATTATATGTGGTTGCGTGTTGCATATGATGTCTAGCTTGTATTGCTTCTAACTTTGTTGAATTGCATCTTCTTACTTCACACATAATGCCTGTGAATATGACACTTGTTCCTGTTTCTAGAACATACTATATCTGATCACACCATTTTCTTACATTAGACTACTGTTCTTGCATATCCCGCATCAGTCACTTATGATAAGGCACCTTTAAGTCACCACTGTGATATTGGTTGTGTCTTGCATATGATTTCTAGCATGTACTGTGATGCAGAGCATCCCACAATCATCCCCATGGACGCATCTACATCTCCTATGACTCCACTTGGACCAATGACAAGATCTCGAGCAAAGATAAGGTGAACTCGCTCCTTTCCGAACTACCACTTTCGACACATGAGACATGGATAGTACCTCAAACGGAAACACTATGTGTGCTCAGGTACTTGGAGGAAAGCCACGGAACAACTACATCCAATGGACAAGACGACGAGGACACCAAGCGCGAAGGACAAGAAGAAGAGCTACCACGTAAGCTACATGCACCGGACGACCGGCCCAGCCCAGACGTCCCACCCCTAAAGGTCAGGCCAGCCCAGGGAACTCAGGCCTACGAAAGCTACAGCAGCCGGACGTCCGACCAGGACCGAACGTCCGACAACTCCCGGGCTCCGGACGACCAAACCCCTCCGAACGACCGACGCTACGCCAACAGAACGAAATTAGCGGAAGTCCGAGGAAGACCGGACAACCGGCGACCAGACGACCGGACACCTACGGACGTCCGATGCCATGGCAACATAACCTAATCTATGGAAATCTGAAGATCTACGGACGTGCGGACCTCCGCGAGCCTCCGGACTACCGGTGCCTTACGGACGTCTGATCCCTGGCTGTGTCCAGTTACGGGCTGAAGCCCATGTACCCCTTCACTTCGCCCCCCATTTGCACTAATACTATAAATAGACCACCTCCTCCTCCTAGTTAGGGTTAGCATTGGTTTAGCTCATATGTGAGATAGAGCTTTGCTCATCCATTACGGATCTACTCCACGAGAGAGATCGCGGCCCCTCTACGGAGAAGATCCCCTTGGATTCAAGACCCCCTCTTGGGTGGCCCCATCAAGACCTCCTCATGGAGAAGAACCGGTTACCTCTTGTATCGTCCCTTGTTGACTTTGGATCGTGTATCTCCCCTTGTGTTTCGAGAATCTAGCACATGTGTAATCGAATCTTGTTGGTTTGAGTGATTCTCTCGTGTTCTTCGTGTTCTTTGTTGGGATCCGCTCCTTTCGTGAAAGATCGGCCATATAGGGTTCCACCCTACATCATCTTGGTATCATGAGCCACGTTGATCACGATTTCGGAGCCTCCCCTCTTTATTTTCTAGCCTGATTTTTTGTTAATTTTGTCCCAAATTCAAAAATCCCCCCATTTTTTTGTGATTTGTTGGTGTGATGAAATTTTGTTGGATCTGATCCATGGATTTGCTTTGCCTTGAGTGGATCTAGATTTTCCCCCATCATCTCCACCATTCCCATCCACAAAATCGCCCGGATTTGACCAATCTCGCCATTTCCACGACGAACCCTAGCAGTTCATCCTGTGCCCGATTTCGCATAGGCACTGGACGTCCGACAGCCTCCAGACGTCCAACGATTGGATGACCGTAAAACCCCGGATGTCCGTAATACACTGACGAAACTGAATTTTTTCCCCCGAAAATTTTCAGCCACCGCCCCACTCCTGCATACACCTTCCTATACCACCACCAATTCCGCATACCACCTTTGTCGTTTTTCCACTACCCAACTCCGACGATTTTGACATGTTTTGGTCTTGGAGAATTTGAGTTGTGGTAACCGTGTCCTTTTGTGTTTCGGCTATCTAGGTACAGTTCGACATCGACATCACCGCCACTCATCTTTGCCACGGACTCGTCATCATCGGTAACCTCATCTCGATATTGTGATATCATCATACATTCTTGCCATTGCATTGATAACCCCATAGCCTTACTTTTTGCGTAGCTTACCCATCGAGACTAGCCTTTGAGTATTGCCGGCAACGTGACTTGTGCACATTAGTGATCATACTTCCCATAGCATACATACCATACCATTGTGGTGCATATCTTGGTATCATCTCTTGTGTCACAAAGTTGTCAGCGCATACACTCAATTGCTATCTAGGTTCGTGAAGCATTGCCTGAGAAAAGAGCTCACACACAAAGAGCCAAGCAAGCTTTTAAGCAAAAGGGAAAGATAAGCAAAGAGCTTATAAGCAAGAACCATAGCATCATACAACATTAAGATTGTCATACTCGATCATCTTGGATCATATCATCGGAATACCATACATATAGCATACTTGGGATAGAAGTCGTTGCATTTTTGCTTAGTAGGTTGTGCACAAGTTTCGTATCCGCCTATTGTCCAATCGTGCTAGCGTCTCTCTAGTGTTGTGCAACACGAGCATTTTTCGTGGATTCCACATTTTGGCTTCATTCCTTGGTTGCACGGCCCCACTTATCTATTTGCGTGTGTGTTTCCGTGTACCACATCTTGCTATTGGTCTACTTGTTGCATTTTCAAATTTGTGAATCTTTTCCAACATTATTGAGTCCCATTCACAATTGCATCAAATTTTGTGCCACCATCCTAACCAAGCTCCACCATAAGCTTTTACTTGTGTAGGTGTGAGAAACCGACAAGAATTGGTACCAATTGTGCTATTTCCTTGTCACACATTGAGTGATCATTGATCCATCTTCAACACCGGTCAAGGTACATTTGGTATAAGTTTTTCTCTTTCTCCCACTCACATATTTTGTTTGGAATGATGGATAGGCCAAGTACTTCTACCAACCCACTCTTCTTGGAGCAAGATGATGACATGTCATCCTACGTCACAAAGAGCCACCTCTTTGGTGCACAATGAGCTTTGCATCAAGAGCAACAAGCAATGAGCGACCGCATCGACAACCTCGCCACCGACTTGCGACTCTCCGAGCAACACACAAGAGACTACTTCAACAACAAGATCGACGAACACAAGCACGAGAATGATGCAAGAATGGACGAGATTAGTGCCTTGTTGGTCAACCGCTCTTCTACCACTTCGTCCTACTCAAGAAGGAGCCGCTCAAGTCGACAGTCCGACGACACTATCTCCGGCTCAAGTACCCCGACATCGAACACTCTTCGTCGTGCCGCGCATCAAGATCGTCAAGCCAACCGCAATCCTCTACACGACACCGACTCTCAAGAGCATCAACATCATCAAAACCAAGCTACATTCGCACAAGCACAAGAACGGCAATGTCAACGCCAACAAGAACAAGAGGAGAAAGAGCGTCAACACCAAGATGCACAAGATGCCAAGGCACAATGCCAAGAACAACAACTTCATGAAGCTCAAGCACTTGAGGCGCAACGTGCCCTCCGCGATTCAATTCGAGCTTTAGCCAATCGAGGCCGCCAAGCTCGTGAGCACCAATAAGAGCTTCATGAAGAAGTTCAAGAAAGGCTTTATCAATCACGTGTGCATCGTCAAGTTCCTCATCAAGATCGACAAGCGCCTCCTCAAGCTCAACAAGAACCTCAAGTTCACCAAGAGCATGAAGACAATGGAAATCCTCCAAGACAAGAGCAACATGAGGTCGACAACCCTCCTCGCCAAGAGCAACATGAGATTGCCAATCCTAAATGACATGGGCGTCATCATCCTCGACCCCAACACAATGAAGAGCAACGATACGGCAGCTAAAGTTCACCATGCCCAAGTTCACCGAAAAGCAATGACCCTAAAGAGTACATATCATGGGCATTGAAGGTTGACAAAATCTTCCGCTTGCACAACTATGAAGAAGAGAAGAAGATCGCAATGGCATCCCTTGAGTTCCAAGACTACGTCCTCATTTGGTGGGAACAAGTCCTTGAGCGCCGTGGAGCAAGAGGTGAACCACCCATCACAACTTGGGCGCAAACGAAGGATGTCATGAGAGCATGTTTTGTGCCAACCTACTACAACCGCGACCTCTTCAAGAAACTCCAACTCCTCAAGCAAGGAACCAAGAGCGTTGAAGAGTACTACAAGGAAATGGAGATTGCCATGATAAGAGCCAGTGTCACGGAAGATGATGAGCAAACTATGGCACGTTTCTTGAATGGACTCAATCATCCTATCAAGAAGATCGCCAACTTCCAACCATACTCGAACCTCATCGAGCTAGTACATTAAGCTACCAATTCGGAATGTCAAGTGCAAGATGACTTCAAATATGCCAAGTTCTCATCCAAGTCCTATGGTTTCTCCAACTCTCAAGCTTCAACGACTCCAACAACTTCTACCTCAACCAAGACATCTATAAGCAACGACGACAAGTCAAGTTACAAGAAAACTTCGACAACCTCAAGTCGTCCACCTGCTACAAGCAACTTCAAGCCGAGAGCTTCATCATCATCTACCCCAACCGATGAGACCATCAAGACAAGTTCCTTCAAGTGCTTCACATGTGGCGGCTGAGGCCACAAGTCCTTCGAGTGTACAAACAAGCGCACCATGATCCTCAACGACGACGAAACCTATGACTCCATGAGTGAAGGAGAAATGGAAACCCTTGACCAAGTGGCCATGCACCGACAAGTGAATGAAGACGAAGATGATCAAGTATTTTGTGACGAAGATTCGAGCCCCGCTCTTGTTGTCTCCAAGGTCTTAACTCTTCACCATCAACAAGACGAAGACCAAAGATGCCATATCTTCCACACCAAGGCTGGCATCAATGGAAGGTTCGTCAAGGTCATCATCGATGGACGGAGTTGCCATAACTTAGCAAGTGAAGAATTATGCTCCAAGCTCCATTTGGTCAAGATGAAGCACCTGCACCCCCTACAAGGTTCAATGGCTAAGTGACACCGGCACCATCCAAGTCGAGCATAGAGTACAAGTTTCCTTCAAGATCGGAGCTTACGAAGACACTTTGGAGTGTGATGACCTTCCAATGACTATTTGCCACCTCCTTCTTGGACGCCCATGGAAATTTGACCGAGGTGTCATTCACAAAGGGCGTACAAACCACTATAGCTTCAAGATGAAAGGAAAGGAGTATGTGCTACGACCTATGTCTCCAAGCCAAGTGATCGCCGACAAGCAAGCCACCCATCATGGAGAGAATAGTGAGAGAGCGAACCACCAAAAAGAGAGTGAGCGCCACAAGCCAAAATTGAGTGCCCCCACGATGAGCGACAAGAAAAACATAGTTCTATTTGCCACCAAACATGAGATGAGAGAAGTGTGTGAGAACCCATCAAGTGTCCTACACTATGTCCTATTGTGCAAGGACGAGGCACCAAAAACTAACACCACTCACAATCTACCTTTTGTGTTATCTTCCCTATTGCAGGAATTCCAAGATGTTTTCCCCAATGAGCTACCTTCGGGTGTACCTCCACTACGAGGCATCAAGCACCGCATCGACCTCATCCCCGGAGCACCTCTTCCAAACAAGGACCCATACCGCGTCAACCCCGATGAAACCAAACAAATACAAAGGCAAGTAAAGCATCTCATAGACCACGGACATGTGCGTGAAAGTTTGAGCCCTTGTGCCGTCCCGATCATTCTTGTGCCAAAAAGAGACGGTAGATTTCGCATGTGTTCCAATTGTAGACCTAAAAATGCTATCACCGTTCTCTATAGCTACCCCATTCTACGCCTTGATGATATGCTAGATGAACTTAGCGGTGCCACTATTTTCTCAAAAATTGATCTTAAAAGTGGTTACTATCAAATACACATACAAGAGGGTGATGAATGGAAAACCGCTTTCAAAACAAAGTTTGGCTTGTATGAGTGGTTAGTCATGCCTATGGGTTTATCGGAAGCACTCGGTACTTTCATGCATCTTATGCATTATGTGTTTTGCCCTTATATTGGTGAATTTGTTGTTGTCTACTTCGACGATATCCTTGTGTTTAGCAGATCTCTCAAAGAGCATGTCACCCACCTTCGAACCCTTCTACAAACTCTTCGAAAAGAGTGTCTCTATGCTAATATGGAAAAAGGCCTCTTTGGTGTTGATAAGCTTGTTTTCTTAGGTTTTGTAGTATCTTCTAAGGGTGTTCATGTTGATGAATCTAAGATCAATGCTATTAAAACTTGGCCCCAACCAACCAATTTTGAACACGTGCGTAGTTTCCTTGGTTTAGCCGGTTTCTACCATAGATTTGTGAAGGATTTTAGCACCATTGCTTCACCTTTGCATGCTTTGAGTAAAAAAATGCATCGTTTGTTTGGGGAACATCCCAAGACACCGCTTTCAATGAGCTTAAGAATTTGCTTACTCATGCTCCCGTGCTTGCATTACCGAACTTTGACAAACCCTTTGAGATTCATTGTGATGCTAGCGGTAATGGCATAGGAGGTGTGTTAACGCAAGAGAAACGCCCAATAGCATACTTTAGTGAGAAACTTTCCGGAGCGCAACACAATTACCCCATCTATGACAAAGAGCTATATGCTTTAGTGCGAGTTTTGCATGAATGGGAACATTATCCCCGCCCTCACGAATTTATCATCCATACCGATCATTAAACGCTTAAATACCTTAAGGGTCAAACTAAGTTGAACAAGCGTCATGCTAAGTGGAGTGAATTTATAGAGTCTTTTCCTTATGTCATCAAGTATATTAAAGGTAAGGAAAATGTTGTGGCAGATGCGCTTTCCCGTATATGCATGCTTGTTACTCAACTTGAATTGAATGTCATTGGCTTTGAGCACATAAAAGACTTGTATGTGCATGACCCTACTTTTGCTATTCCTTATGCAAAGTGTTTGACGCATCCATCTTGGGAACGCTATTACATCAAAGATGGTTATCTTATGAGAGCTAACAAACTTTTCATCCCCGAGTCTTCTCTTCGTTTGTTGCTTTTGCAAGAATCTCATGGAGGAGGACTAATGGGACAGTTTGGACGCGACAAGACACTTGCTACACTCTCCAAGAACTATTTTTGGCCGAAGATGTTCCGCGACGTCAACCGCTTCACCAACCGATGCTCTACATGTCGCAAAGCTAAGTCTAAAGCTCAATCTCATGGCCTATATATGCCTCTTCCAATTCCGTACCAACCAAAATGGCAAGGATTCTGTTTTTGTTGTTGTGAACCAATTCTCCGAAATGGCTCATTTCATTCCTTGCAACAAGATAGACGATGCTTCACATGTTGCCAATCTTTTTTGTAGGGAAATCTTGCGACTTCCTGGAGTGCCAAAGACGATTGTCTCGGACCGCGACGTCAAGTTCTTGAGTTTCTTTTGGAAGAATTTATGCACCAAGCTCGGAATCAAGATATTATTCTCCACGGCATAGCATCCACACACCGACGGCCAAACGGAGGTGACGAACCATACACTCTCCACTCTACTACGTGTGTTGATAAAGAAGAACATCAAGGAGTGGGAGGAGTGCTTACCTATCTCCGAGTATGCCTACAACCATGCAAGACATTCGACTACCGGCAAGTCCCCTTTTGAGGTCGTCTACGGCTTGAACGCGTTGTCCCCATTGGACATTCTACCTCTACCACTCCAAGAGCGCATCAACATGGACGCGAGTACCCGAGTGAGCTATCTCAAGAAGATGCATGAACATACAAGGCACACCATCGAGCGCCAAGTACAATGACTCGCAACCAAGCTCAACGTCAACAAGCAACCCATGATATTCAACATTGGAGATCATGTGTGGCAACACCTTCGCAAGGACCGCTTCCCCAACGAACGCAAGTCCAAACTTCTACCACGAGCCGATGGACCCTTCAAGGTGCTAGCATGCTACAACAACAACGCTTATAAGATCGCCCTCCCGCACGACAAGTACAATGTGAGCGATGTCTTCAACGTCAAGGACCTTTCGCCCTACCATGGTGATGAAGATTTTGATCCGAGGTCGGATCTTTCCCAACGGAGGGGAGATGATGCAGAGAATCCCACAATCATCCCCATGCACGCATCTACATCTCCTACGGCTCCACTTGGACCAATGACAAGAGCTCGAGCAAAGGCTATCGAATATAAGGTGAACTCGCTCCTTTCCGAACTAACCCTTTCGACACATGAGACATGGCTACTACCTCAAACGGAAACACTATGTGCGCTCAGGAACTTGGAGGAAAGCCACGGAACATCTACATCCAATGGACAAGATGGCGAGGACACCAAGCACGAAGGACAAGAAGAAGAGCTACCACGGAAGCTACATGCACCGGACGACCGGCCCAGCCCAGATGTCCGACCCCTGAAGGTCATGCCAACCAAGGGAACTCAGGCCTACGAAAGCTACATCGGCCGGACGTCCGACCAGGACCGGACGTCCGACAACTCCTAGGCTCCGGACGACCGAACCCCTCCGGACGACCGACGCTATGACAACAGAACGAAATTAGCGGAAATCCGAGGAAGACCGGACGATCGGACACCTATGGAGGTCCGATGTCGTGGCAACATAATCTAACATATGGAAATCCGAAGATCTACGAACGTCCGGACCTCCGGAAGCCTCCGGATGACCGGCGCCTTACGGACGTCCGATCGCTGGCTGTGTCCAGTTACGGGCTGAGGCCCATGTACCCCTTCACTTCTCCCCCCATTTGCACTAATACTATAAATAGACCACCTCCTCCTCCTAGTTAGGGTTAGCATTGGTTTAGCTCATATGTGAGATAGTGGTTTGCTCATCCATTACGTATATACTCCACGAGAGAGACTGCGGCCCCTCTACGGAGAAGATCCCCTTGGATTCAAGACCCCCTCTTGGGTGCCCCATCAAGACCTCCTCACGAAGAAGAACCGGTTACCTCTTGTATCATCCCTTGTTGAGTTTGGATCGTGTATCTCCCCTTGTGTTTCAAGAATTTAGCACATGTGTAATCAAATCTTGTTCGTTTGAGTTATTCTCTCATGTTTTCCTCGTGTTTCCCCTCGTGTTCTTCGTGTTCTTCGTTGGGATCCGCTCCTTTCGTGAAAGATCGACCATATAGGGTTCCACCCTACATCATACTGCTTCTAATTTGTTTAAACGCTAGACAGTTTGAACTTGGCAGAGTGATATTGTTTGCACCTTTCATATGGTGTCTAACTTGTAGTGATTCTAATTTGTTGAAGTGCCTTCTTCTTAGTTACCACATCATAGGTGTGAATATGTCAAGCCGTCTAGTTTTTCGTACATATTCCATCATCGTATCATGACTTTGCCTTTCATTAGAGTAGTGTTCATCAGTATCATGCATGAATGAGTTCTGAAGAGCTAATTTTATTCCTTTTTCATGTCGGTTTGACCTCACAATGCAAAATCAATAAAGCAGAAGGAAATTGGTAAGGCATTTGATGATGGTGGTCCTTACGAGCAACTAAAATAGAGGGTCTCTACAGATTCTACTCCGACATCCTCCCAACAAGATTCGCAAGACAACACAAGGCTAGATAGTAAACGTAGTTGTGTAGATGATGAGCACATCTCCCCTACTCCACCATCACAGGTGCTTGCTCTAACTTGGCACTATTATATGTGGTTGCATGTTGCGTATGATGTCTATCTTGTATTGCTTCTAACTTTGTTGAATTGCATCTGCTTACTTTACACATAATGCATGTGAATATGACACGTCTTCCTGTTTCTAGAACATACTATATTTGATCACACCATGTTCTTACATCAGACTACTGTTCTTGCATATCCCGCATCAGTCACTTATGATAAGGCACCTTTAAGCCGCCACCATGATATTGGTTATGTCTTGCATATGATTTCTAGCATGTACCGCTTCTGATTTGTTGAAAGGCCAGACAGTTTGAACTTGACAGAGTGATATTGGTTGCACCTTTCACATGGTGTCTAGCTAGTAGTGCTTCTAATTTGTTGAAATGCCTTCTGCTTAGTTACCACATCATAGGTGTGAATATGTCACGACATCCTATTTTTCGTGCATATTCTATCCTCGCATCATGTGTTTGCCTTTCATCCGAGTAGTGTTCGTCAGTATCATGCATGAATGAGTTCTGAAGAGCGAATTTTATTCCTTTTTCTTATCAGTTTGACTTCACGATGCAAAATCAATATATCTGAAGGAAATTAGTCCGACAGTGGATGATGGTGGTCCTTTGGAGCAACTCGAACAGTGGGTCTCTATAGATTCTACTCCGCCATCCTCCCAACAAGATTTGCAAGACAACACAAGGCTGGACAATCAACATAGCTGTGCAGATGATGAGCACATCTCCCCTACTCCACCATCACAGGTGCTTGCTCTAACTTGGCACTATTATATGTGGTTGCATGTTGTGTATGATGTCTAGCTTGTATTGCTTCTAACTTTGTTGAGTTGCATCTGCTTACTTTACACATAATGCATGTGAATATGACACTTGTTCCTGTTTCTAGAACATACGTGTAGATGATGAGCACATCTCCCCTACTCCACCATCAGAGGTGCTTGCTCTAACTTGGAACTGTTATATGTGATTGCGTGTTCCGTATGATGTCTGGTTTGTATTGCTTTCGATTTTGTTGAATTGCATCTGCGTAGCTTACAACTTATACATGCAATGATCACTTAACCATAAGACACATTTAACTCGGGAGTGTGATGTAGGTTGCATCTTGCATTGTCTTCTAGCTTGTACTGCTTCTAATTTCTTGAAATAGCACTTACGACGAGACACTTTTTACCTGATAGAGTGATATTGGTTGCATGTTCATATGGTGACTAGCTTTCATTCCATCTAATTTTGTTGAAATGCCTTCTACTTACTGTTTTTCATACATATTGCATCCACCTATCGTAGGTCTGAATATGCAATGCTATCTTTTTTTGTATATATTCCATCCTCCTATCATGCGCTTGCCTTACATCAAAGTAGTGTTCATCTATATCATGCATCAACCAGTTATGCAGAGCTAATTTTATTCATCTTCTTTTGGTTTTGACTTCATAAGGCAATATCAGAAAATAGGAAGGAAAAGAGTAAGTTAGGGGATGTTGGTGGTCCTCCGGACCGACACAAACAGAGACTCTCTAGATTTTCCACTGCTACTACTAATGAAGTTGAAGTCCCAAGTCTACATGATGAGTTCATCTCCCGTACTCCACCATCGCAGGTGCTTGCTCTAAGTTGTGATGTGATAATTGGTTTCATGTTGCATATGTTGTCTAGCCTGTATTTCTTCTATTTTGATTAAATTGCACCTGCTGAGTTTATATGTTATACATGTGCATATGACATGCTTTTCTGTGTCTATAATAAATTGCATCTATCAATCATACCATGTTCTTACATCAAAGTACTGCTATTGTGTATCCCGCATCAGTCACTCATGATTGGGCGCTTTTAACATGGCAGTTTGATAGTGGTTGCATCTTACATTGATTTCTACGTTGTACTGCTTCTAATTTTTTGAAATGCCACTTATAACAAGACACTTTTAACTTGGCAGAGTGATATTGGTTGCATCTTTCATATGGTTTCTAGCTTGCATTATGTCGGATGTGGGGTTCCGGAAAACCCTTAAGGTCCGAACACTGGGGTGCGCGCGAAGTCTTTCCCTTCTACCGATCTACGCTCTAGCTCGCTAAGATCTCGCGGACGAACTCGCCGAACTCGCAACACAGAAAGACACGATGTTTATACTGGTTCAGGCCACCGTTGTGGTGTAATACCCTACTCTAGTGTGGTGGTGGTGGATTGCCTCTTGGGCTGATGATGAACAGTACAAGGGAAGAACAGCCTCCTGAGGTTGGGATGTTTTTGTGATTGTGTAGTTGAGGACGATTTGAACTAGTTCGGGATCAGATGCCTCCTACTGTGGTGGCTAGTCCTATTTATTGGGGCCCTGGTCCTCCTCCCAAATATCGAGCGGGAAGGGAGCCAATAACAGCGGGCAAATTTGAAGGGGGGCAGCTAGTACAAGCTATCCTGACAAAAGCGGTCTTCGCCTGCGAAAAGCTCTGGGATGATGCCGTCTTGGGCTCCACGATGACCTCTGCCTTGCCTTCCTCCTGGTCTTGGTCTTGTTGCACCAATATGGCAACCTTTGCCTGATGCCTCGGTACTATTTGCCTGCGCTGGCCTCCTTAGCACCGAAGAGGAAATAGGGACGCTGCAAGACCGGGCGCCGCCTTTGGCACCACACAGTAGCGTTAAATCACGGCTCACGTCACGAGAGCTTCGTGAGGTTTGCCTTGCCTTGATATCTCTGCTCCTCGTAAGCCTGCCTAGCTAGGCCACTCCAGAGGAGGTCTTGCGTTGTCCGCCTCGCGAGGCTTGGACCCTCGCGAGGGTTGTCGGTGTCGAAACCGGCGGATCTCGGGTAGGGGGTCCCGAACTGTGCGTTTAAGGCAGATGGTAACAGGAGGCAAGGGACACGATGTTTACCCAGGTTCGGGCCCTATCTATGGAGGTAATACCCTACTTCCTGCTTGATTGATCTTGATGAATATGAGTATTACAAGAGTTGATCTACCACGAGATCGTAGAGGCTAAACCCTAGAAGCTAGCCTATGGTATGATTGTTGTTATCCTACGGACTAAACCCTCCGGTTTATATAGACACCGGAGGGGCTAGGGTTACACAGAGTCGGTTACAACAGAAGGAGATCTACATATCCGTATCGCCAAGCTTGCCTTCTACGCCAAGAGAGTCCCATCCGGACACAAGACGAAGTCTTCATTCTTGTATCTTCATAGTCCAACAGTCCGGCCAAAGGATATAGTCCGGCTGTCCGGATACCCCATAATCCAGGACTCCCTTAGTAGCCCCTGAACCAGGCTTCAATGACGACGAGTCTGGTGCGCAGATTGTTTTCGTCATTGCAAGGCGGGTTCCTCCTTCGAATACTCCATAGAAGATCTTGAACACAAGGATAGTGTCCGGCTCTGCAAAACAAGTTCCCCATACCATCGTAGAGAGAATAATATTTCCACAAATCTAATCTGCCGACGCATTATAGCATGACACCACACCATGGCCCGGTCATTATTCAAACCGTTTTTCACAACCAGCCACCGCACATATCGCGAGGCAGTTTCCTAGGCACGTCTTGTAGAAGCAGAGATCGTGTCCCCTTATCACGGGATTCTCATCAATACAGACGTGGGTAACCCAACCGCGCCATCAATTACGGTGCTTGGGGATCAAGAGAGTTTTACTAGGCAAGTGGGGGCGCATAGTTTCGTCCACCTTTATAAAGGGATAAGGACTTCGCCTTTTTCACCCATGCCTTCTTCCCTCTCGCATATCCATTCTTGCGCACTCAAGCTCCAACGCCCAAGCTTGCACATTTTCTCCTCCAACCGCTCCAATCATGTCTGGAGCGGGAGGCAAGTGGATGAAATCCTTCGTCACGGAGGAGGACATCAAGAAGCTGCGGGGAGCCGGATACCTGGCCGTGGGCATCGTGCACCGGCTGCCCGACATGGGGCAGATCGTCCCTACCCTGGAACCTTGCGAGAGGGTAGTCTTCCTCACCCACTTCGTCCGTGGACTAGGATTTCCTCTCCACCATTCGTCTGCGGCCTCATGTTCTACTACGGGCTGGACTTCCATGACCTGGCCCCGAACTTCATCCTCAACATCTCGGTGTTTATCGTCGTGTGCGAGGCCTTCCTCCGCATCCAGCCCCACTTTGGCCTGTGGCTGAAGACCTTCAATGTCAAGCCGAAGGTTGTAGGCGGCCGGCAAGCAGAATGCGGCGGCGCCATGGTGGGCAAAATGCCCAATGTCACATGGCTCGAGGGCTCCTACGTGGAGACCATAAAGGGGTGGCAATCGGGGTGGTTCTACATCCGAGCCGCGTGACACCAACTGGGTGGCGGCCCCCGAGTTCCGATCTGGAATCCCCACGCGGCTCACCTCCTGGAAAGATAAGGGCCTGTCCTGGGGTAACTCGGTAGAGCTGACCGGACTCCAGACCTGCATCAAGAACATGATGAACAGAAAAATCAAGCTTGTCAACGTGGTCCAGGTCATGCTCCTCCGACGGATCCTCCCGTGTCAACAACGGGTATTCAATTTGTGGGAGTTCGACTTGGCCGAGCACCAGACGCTGCATGAGCTTTTCAACACGACGCACAAGGACGTCTGGAAGATGCTGTTTAAGGGCAACGAGGTACCTCCTCCCCTTACCGAGGAACGCGGACTCAGCGCAAAGCGCCGTGCCAATCCGGTAGGTTTTTACACATCACAAGATGTTTAGTTTCCTCAGTTTAATCATATGCAGGATCTAAGCCCTCATGCCTTTGACAGGACTGGGTGGACACGGCCGAGCGGATTGACTGCCCAGCCCCCCTGCCCGAAGATCCAGCAGACGCTCTCCTAACGGAGATGCTGACTCCGGTACCTTACGAGGTGCCAACGAAGACAGCCAAGAAGAAGGCCACGGGGACCCGACAGGGTCTCCGGCGCAAGGTTGTGTTGGACTCATCGTCCGAACACTTCAAGGCGCACTCCTCCCACGACGACGAGGAGGAAGAGGAAAGTTCTCCCCCAGCCGGGGGAGACAAGAAAAGGAAGGCCGTGCCAACCGGGGAGGCCGAAGGGTCCAAGAAAGGAAGGACCCTCCTTTCGGACTGCTCCACGACCGCCGCCCATAGCGATGACGAGTGGTTGCCCAGGGACAAGCCCCTGGCGAAGTCGTAAGTATCCGGATACCATAATAATTCTTGATATATTTTATCGCACTGCTTCTCATCACGCCGAACATGACTATGCAGTCCGTCCCGAGCCCATATCGACGTATCTTCGTCGGATGGTTCCTTGGACCCGTCGGATATGAATAGTGATTCACTTCCGACCTCCTCCGCCCCTCGCCCTACAGACAACGCCGAGGTGTTGTCTCAAAGGGCACCGAGCCGGGGGGAGGTAGTCCGAGGCACCTCGTGGCAACACCGGACCACAGGCGCAAAGGAGCAAGACTCCGTGGGCTCCGAAGTTAAATCCTCCAGCCGAACACTGCGCCGGAACCTTCAATGGTTCCAGACTCTGTCAGGCGACCCCCTGCAAAGAGGGGCGAGCCGCCCGTGCCGGTGACCTCTGTCCATCCAGAGGCACCGGACAACTTGCTCGAAGCGCTCCAAGGCACTTCCATCGATGAAGAGCACCGCACTATCATGAGTGCGGTGATGGAGAAGGTTCAGTGCGCCAAAAGCGGACTAACTGAAGCTTGCGCCAGCCTCCTAATAGGCTTTGAGGTAAGTAATTAAATTATAGCGAAATATCACCGTGTAGACAGTAGCCCCTGATGCTCTGTTTGGCGTTCACGAAGAAAAGCCGAATAGAGGATCGAATAATAATCGCAGGAGTCTAATTATAGTATGTCTATGTGAATCTGCAGGCTTCCCTGCTGGCCGCTGCCGCACGTACTACGGAGGTCGCCGCACTACTGGCAGGACCTTGAGCGATCCAAGGAAGAGCTCGGCCTTGCCAAGAGGCAGCTCGAGGAGAACAAAGGTAAGCAATACCTTGTCAATATGAAAAAAGAAAGAGTGGGTTGCAGAATAATAGGATCATCATGAATTTTGCCAAGGGCCACGACCGAAGTGGCGACCCTCAAGAAGGCGCTGTCCGAGGCCGAAAACAAAGCGGCCAAGGAGCGCACTGAGCGAGAAAGACACGAAGCCCGGGTAGGTGAGGTGCAGCAAGATCTCCAGGTGCTCGTCAAGAAGCATGAGTCCCTGGAGCTTGACTCGAGGACGCGAGAGTCCGAGCTTGCTCAGGCCCTCGAAAGTGCAAAAAATGCCAAGGCCGAAGCCCATAAGGCCCTCCAGAAAGTTGAGGCGGTGAAAAAGATAGCGGCGGGTAAGGCATTCGTTATGCAAAGTAGGCATGCGGAAGAAAATTTCCTTTTACTTACCCGAGTTCGGACCTCTCCAGGAGCGTTCGTAGATCTGCCCCGTAGTGTGTTTGACCCCGCGGAGTTCTACCGGGCTGAGGAGGGAAGCTCGACGGAGAAGTTGTTTTGGTCTCAGTATACTGGGACCGAACACCCGATGCCCGTGAGCGACCAGCTGAAGCAACTGGTCGAGCTCCACAAGGCAGCCGAACAGGCCATGAGGGGCCTTATAGTCCGGATGTGGCCTGGCAATTCCCTTCCCAACAGCTACTTCGGCCTGGTGAGGCGGCTTGTAGATGCCTGCCCATGGCTGGAAGTCATCAAGCGGTCCGTCTGCATCAAAGGTGCACGCAGGGCTCTTGCCCGTGCAAAGGTGCACTGGGCGAAGATGGACGCCGAAAAGCTGGTGAAGGATGGGCCGCCGCAGGGCAAGGAGCATCGCCACCCTGAAATGTATTATGAAAGTGTCCTGAAGGGTGCCCGTCTCGTGGCAGACGAATGTACCAAAGATGTAATCTTAAAATAAACTTGCTCATGTGATCCTTGTATTTATGAAAACTAGTTCATGTTCGTTATGCAACGCTTTTGTATTTAAAATATTACCTTCTGGGCGGCCGTTTATAAATTCTGAGAGTTGCTAGTCGTCGGCGTCTGCCCTCATGCAACTAGTGCTGGGGTGTTCGGGATAAATCTGAGCACTCTTTTTCCCATTCTTGGGTCCTTCGAGGGAGGTGTTTAGCAACGAACCAGGCAATCGGACTATAATGCTTTATCGCTCTCACTTAGCCATAGAAGTCTACAATTTTAAATTTTGGCGATGCCCCCTAGTCTTCAGAAAGCCGAATTTGGGGCGCTTTACACGCCTAAGCCGGACAAGGCCGGCTCCTCGCCCGAAGCAGAAAAAGTCTTTAGGGACTTGAGACCTCTCGAACAGCGACCAGCTCTCGCCTCATCATGACAGTCAGTTTTAGCTTTCTCTACTGAGGTGCTCGGCCGGAAGAACTGGGGCACAATCGCAGTAGTTCTCCCAGTGCTACCTTAGCCGATATAGCGGAACGTAAGGTACCAAAACATGGGAGCCGGGCAAACCCAACTATTGACCCAAGACATGATTCGGAGCTGATGCATATAATGCTATAAGTTCGGGGTGCCGCACTGTCGAAAGTGTTCGGACTTCTCACGCCGAATTATGGGGTATATGGTAGCCCCTGGCGTATTGGCCGTACCACAGTGTATGGGTGCTGATTGTCATAGATAAGCATATATATAAAAGAATATAGGATGCAATAATAGACTAGTACTATGCATTGTTTATTTAAGAAATGTGTCAAAGCATACTGATACAAGTAGTGCGGTAAGCAAACAATAGGACTATTTGACATGTCCCATCCAAGGGCAAGATGCGGACTGGTATCTTAAAACAGGTATTTAGCTCGCTATCAGAGACCACCTGGGGATTCCGTTGTACGACGTAGCTTCCTGCCTCCTTGGGTGCTGTATCATGTGTCCGGCTACCGTACTGCCGGATAAGGCTTCCAGAGAGTAGAGTCCTGAAAGAGAGAGAGTGATGAAGATAGTAAGCCCCAGTGCGGTTAAACCGCATTGTGGGACGTGCCGTGATCGTGCCCCTGCCTATACCCATGGTATTTTCAATGCGTAATTATGCACGTGTGGGACGGACTTTGCCGTTGTACTAAGACTAGGGCGGGGGCCGAATTGCTAGGAGAGCTCGGCGTGCCAAAGCGATCTGTTGCGGTGTTATTCGGACGCGCTGAGCGGTGTCCGGGGCTTGATCGCCGGCGGTGGATTGCCTCAAAAGGCTGCTTTGTGCTTCGCTCGAGGGCTGCGTGTGCTCCTCCGCACGGAGCGAAGCGCTTTGTGTTTCCATTGACCGTGATGACCCCCTAGGTCTGGCATCTTGAGCTTGAGGTATGCGTAATGCGGTACCGCATTGAATCTTGCAAATGCGGTGCGCCCGAGCAGTGCGTGATAGCCGCTGCGGAACGGGACGATATCGAAGATTAACTCCTCGCTTCGAAAGTTCTCCGAAGATCCGAAGACCACTTCAGTGTGATTGAGCACGTACCATGGGCCTCTACACCTGGAATAACACCT
The DNA here is from genome assembly GCA_021605205.1 of Aegilops longissima. Taxonomy (NCBI): domain Eukaryota; kingdom Viridiplantae; phylum Streptophyta; class Magnoliopsida; order Poales; family Poaceae; genus Aegilops; species Aegilops longissima. The sequence continues at coordinate 403,473,368 of CM038682.1, forward strand.
TTAAAGGTCGTTTTGGTGGGTTTGATCCTCGAGGGGTCTATACCCATTTTGCGCACTGTATCCTGGTAAAGTAGGTTCAGGCTGCTGCCGCCGTCCATATGGACTCGAGTGAGGTGATATCCGTCGATGATTGGGTCTAGGACCAATGCGGCAGATCCGCCATGACGGATACTCGTGGGGTGGTCCCTATGATCAAATGTGATCGGACAAGAGGACCATGAGTTGAACTTTGGGGCGACGGGCTCCATTGCGTATACGTCCCTTAGTGCATGCTTTCGTTCCCTTTTGGGGATGTGTGTTGCGTATATCATGTTTATTGTCCTCACTTGTGGGGGGAACCTCTTTTGTCCTCCCGTGTTCGGCGGTCGTGGCTCCTCCTCGTCATCGTTGTGCAGCCCCTTGTCCTTGTCTTTGGCATTTAACTTGCCGGCCTGCTTGAACACCCAGCATTCTCTATTGGTGTGATTGGCTGGCTTATCGGGGGTGCCGTGTATTTGACACGAGCGATCAAGTATGCGGTCCAAACTGGACGGGCCCGGAGTACTTCTTTTGAATGGCTTTTTCCGCTGACCAGATTTAGAGCCTCTGAACCCAGCATTGACTGCCGTGTCTTTGGCGTTATCACCGTTGTTGCGGCGATTGTGTTTGCTGCGATGTGACCTGCCGTTGTTGTCCTTGGTATCCGAAGTGCCAAGGTTCCTTAATATGTTATTACTACGAGCAAGCCAGCTATCCTCTCCCGCGCAAAAGCGGGTCATGAGTGTCGTGAGGGCTGCCATTGATTTCGGCTTTTCCTGGCCGAGGTGTCGGGCGAGCCACTCGTCACGGATGTTGTGCTTGAATGCCGCTAAGGCTTCTGCATCCGGACAATCGACAATTTGGTTTTTCTTTGTTAGGAACCGTGTCCAGAATTACCTGGCCGATTCCCCTGGCTGATGAATTATGTGGCTCAAGTCATCGGCGTCTGGTGGTCGCACATAAGTGCCCTGGAAATTGTCGAGAAATGCGTCTTCCAAATCCTCCCAACAGCCGACGGAGTCTGCTGGCAGGCTATTCACCCAATGTCAAGCTGGTCCTTTGAGTTTTAACGGGAGGTACTTGATGGCATGTAGATCATCACCGCGGGCCATGTGGATGTGGAGGAGGAAGTCCTCAATCCATACCGCGGGATCTGTTGTACCATCATATGATTCGATATTTACAGGTTTAAAACCTTCTGGGAATTCATGCTCCATTACTTCGTTGGTGAAGCATAGGGGGTGTGCCACGCCTCTGTGCTGGGCTATGTCGCGATGCAGCTCCTATGAGTCCTGCCTGCTGTACTCGTCCCGTCCGGAATTGCTTTTACTGTATCTGGCGAGACGGTCACCGTCCCTTGTAGGGGCACGGTCCCGTGATCCATAGATCGATCTAGCGTGTTTTGCCCTATCTTCCAACACGTCTCACTGGTCTCGCGTGTTTCCCGTTGCCTTGGTATGTTTGTTTGAATGGCGGCGGGGTGCAGGCTGATTTTCAGGCCGTACTGCCTCTCTATCTCGGCCACCGGGTGGCCGATCAGCCGCATCAAACGCGGGGTGACCTATGGAAGGGCGTTCGAGTTCGTACTCCTCAGCCGCAAGGACTTCAGTCCATCTATCTGCTAGCAGATCCTGATCAGCTCGAAGCTGTTGCTGCTTTTTCCTCAGGCTATTTGATGTGGCAATAAGCCGGCGCTTAAAGCGCTCCTGCTCGATGGGATCCTCAGGCACGGCAAATTCTTCGTCGTCGAGGCTCCTTTCGTCTTCGGAGGGAGGCATATAGTTGTCGTCCTCCGTTTCTCCCTCTGCCGCTCTCTTAGGAGGGCTGTCTTGTTCATCCTCCGGCTCTTGATCATTCCGGAGGGGACTGTCATCATCTTCGGCACTGTCCGGAGTACTGTTATCTCCTGTGCCGGTATCTCCGCTTTTGCTGTGGCGAGACTTAGAGCGGCGCCACGACGCGTCGGTCTTTGGGGTTGCTTCTTGGAGGGGTCGTCCTCCGTTGTCTTGTCGCCGTTGCCTTCTTTGGGTGTATCCACCATGTACATATCATATGATGAGGTGGCGGTCCAGTGCCCTGTGGGCAGTGGTTCCTGTTCATCTCCGGTATCGGTGTCCATACCATCGATGTCTTCGGAGTCGAAGTCGAGCATGTCGGTTAAATCATCGACAGTGGCTACTAAGTGGGTGGTGGGTGGGGATTGAATTTCTTCGTCGTTCGCATCCCACTCTAGCCGGACATAGTTCGGCCAAGGTTCTCCAGACAGGGAGAGAGATTTCAATGAGTTGATATGTCGCCAAGGGCGAAGTCTTTGAAGATATCTGTGGAGGTGAACTCCATTATCGGCGCCTAATCGGATTCGATAGGTATGGGCGTGGGTGGTATGGAGTCCGTGGCCGAGGACGAGTCCAGCAGTTCGGCGACATGGCTCTCGTGAAGGGTAAGGTCAGTATTCGGCTCTATTGCCACTGAGGGCACAGCCTTCATGGCAGAGTCTATCCTCCTGTCCTCGGATGGCGTGATCTGCTCCAGACTAGAGGCCGGAGTAGTTGCTGGCGTGATCTCCTAAACACGGTCCGACGGCAGAGCTATATCATGCTCGTCGTGATCGTGCGGCACACCTGGCATGGGCCCGAATCCGTCGAAGATCAAGTCTCCGCGGATATCGGCAGTGTAATTCAAGTTTCCAAACCTGACCTGATGGCTAGGGGCGTTGCTATCGATCTGCTCCAGATGGCCAAACGAGTTGGCCCGCAATGCGAAGCCGCCGAACACAAAGATCTGTCCGGGGAGGAAAACCTCACCCTAGACCGCATCGTTGTCGATAATCGAAGGGGCCATCAAACCTTGCAGCGACGACACAGTGGAACTCTCAATGAAAGCACCAACGCGGTGTCGAAACCGGCGGATCTCGGGTAGGGGGTCCCGAACTGTGCGTCTAAGGCGGATGGTAACAGGAGGCAAGGGACACGATGTTTACCCAGGTTCGGGCCCTCTCTATGGAGGTAATACCCTACTTCCTGCGTGATTGATCTTGATGAATATGATTATTACAAGAGTTGATCTACCACGAGATCGTAGAGGCTAAACCCTAGAAGCTAGCCTAAGGTATGATTGTTGTTGTCGTACGGACTAAACCCTCTGGTTTATATAGACACCGGAGGGGGCTAGGGTTACACAGAGTCGGTTACAACAGAAGAAGATCTACATATCTATATCGCCAAGCTTGCCTTCCACGCCAAGAGAGTCCCATCCGGACACGAGACGAAGTCTTCATTCTTGTATCTTCATAGTCCAACAGTCCGGCCAAAGGATATAGTCCGATTATCCGGATACCCCCTAATCCAGAACTCCCTCAAGGGTCTTGGGTGCCTTGTTGACGAAGATGGGCGTCTGACCATCGCTAACTTGCTATTGTGGGCGTAGGCGGCAAGTCTGGGGACCCCCGCTCCCAGAACGCCGACACATTACTTCTATTTTCTTGAAAATCCTTCTCCTTAGTTTACACATCGTAGCTGTGAATATGTCGCGCCGTCCTGTTTTTCTTACATATTCCATCCTCATACGGTTGTCTTACATCAAAGTATTGCTTGTCTGTATCATGCATCAATGAGTTCTGAAGAGCAATTTTATTCTTTTGTGTTGTGGGTACGGCTTGACATGGCAAAGTCAAAAAAGAGCATGGAAAAGAATATAGTACACTACAAAAAAATACACTTCTGTGATGATACGTGTTTGTCAGAGTAGGTCACATTTTCTGTCATGCATGTACATCCATGACGATTTTATGACAGAATCAAGATAGTCATACCTATGTTGCCGTAGAAGTGTTCCATGACATTACCAAAATTATCATCACAGAAGTGTCCACTTCCATGACGAAAAATCACGCGTCACAGAAGTGCTTTCGTCAAGGGTGACCGACACGTGGCATCCACCATAACGGAACGTTGTTAAGCTATCGGGTCCGGTTTTGGATCCGATAACCCGTTAACAGCCCGGACCAATGGCGATTTTCCACGTGTAAAATCATCATTGGCTGGAGGAAACATGTGTCAGCTCCCCGTTGGCACAGGTGTCACTCATCCAATGGGCGAGATGCGCTTATGAAATGTTGACACGTGGACCGGCCCAAAAGTGGCCCATAAAGTTTAAATGGGCCAGCCCAACTAAAGGCCCACAAGATTTTGCGGTCCATAATGGGCCAGCCCAACAAAAGGCCCACGAGATTTTGCAGACCATAATGGGCCGGCCCAGCTAAAGGCCCGCGAGATTTTGTGGGCCATAATGGGCCGGCCCAGGTAAAGGCCTGCGAGATTTTGCGGACCATAATGGGCCGGCCCAGCTAAAAGCCCACAAGATTTTGCAGACCATAATGGGCCGGCCCAGCTAAAGGCCCACAAGATTTCGCCGACCATAATGGGTCGGCCCAGCTGAAGGCCCAAAAGATTTTGATGACACTAGTAGGCTGGCCCATTAACAGGCTACCATGTTTTGGGCCAAATGCCGGCCCATATTTGATCCGGTCCATTAACAGTGTGCCACGTTCCGGACCTAATAAAGGCCCATTGAGATCCGACCCGTTAAAAGCCTACCACATTTTGGGCCAAATTACGGCCCAGATCAGGTCCGGCCCTTTGAGAGGCTTTGGGCTAAATTATGGCCCATATCAGATTCGGCCCGTCAACTGGACGCTATGCTTTTGGGCCCACTTGATAAAGGCCCATTTAGTAATTCGGCATGATATTAGTTTCGGCCTGTTAAAGGCCCGTTTAACATTTCGGTCCTATGTATATTTCGGCCTGTTAAAAGCCCGTCATATGGTTGGGCCTAACTACGGCCCCGTTTGCATCCGGCCTGCTCACAAACGATAATCTGATTGGGCCAAACAAGGACCGAGACAATTTTGGCATGTTATAAGCCCATGATTTGATTGGCACAACCATGGGCCGGGGTCTATTTCGGCCTGTTGCTGGCCCGTGAGTTGTTTGGCACTTTCCAGGCCCAACCTACTTTTCAGCCTCCTAAAAGCCCATTGAGTTTTCTTGGGAAAATAGGGCCGGCGGTTTACTCGGCCTATTAAAGGCCCGAATCTACTAGTGGGCCAGTTTACATTTAGGCCTGTTAACGGACCAAGATGACGGGGCCCATGATTTGCATGATGGCCCGATTATGTACCGTAATTTTACGGTTTGGCCGGTATACTGCGAAGACAGGATATATATATATATAGTAAAATAACTGCAGCATCGTGAATAAGAAAAAAACCTAGACTATACTATAAAGAAATTATGGCATATTACATCCACTGGGCATCAAAGTTCGCCACTATGATAATAAAGCACAAGCAGGCAGCAGATTACATACATTGGGCATCAAAGATCGCCACCAGTGCAATTAAACACACCGACAAAATAATATACAAAACCGACAAAGACTTCAATAGAGTTCAAGAAAGGTTAGCCCTGCTCGGAGCTACAGCATAAGCAATGAGCAAGCTGATGAGGCGCACTTGTTTGACACTTATATCCTCCTCACTCTGAAAGATAAACAAGCGAGACGGATGACAGGTTTTGCACATATAAGTATCAAGTCTTGACAATTCATCACATTTCTTATGCACAAATAAAGTGACACAGTTTAAAATAGCATTAACACAATATGGTATTGTTCAGGTCAAGACATGGCAGGAAATGACATTGTGAAGGAGTTGGCAGCTTCACGACACCACTGGATTATAGATCAAGAACTCATAAGTATCAATGGTTAGTGTGCTGTCAATTTATCCCATTTCAGATTGGCAAAATAAGATCACTTGCTCTGTATAGTTTAATTTACATGGTATGAAGAAGGAACTTGGTTGTACAACTGAAAACTTAAATTGAGAAGGACAAACTTTTGTTTATGAAGTACATAATAAACTTTAAACATGCAATTTGATGCAAACACCAAAAATAAACAGCTTTTGCAGTCATGCCTAACTAAATATACACCACAAAGTTTGAAGGCTTGAGAAGTACAATCTTACATTATTGGTGAAGGCAGGCTCTATAAAGCCCTTGTCCATGCTGATGGGGGGGGGGGGCAATTCAAGAAGTTTACCACAGAATCTTCTTCATAAGCATTGCCTTTATTCTACATTTTGTTAAGAGTAAATATAAGTGTGACAATATAAGAAAAAATGGAGAATATTTAAGATAAGATGAAGAGTTATGATACATAGCCAAGTAGCTATAAATGTAAGTACAGCGATACAGGCAAAAGGTACAACCAAGAGCAATGCAGAGCTAAACTTCTTCAGTACCATCGGTGTTATCCAACCTTATGGTAAGAGTAAATATAGATCTTATGTGTAGAAAATGGAGGGCGAAGGAAAATAAGCTGCAGAGTGATGGTACATGAACAACTACCTGTCAACATAAGTACACTGATAAAGGACATCAAGTACTTACAAGAACAATGCAGAGCTAAAAAATTTCATTGGCATTGGATATATTCTACACTAATGTAACCATTCATACAGATCAGATAATTTGGAGCAAACAATTGATAAGCAAGCTATCATGAATACTGCTGTCACATAATGAAGCAGGTATGTATGCAAGTACAGTGATACAGGACAATAGGTACTAACAAGAGCAAAGCAGCGGGCAGCATATTTCCGATATCCTGTCGTTCTTTTCAAACCGAAATTCCTTTTCGAGCAGATTTCCTGCAAAAAAGATCTGTAATGCACATGCAGAAAAGTAGAAGTTCAAGTTTTCATGCTATATCATAGAAAGTACCTCATCCTCGAACGAGACAAGGGCATAACAAGGTTTTTCCATTCAATGTATTCTAAATTTAGCACAGGAGACTTCACCAGAAATTCGTTTATAGACTTGCCATCAAAGTGTCATTTCCTCAGGTAACACCGATACTGCTGCAATGCTTCCTTGAAAAGCGCAAGCAAGCTTTGCTCGTCATGACTGTCCAGATTGACCCTCGCCTACTTACAACAATGTAATGTAAATCATTGATGAGTTCAATCTGTAGAAAACAGGAAAATAATCATCATGAATAATAGCACTTACACGTAAGTGGGACAGGAAGATGTGAAAATGGTGTTTGTCTTCACTATAATCTTCCCATGATGGGAATATATGCGCGTAGTCCCTAACAGCATTGAAAGCATTGTCTTTTAAACTGGGAATAACTGGAATGGGGTTCCAATCTGCAGGATTTGGCCGTCTCTGCAATTGGGATAGGTCTTCGGCCAGTGGACTTGCTGTACTTTTTCTTTGGAGTGGGATTTTTTCGTGGTACGGCTGGTGCTATGGCAACTGAAATCGGCATACCTTTTCTTTGGAGTCTTGGGTCCTGTGGTGGGGCTAGTGGTGTGGCCAGTGAAGTATGGGTACAGTCTGCTGGAGTCGGTCCTACATTTTGTGTCACTGGTTGTACAACCAATATAAGTGGGGTGCTATCTAATTTCTCCGGCACAACCACGTTTTTCAAGGACTTTGCTGGTGCTCCTTCAGGTTCGGCAATCACCCTCTTCCTTTTTGATGTCTGATGCACAAGAACAACATTTGAGTGGAAAAACATGGTATGATGACAGATGGAATATGTATTGATAATGGTTGGGCATGGCATCTCGACATATATGATGAGTAAACTAAGCAGATGGATGTGCAACAAAGTAGAAGAAATGCAAGACAACATATGCAAGATACGCACAATCAATAAAACCTTGCCAAATTCGAACATGAACTTTGATGGGTGAACAGGACATGCATCTGCCTTTGACTCCTCGAGGTTAGAATAGTCATTAGGATCATATTCTGAACAAGAATCAACAGGTGGGGAGCGTATGAGTTTCATTGCATCCAGAATGACACTCAATGCCTTGGTGCCAATTTTGTAAGTCATTGCAGTGTTTAGCTTCAAGAGTGGACTGCTGCTAGTGCGACACAAAGTAGCTACACAGATCATAGTGTAGATATAATGGGAAACCCGTAAGCATCGGAGTAAAATTAGCAAAGTGGAACTTGCTGGAATATATGTGCTAGTATTGCTAGTACGGCTAGAAAGGCTTCGGATACCAGCTCTCTTCAACTGAAGGTGCGGTACTGTTAATATCAGTGCAACTCTCAAAGGCGACACAGCTCCCCGCATTTCCTTGCTATTCTTATAGGATTCAAGTGGGCAGGCCACTACAAATCCTATTCCCATGTTTACAAAATCCTACGAATCAAAGAGGCCCAAAGAGTTCAAAGTGTCCATCACAACCGACCGAATAGAACTCTACACTGCAAATGTCCCTGCTCATCTTCACTACAAGGAACATATTGTACTATTATCATACTCCCTCTGTTCCAAAATACAAGTCTTGGTAGAGATTTCCACTATGGATCACATACAGATGTATCCAGATACATTTTAGAGTGTAGATTCACTAATTTTGCTCCATATGTAGTCCATGGTGGAATCTATACAAAGACTTGTATTTAGGAACGGAGAGAGTACTTATTAAAGAAGAACGGAAGAGGAACATGCTAAAGAAGAGCAAGCAGATTTTGGATAATAAAATGTTCGTTGCACAGTGCCCACACATGATGAACCAGAGCGCATTAAGAAAGCAACTCCCTGTTGTCTCTCTATATGTGGTGCACGTGCTTTTCAAAAGTAAAGTAGGAACATTAGCTGACCAATTAAATGTTATCTGTTTTAGTAATATCAGCATCATATCAGATTCGTACTTGAGCAACAAGTTTGGAATTATGAGTGGCACGTTGTTTAGCTTGATGGATTCAGGAGCAGTGCTAAGCAGGTACGATGATGGTACTGAATAGAAAGGCATGTATGCATGCAAGTTGCATGACTTTTGTCATTTCGGTCAGTCGACCATTTCAAGCGGTTGGATGAAGATCCTACGTCTCCTAACCCTTCTTCTTCCTCGTCTCTAATTCTTCCCATACAGAACACCGCACGGGCCGCCGGCCGGACCACCGCCCCCCACCACCTGTGTTCCTCCGCTACCCCCACCCCCACCCCCGCCCCCACCCGCGTCGAGTTTTCTTCGTTCAGTGAGGCCCCACTACTACCTCTTGAGCACTGCGTTGGTTTTCCCTTGAAGAGGAAAGGGTGATGCAGCAAAGTAGTGTAAGTATTTCCCTTAGTTTTTGAGAACCAACGTATCAATCCAGTAGGAGGCCACGCACGAGTCCCTCGCACCTGCACAAACAAATAAATCCTCGCAACCAACGTGATAAGGGGTTGTCAATCCCTACACGGTCACTTACGAGAGTGAGATATGATAGAATAATATTTTTGGTATTTTTATGATAAAGATGCAAAGTAAAATAAAAGCAAAATAAAAGGCAACGAAAATAGCTAAGTGTTGGAAGATTAATATGATGGAAAATAGACCCAGGGGCCATAGGTTTCACTAGTGGCTTCTCTCGAGAGCATAAGTACTTACGGTGGGTGAACAAATTACTGTTGAGCAATTGACAGAATTGAGCATAGTTATGAGAATATCTAGGTATGATCATGCATATAGGCATCACGTCCAAGACAAGTAGACCGACTCCTGCCTGCATCTACAACTATTACTCCACACATCGACCGCTATCAAGCATGCATCTAGAGTATTAAGTTCATAAGAACAGAATAACGCTTTAAGCAAGATGACATGATGTAGAGGGATAAACTCATGCAATATGATATAAACCCCATCTTGTTATCCTCAATGGCAACAATACAATACGTGCCTTGTGTCACGCCCAATATGCGACCCTATCCAAAAGGAACTCGAAGGTCCCACCAAGGATAGACCCGCATATTGAAACGCTTTTGCAAGGTGGATATCATTACATCAACATTACATAATAGATGGGGATACATACATAAGGCATACAATGCCACACGAATACAACATCACATCATGTACAAGAGATCGACATCCGACTACGGATGAAACATAAACAGAAACTCAAACAATATCCACCCCGCTAGCCCAGGCTGCCGACCTGGAACCTATCCCCTGATCAAAGAAGAAGCAGAAGAATTCCAACACAAGCAAACATCGCTCTCGCGTCATGATCATCGCAACACCTGTACCTGCAACTGGTGGTGTAGTAATCTGTGAGCCACGAGGACTCAGCAATCCCATTACCATGGGTATCAAGACTAGCAAAGCTTAAAGGGAAATAAAGGGGTAAAGTGGTGAGGTTGCAGCAGCGACTAAGCATATATGGTGGCTAACATACGCAAATGAGAGCGAGAAGAGAAACAAAGGAACGGTCGTCAACTAGTAATGATCAAGAAGTGATCCTGAACTCCTACTTACGTCAGACATAACCCAAAACCGTGTTCTCCTCTCGATCAACCCGAAAAGAGACACTCACGTTACGCTTTACGGTTGGTGTATTTTAGAAGAGTTTGCTTCAAGTTTACTACAACCGGATATTAACAAATTCCCATCTGCCACATAACGCGGGCACGGCTCTCGAAAGTTTATACCTGCAGGGTGTCCCAAGTTAGCCCATGATAAGCTCTCGCGATCAACGAAGGATATTCCTTCTCCCGGGAAGACCGATCAGTCTCAAATCCGGCTACAAGACATTTCGACAGCAATAAAACAAGACCAGCAAAGCCTCCGGCGTGCCGACACCCCGATAGTAGCGCAGATCTCGCGCTCGAGCCACGACCGGATGAGCAGTCCATACAACTAAAACCAAACCTCAAGTTTCCTTGAGGGGGCGCTGCAAAGCACTCTAGTTTGGACCAACACTTAGACAAGCATTGGCCGGGGGCTGAATAAAGATGACCCTTGGGTTAATTACTCCCAAGGGAAATGTAGGTGGTGGTGAGGCAAATGGTAAAACCAATGTTGGGCCTTGCTGGAGGAGTCTTATTCAAAGCGAACTGTCAAGGGGGTCCCATAAATCACCCGACCGCGTTAGGGACGCAAAATCCGGGAACATAATACCGATATGACGGAAACTAGGGCGGCAAGAGTGGAACAAAACACCAGGTATAAGGCCGAGCCTTCCACCCTTTACCAAGTATATAGATGCATTAATTAAATAAGATATATTGTGATATCCCAACAAGTAAACATGTTCCAACAAGGAACAACATCTTCATGTCCCAACAAGGAACAAACTTCATCTTCACCTGCAACTAGCAACGCTATAAGAGGGGTTGAGCAAAGCGGTAACACAGCCAAACAACGGTTTGCTAGGAAGGGTGACAAAAGGTTAGAGGTTCATGGCAATTTGGGAGGCTTGAGCAGCAAGTGATAGGTAGCGCAGCATAGCGAAAGAACGAAACAACTAGCATAGCAATGATAGTAGTGAGATCCAGGGTAGCGGTCATCTTGCCTGAAATCCCGCAAGGAAGAAGAACGAGTCCATGAAGAATACGAACGGATGAAGCCGAACCAAGCGTAGACGAACGAATCCTCACGATCGCAACGAAACAGAAACTAACAAGAAGAAGCACACAACATAGTAAACACACCACACATGAACAAGACATGATGCACAACCAAGCATGATGCATGACAAGGCTACATGAAGCTACTCATGGCAAGAGATGATGCAAAACAAGAGCAACACATCAAAGCAAGTTTAAATGAGGCCGGGAACAACATATAATAATTCCAGTAAGTCCTCATATGCATATTTCGAAATTGGTCCAGATCTGAATAAACCTTAAGTTCAAGTTGTTAAACAGCAAGTTAAGATGCACCACGATGATCTACACGAAATTCTAGTCAAGTTACATATAAAGTTCATTAGATTCGGAGCTACGGCCTAGAAGATATGAGCAAAACAAGATAAGCATGGCATTGGTGCAAAATGCATACAAACATCAAGCAAACACCTCAAAACAAGGATGCAACATGATAATATGAAACTACATGCAAAATGAAGTAAGTTTCATATAGAGAACACTCAAAACGGAGCAACGGTTCAACACATACACCCTATACAAGTTATAGCAACAATCTGTCCAAAACAGCAACTAGGCATATTGCAAGCATCAAAACAACAAGCTACATCATCTTAACATGAAAAAAAAGACATGGACATGAAGTACAGGTAAAGCATGACAAAACATGAACACTGAGCTATCTCCAGAAATCACTAGAACATGCTCAAAAGGACATGACAAGATTGCAAATAATAACAGTTTCAGGCATTGGCAGAAATAACATCAGGTTGCAATGTTTAGAGCTATCAAACAACATGTTACAGGAACTTATCATGGCAAAAAAAGGCATGGAATGAATCTAATAATTGCATAGAACAAAAGTACTTTACTGACCATGAGCCAAAAAGGACCAGAAGATATGATGGCACCCATGTAAACATGGCAAGTTATATTACAGATTCATACATGGCAGGAACAACAATAAGTAGGCATGTTGGTGAGCTTGAACCACTCACTACAGAGCAATACATGACATGGAAAGGAAACTCATAGTAATAAGACATGGCATAGAAGCTATACATGGCAAGAACAACATCATAGCATGCACGGATCAACTACAACAACCTTGGCAAAATTGAATAACATGTAAACAATCTGCCAGGAAACATTTTATAGCAAAAGTAGAGCTCGATTGACTCAAGCTATGTCACTCCATAATTGAAAACAAAGGCATGGATGGATAGAGAATAACCATATGTTCAAAACATCCTTATTGAAGTATCTCAAAATAAGCATGGATCTCTCTGTAGCATCAAGTTAACATGGCATAAAAATATCAGCAGAACAGGGGCTGAAAACAGCAACATCATGAAGCCTAGTTTGCATGCTTGTGCTAGTCACCATAGAGATCGAAAAAATACATGGCATACACCCCTGTAAAGATGGCATGGCATATTACAAAACACATGTAGGACTCAAGTTCATAGGGTGCACACATCAATCATGGCAAAAATGACAAAAGTGCAAGTTCTGATAAGAATCTGAAACTAACATCACATAGCCCTCTTCTAACAGTATTTCGGGAATCAAGATGAGCTCAAATGAAAATGATGCAATGAGGTGAAATGATGTACTCGTTGATACGAACAATTTGACATATTACACGCACGAAACGGAGCAGCGATGACAGAGTTATGATGCGATGAAAATGCATGAAAATAACACAGACTCGGGGATTTAGTGGATTCGGAGGGGGGGGGGAGTCAACCTAGTCTCAGATCGGATCTGGCTCCGGCCGCACGGACGTCGAGGCAGCCGGAGACTCGCCGGAGAGGACGAAGAGGAGCTCGGGGAGCTCGGGGCGGCGAGCACCGGGCGTGGCGGCGGGCGACCGGCTGGCGGGCGGCGGCCGGCGTATGGGCGGGCTTGGACGGGGAGGCGGCGGCCGGGATGGCGAGGGCGGCGAGGGCGGCGCGGCAGCGGGCGGAGGCGGCGGGCTGGCAGCGACCGGACGGGCTCGGGCGGCGGCGCTGGCGCCTGCGGGAGGCGGGGCGTGCATACCCGGGCAGCGGGAGCGGGCGGCGGCGGATGGGCCAGCATGGGGCGACGCTGGCTCGGCGGGCTGGGCGGCGGGCGGGCGCCGGGGCCACGTGGCAGCTCCTGGTAGGGCGGGGCGGCGGCGATGGGCGGACACGTCCGGGCGGCGGTGGGCGTGTCTGTCGGCGGGAGGAGGAAGGAGCTAGGGTTTGGACCCAAATTTGAAGGGTGCACATATTTATAGGTAGAGGAGCTAGGAGACTTCAAATGAGGTGCCGTTTTGCCCGCGATCGTGATCGAACGACCGAGAGCATGGAGGGGAGTTTGCTGGGTTTTGGGCCACTTTGGAAGGGGTGTTGGGCTGCAACTCAAAGAGGGCTTTGCGGTTACCCGGTTAACCGTTGGAGTATCAAACGACCTCCAAATGATCCGAAACTTGACAGGCGGTCTACCGGTGCTATACCAAGGCCGCTTGACAAACCTCGGTCCATTCCGAGACCGTTTAATACCCACACACGAAAAGAGGTAAAAGGGGGCGCCGGGGGACATAGGAGTGCCGGATTGCAAAACGGACAACGGGGAAAATGCTCGGATGCATGAGACGAACACGTATGCAAAATGAGATGCACATGATGACATGATATGAAATGCAGATGATGACATGGCAAAGTGCAACACGCAAGCAAATGACAAGGCAACAACGACGAATAACTGGCAGACACCTGGCGCATCGAATCCGGGGCGTTACACCTTGCTGCCCCTACTATCACTGGGAAAGGACACCGCAAGATTGAACCCAAAGCTAAGCACTTCTCCCATTGCAAGAAAGATCAATCTAGTAGGCCAAACCAAACTGATAATTCAAAGATACTTGCAAAGATAACCAATCATACATAAAAGAATTCAGGAGATTCAAATATTGTTCATAGATAAACTTGATCATAAACCCACAATTCATCGGTCTCAACAAACACACCGCAAAAGGAAGATTACATCGAATAGATCTCCAAGAGAGAGGGGGAAAACATTGTATTGAGATCCAAAAAGAGAGAAGCTAATAACTATGGACCCGAAGGTCTGAGGTAAACTACTCACACATCATCGGAGAGGCTATGGTGTTGATGTAGAAGCCCTCGTGATCGATGCCCCTTAAGTGGACTCTAACAGGCCCCAAGATGGGATCTCACGGTTCTGAAGGTTGCAGCGGTGGAATTAGGTTTTTGGCTCCGTATCTGGTAGTTTGGGGGTACGTAGGTATATATAGGAGGAAGGAGTACGTCAATGGAGCAATAGGGGGCCCACGAGGGTGGAGGGCGCGCCTGGGGGGTAGGCGCGCCCCCCTACCTCGTGCCTTCCTGGTTGATTTCTTGACCTAGGGTCCAAGTCCCCTGGATCACGTTCGTTCCAAAAATCACGTTCTCGAAGGTTTCATTCCGTTTGGACTCCGTTTGATATTCTTTTTCTGCGAAACTCTGAAATAGGCAAAAAACAACAATTCTAGGCTGTGCCTCCGTTTAATAGGTTAGACCCAAAAATAATATAAAAGTGTATAATAAAGCCCAATAATGTCCAAAACAGAGTATAATATAGCATGGAACAATAAAAAATTATAGATACGTTGGAGGCGTATCAAGCATCCCCAAGCTTAATTCCTGCTCGTCCTCGAGTAGGTAAATGATAAAAACAGAATTTTTGATGTGGAATGCTACTTGGCATAATTTCAACATAATCCTTCTTATTGTGGCATGAATGTTCAGTTTTGATATGATTCAAGATAAAAGTTTAATGTTGACATAAAAACAATAATACTTCAAGCATACTAACTAAGCAATTATGTCTTATCAAAATAACATAGCCAAAGCAAGTTATCCCTACAAAATCATATAGTCTGGCTATGCCCCATCTTCCCCACACAAAATATTCATATCATGTACGACCCCGGTTTTAGCCAAGCAATTGGTTCATACTTTTAACGCTCTTCAGCCTTTTCAACTCTTACGCAATACATGAGCGCAAGCCATGGATATAGCACTATGGTGGAATAAGGTATAATGGTAGGGGTTATGTGGGAAGACAAAAAAGGAGAAAGTCTCACATCAACGAGGCTAATCAACGGGCTATGGAGATGCCCAACAATTGATGTTAATGCGAGGAGTAGGGATTGCCATGCAACGGATGCACTAGAGCTATAAGTGTATGAAAGCTCAAAAATAAAACTAAGTGGGTGTGCATCCAACTTGCTTGCTCACGAAGACCTCGGGCATTTGAGGAAGCCCCTCATTGGAATATACAAGCCAACTTCTATAATGAAATTTCCCACTAGTATATGAAAGTGACAAAAATGAGAGACTCTCTATTATGAAGATCAAGGTGCTACTTTGAAGCACAAGTGTGGTAAAAGGATAGTAACATTGTCCCTTCTCTCTTTTTCTCTCATCATTTTTTTATTTGGGCATTTTCTCTTTTTTTATGGCCTCTTTTTTTTTATTTAAGTCCGGAGTCTCATCCCGACTTGTGGGGGAATCATAGTCTCCATCATCCTTTCCTCACTTGGGATAATGCTCTAATAATGATGATCACACACTTTTATTTACTTACAACTCATGAATTACAACTCAATACTTAGAACAAAACATGACTCTATATGAATGCCTCCGGCGGTGTACCAAGATATGCAATGAATCAAGAGCGACATGTATGAAATAATCATGAACGGTGGCTTTGCCACAAATACAATGTCAACTACATGATCATGCAAAGCAATATGACAATGATGGAGTATGCCATGATAAATGAAATAGTGGAAAGTTGCATGGCAATGTATCTCGGAATGGCTATGGAAATGCCATGATAGGTAGGTATGGTGGCTGTTTTGAGGAAGATATAAGGAGGTTTATGTGTGATAGAGCATATCATATCAGTGGATGCACCGGCGAAGTTTGCACCAACTCTCAAGATGAGAAAAGGCAATGCGCGGTACCGAAGAGGCTAGAAAACTGCGGAAAGGTAAGTGTGCGTATAACCCATGGACTCACATTAGTCATAAAGAACTCATATACTTATTGCAAAAATTTATTAGCCCTCGAAGCAAAGTACTACTACGCATGCTCCTAGGGGAAGGGTTGGTAGGAGTTAACCATCGCGTGATCCCGACCGCCACACAAAGGAAGACAATCAACAAATACTTCATGCTCCGACTTTGTTACATAACGGTTCACCATACGTGCATGCTACGGGAATCACAAACTCCAACACATGTATTTTTCAATTCCACAATTACTCAACTAGCACAACTATGATATTACTACCTTTATATCTCAAAACAATTATCAAGCATCAAATTTCTCATGATATTAATTAAAGCAAATTTCCATGCTATTTCAAGACTCTGAAAATAATATAAGTGAAGCATGAGAGATCAATAGTTTCTATAAAACAAATCCACCACCGTGCTCTAAAAGATATAAGTGAAGCATTAGAGCAAAAACTATATAGCTCAAAAATATAAGTGAAGCACATAGAGTATTCTAATAAATTCCGAATCAAGTGTGACTCTCTCAAAAGGTGTGTAAATCAAGGATGATTGTGGTAAAATAACAAATAAACACTCAAATAATACAAGACGCTCCAAGAAAAACACATATCATGTGGTGAATAAAAATATAGCTCCAAGTAAAGTTACCGATGGAAGTAGACGAAAGAGGGGATGCCCTCCGGGGCATCCCCAAGCTTTGGATTTTAGGTGTCCTTAGATTATCTTGGGGTGCAATGGGCATCCCCAAGCTTAGGCTCTTGCAACTCCTTGTTCCATAATCCATCAAATCTTTCACCCAAAACTTGAAAAATTCACAACACTAAACTTAGCAGAAAATCTCGTGGAGCTCCGTTAGCGAAAGAAAACAAAAGACCACTTCAAGGTACTGTAATGAAATCATTCCTTATTTATATTGGTGTTAAACCTACTGTATTCAAACTTCTCTATGGTTTATAAACTATTTTACTAGCCATAGATTCATCAAAATAAGCAAACAACACACGAAAAACAGAATCTGTCAAAAATAGAACAGTCTGTAGTAATCTGTAACTAACGCAAACTTCTGGAACTTCAAAACTTCAGCCAACATAGGACGACCTAGAAAATTTGTTTATTGATCATCAGCAATTGGGATCAATATTTTATCACGTTCTGGTGATTTGTAACAATTATTTTCATGAACAGAAAGTTTCTGGAATTTTCAGCAAGATCAAATAACTATTATCCAAGAAGATCCTATAGGTTTAACTTGGCACAAACACTAATTAAAACATAAAAACACATCTAACCAGAGGCTAGATCAAATATTTATTCCTAAACAGAAGCAAAAAACAAAAAAAGCTAAAAATAAAATTGGGTTGCCTCCCAACAAACGCTATCGTTTAACGCCCCTAGCTAGGCATAAAAGCAAGGATAGATCTAGGTATTGCCTTTTTTGTTAGGCAATCCATAAGTGGATCTCATAATAGATTCATAAGGTAATTTTATTTTCTTTCTATGGAAGTGTTCCATGCCTTTCTTTAATGGAAATTGGAACCTAATATTCCCTTCCTTCATATCAATAATTGCACCAATCGTTCTAAGGAAAGGTCTACCAAGAAAATGGGACATGAAGGATTGCAATCTATGTAAAGAACAATAAAATCTATGTGCGCATAGTTCCTATTCGCAACAATAAGAACATCATTAATTATTCCCATAGGTTTCTTAACGGTGGAATCCGCAAGGTGTAAGTTCAAAGAGCAATCATTAAAATCACGGAAACCTAGCAAATCGCACAAAGTCTTTGGAATCGTGGAAACACTAGCACCCAAATAACACAAAGCATATCATTCATGATCTTTAATTTTAATTTTAATAGTAGGTTCCCACTCATCATAAAGTTTTCTAGGGATAGAAACTTCCAACTCAAGTTTTTCTTCATAAGATTGCCTCAAAGCATCAAAGATATGTTTGGTAAAAGCTTTATTTTGGCTATAAGCATGAGGAGAATTTAGCACGGATTGCAACAAGGAAATACAATCTATCAAAGAGCAACTATCATAATTAAATTCCTTGAAATCCAAAATAGTGGGTTCATTAATATCTAATGTTTTGATCTCTTCAATCCCACTTTTATCAATTTTAGCATCAAGATCTAAAAACTTCGCATTTCTAGAACGCCTTTTAGGTAAAGGTGGATCATATTCAGTCCCATCATTATCAAGATTCATATTGCAAAACAAAGATTTAATAGGAAACACATCAATAACTTTTAGATCTTCATCTTTGTTTTCAAAGTTTTCCGGCTTAGCGGCCATCTTATTAACTAAGGTGGCCTGCTTGTCTGAAATTTCAGCTATTAACTTCTCAAGATCAGCAATTTGGGACCTCAAACCATCAAATTTTTAAACATATCATCGAGCTCTTTATTCATATAACTCATAAAGCTTTTTTGTTCCTTAAGCTCGTTCCTAAAGAAATTGTTATGTTCAAATTGTAAGACCATGAAACTCCTAACGTTGCCTTCGACTCTTCTAGCCTTTTAAGGTGAGGATCACCAAATCTTGGTAGAGCCATCGAGACAAGCAAGCAATCCAACACACGAGCAAACAAGAGACGGGAAAAAAGAGGCGAACGGAAAAGAGAGGGCGAATAAAACGGCAAGGGTGAAGTGGGGGAGAGGAAAACGAGAGGCAAATGGCAAATAATGTAATGCAGGAGATAAGGGTTTGTGATAGGTACTTGGTATGTTGACTTCTGCGTAGACTCCCGATGTGGCGCGTAAATCCTTCTTGCTACCTCTTGAGCACTGCGTTGGTTTTCCTTGAAGAGGAAAGGGTGATGCAGCAAAGTAGCGTCGATATTTCCATCAGTTTTGAGAACCAAGGTATCAATCCAGTAGGAGGCCACGCACGAGTCCCTCGCACCTACACAAACAAATAAATCCTCGCAACCAACGCGATAAGGGGTTGTTAATCCCTACACGGTCACTTACGAGAGTGAGATCTGATAGATATGATAGAATAATATTTTTGGTATTTTTATGATAAAGATGCAAAGTAAAACAAAAGCAAAATAAAAGGCAATGGAAATAGCTGAGTGTTGGAAGATTAATATGATGGAAAATAGAACCGGGGGCCATAGGTTTCACTAGTGGCTTCTCTCGAGAGCATAAGTATTTACGGTGGGTGAACAAATTACTGTTGAGCAATTGACAGAATTGAGCATAGTTATGAGAATATATAGGTATGATCATGTATATAGGCGTCACGTCCAAGACAAGTAGACCGACTCCTACCTAGATCTACTACTATTACTCCACACATCGACCGCTATCCAGCATGCATCTAGAGTATTAAGTTCATAAGAACAGAATAACGCTTTAAGCAAGATGACATGATATAGAGGGATAAACTCATGCAATATGCTATAAACCCCATCTTGTTATCCTCGATGGCAACAATACAATACATGCCTTGCTGTCCCTACTGTCAATGGGAAAGGACACCGCAAGATTGAACCCAAAGCTAAGCTCTTCTCCCATTGCAAGAAAGATCAATCTAGTAGGCCAAACCAAACTGATAATTCGAAGAGACTTGCAAAGATAACCAATCATACATAAAAGAATTCAGAAGATTCAAATATTATTCATAGATAAACTTGATCATAAGCCCACAATTCATCGGTCTCAACAAGCACACCGCAAAAAAAGATTACATCGAATAGATCTCCACGAGAGAGGGGGAGAACATTGTATTGAGATCCAAAAAGAGAGAATCTAATAACTATGGATCCGAAGGTCTGAGGTAAACTACTCACACATCATCAGAGAGGCTATGGTGTTGATGTAGAAGCCCTCCATGATCGATGCCCCTTCCGGCGGAGCTCTGGAACAGGCCCCAAGATGGGATCTCATGGGTACAGAAGGTTGCGGCGGTGGAATTAGGTTTTTGGCTCCGTATCTGGTAGTTTGGGGGTATGTAGGTATATATAGGAGGAAGGAGTACGTCGGTGGAGCAACAGGGGGCCCACGAGGGTGGAGGGCGCGCCTGGGGGGGTAGGCGCGCCCCTACCTCGTGCCTTCCTAGTTGATTTCTTGACATAGGGTCCAAGTCCCCTGGATCACGTTCATTCTAAATCACGTTCCGAAGGTTTCATTCCGTTTGGACTCCGTTTGATATTCTTTTTCTGCAAAACTCTGAAATAGGCAAAAAAACAACAATTCTGGGCTGGGCCTCCGGTTAATAGGTTAGTCCCAAAAGTAATATAAAAGTGTATAATAAAGCCCAATAATGTCCAAAACAGAATATAATATAGCATGGAACAATAAAAAATTATAGATACGTTGGAGACGTATCACCCACCACCGCCCCCACAACCACCGTCCCCACCCGAGCTCCTTCGTTCGCACCGGCGAACTCCGGCGAGCTCTGAAATATCGACTGACCCAATTTTGAAATTTAGTCTACTATGATTTAACTAGTGTGGAATATAAAAGGAGAAAACCATAAGCATTGGGAGTATAGTGTTGAGCGTGCCATGGCGGATCTGAAGGTCCAAACCGGACAAAGGACACTTCGTAACCAATGTATTCTTTTAACTAGCAAGTAAGTGATGGACAAGAAATCAGAGTAAAGTAGTGGCGATCTATTTTCTTTCTGCGATAAATAAGTTGAGCAGATACGAAAGAGTACCGCCTCTGGTGCAACGCCGTGTATGCATCTGCTGAGAATTTGACGGTGCTGCGGTAGTGATGGCTGTCGGCAGCGTGGAAGCAGATCTAGGAGGGTAGACGGTGGCGGTGGGGCGCGGTGGACGAGACATTCCTAGGAGCGGTGCCGGCAAGGTGGACGACGGCGGGGATGAAGCGAGAGGACGGGATGCAAGGATCCCGGTCTGAAGCCATGGATGAGAGAGGTCAATCTCTTGTAATGGATAGTGGCGTCGGGGTATCAGCTCCAGCATGGTGGAGGAGGACGACGGTGGATGGGGTGGCGGGTGGAGGAGGCTGGGGTGGAGAGGGTGTTTTGGCGCCCACGGAGTACGAATGGGGAAATGGAGGTAGAGAGGAAGGGGGGACCATGTCTTTAGGGCGCACTTGTCTCAAATGCGAGGAAATTTACAAACTTAGCCCCCATTTCAAATTTCCTACATCACAGCAATATTAGCCGGTTGGGGATAGGACGGTAATCTCGCATACACCGAATATTTGCTGACGAGAGTTTGTTTTTGGCACCCACCATGTATGAATCGGGGAAGGAGTCGATTTCGGCCGAGGACACACTTTGTTTTGGCACCCACCGTGTATGAATCCGGGTGAGAGGCGGTTATGTCACATTTGAGTGAAATTACAAACCTACACCTATCAAAACCTATAGAAATCAAGCAGATAGGCTTTGCATGGCAGGGATAGGCAGTAGTAATTTCCATCTCGTAGATTTTGGTTTCGGGCGGTTACTGCGACTTTCCCCGCTTCGTTAAAATTTTGCAGAGTGCACGTTTGCCATGCCAACTCAACTCGAATCCCGTTTGTATTCTATTTTTTCGGGCGGGATCCATTTTCGATTGGAATAAAATTCTATATACATCAGTTTTTTATATATACTTTCAAAAGCACAACACCCTTTATACATAAATATGGTTTACACATGGCATGATCTCAGATTCATAAGGTTGTTCCATCAATTTGGATTTACAAATATTTCAAACCACTTTATGTTGAAATCCAATGTATGCATTCCTCGCTAACTGTCTACAATTAATGTGTGTTTCATTCGGGTTTTTTTACTTCTCAAACATGTATAATGTGTTTCACACACGCAACATATAGTGTAATCCCGTTTAGACATTAATTGCATATAAACCATGCATTGTTTCTAATTAAAGAATCTATGGATCACCAATATTGATAAACTATATAACATTACACGTGTCCCCAAATTCAAATGAATATGCATGTTCGATACTCCAATTTGCGTTATTATATTATCGATGTCGTGATCTCCAGTTTAAATATTTGAATCCCATCTAATCCAGATATTCATCTCATATAACTATCACTCATGCTTATATAGGACTATCTCTCTAGACCTATACGCGTTCATCGTCTCTCGGGTATCTCTCGTGCTACCTGTATGTCGACAATGATCTTTTATCTTCGTAACGCACTGACGGTACTCTCTCCCTCGACCTTCATCACTCTATTTCTCTCTAAGTATATCTCGCTCCCTGCTATGTGTCTCTAACTATGATTCTCCATGTGGAATCTCTTTCTCTCACACAAACACAAAACTTTGTCTCCCGGGGTCTCATTTCTCTCTACTATTCCCCTGTGTGCCACTCGCACACCCCTCATACAGAGATGTCTTTCGCTCCTTAGGTATGAGAACCTACGACTCTTCCTCTTAAATATCTCTTTCTCACACACAAACACAAACTCTGTCTCCCAGGGTCTCATATTTCTCCACTGTTCTCTAGTATGTCGCTCACACACACTCTCTCTCCCTAGAGATATCATGCGTTCCCTCATGTCTCTCTAGCTATCACTCTCGTTGTGAAATATCTTTCTCTCTCGCAGACACAAAAATCCGTCTCTCGGGATCTCATTTCTATTTGATATTTGTTTGTATGTGAGTCACATGCACCCTTTCTTCACCTCTCTCACACCCACACGCATAACTCAGCCTTCTGATCCACTCGACTCCTATCTCTAAGCACACTAGCTAGCATCTTTATCTTTCTATTTATCTGTTTCTCCATCAACCTTCTTTCATTTATAGGTTGATCTCTTTTGCGCAATCGTTGTGCCTCACTCCCTCTGCTCGCCATAGATCCATGCTCCAGCCCACGCCACTATCTCTTAATGACAAAAACACATGCTCAATTGTCGGGCCTTCTTCCCTGCATTCTCACATGCATGCATATTGTCATACCGATCCGTCTCTCCCATGTCGTTGATCTTATGACTTATGTCTTCTTTCTTTTATCTCGAGCATGCGCGCGCGCACACACACACATCCCACGTATACATGTATACCTCTCACACATGCACGTTCAAGGTCTCTATGTCTCCATACGTAGTTAATTACCCTCAAGCCTAACTCCACATCGAATCATTCTCTTCTTGCATGCACATAACTTCCGTCTGGATGGGTAAAACACACACTCACACTTAACAATCTCCTTCTAGCTACCCCCCTCTCACTCTTCCCCTATATCCCCGAAACCAATAAGACCATCCCTTTGTTTAATTCCCGCCTACATGCACCATCGATATATAGTAGTCTTCCTCGGTGTCTCTCAAACAAACACGTTCTCTCGACGTCGACTCCTGTCACGCGCGCACACCTTCTCTTCCCTCTCTACGGGCATTTTCTCTCTCGCACCCCGTCGTTGGTGGCCTCTTCCATACACATCACCTCTCTATGATGAAGCCATGCACACTTAAATTACATCCGCCACCGAGGACCCCGCGACACACACACACACACACCCCCCACACACACACACGCATGCACCCCACCCACCCACCCACACACACACACAAACACACACACACACACACACACTAAGACTCCATCACACACACACGCACACACACACACTAAGACTCCATCTCTCTCTCTCTCTCTCTCTCACACACACACACACACACACACACACACACACACACAAACACACACACACACACACACACACTAAGACTCCATCTCACACATACATGCTCTAGGCGGAGCATTTGTTCCTACCACCCTTCATCCAACCTTACCCGTATGATAAAATCACCTTAATTTACTTGTATAACATGGACAAATTCCACTTTACTGTAGTAGTTAGCAAACTTATCATCTGTACCCTTATAAAAAACCGAATTGGCGATGATGGTGTGCCTGCCATCTTATAATATAGACCGTCTGATCTATATCTGACGGATAGAAAGCAAACTATGATAATTTTACAAAAGATACCCGCACCTCTCTCCACATCCTTATCTCCCACAACCTCATTGTTGAGCAATTAAAAAAGAAAGTCTCTGGAACAATCTAGCATGGTGGCCGCTGCCGCCTGCCGGCGCCGTCCATCCCTATGCATCCGCCCATTCCGACCACCAGTCACCACCATGCTCCACTCCTCCTCACCTTATCTCTCATCTTTCATTTTTTCGATACCATTCTCAAGATACCAGTTTCCCAATAAAATTCTTGAAATATCATTAGTTTTTACACATGGTATTACTCCTGCATGGGTAAATCACAATAGGTGTTTTGTAAAAAAAAATGCATATTGATGTTCCATGCAATGCACGAGCATCTTGCTTGTAATTATATAACGCAAATCACAAGCAGGAAGTGGCATTTGTTTTACAGAACCACGTTAACATGGCCACGTAAATCGCTAGCTAAAGTAAATACCATTATACTTATATCCCGATGCAAAAGGTTGAGTACATGTCCGAAGAGTAGAGTCATACACATGCACTCTGTCTCTCAGAATCTCACACACACACCAGTTACATGACGCCCACTTAAGCAGACACGTATGTTACAATTTGTGCACCCGCGGGTACACGTGATGCTGCGCATTTATTTAAGCTGGACAGCGAACCCAAACAGTAGCTGCATTCATTCCCCTCCCGCCGCCTCTTCTCTGGTCGCTGTCGCCCGGTAGCCATGGCCCGGCCGAAGGTAACAACATACGCCATACTCCCGCCGGAAAGGCGCTTTAATCTGGAAATTTTAGTGGTCATGCAAGCATCTTTTTGTGCTAGCACTCCTATATAAGGGTTGACCGATCACTTCCCGCGGGCGTATGCGGGCGGTGGAAGAGGAAGGAGAAGGGAAGCGGGTTGTGGAGTAACATTTTTTTACCACAATTTCTTAGGAATCTGAGTGCACTAATTGAGTAGTTTTGCAAACTACCAGTACTAAACCTGAAATGGTTCAAAACCTATACTCCCTTGCCATCGCGCGCTTCCCGCGTGAAATGGTCAGCGTCGCCCTGGAGCGTCAGTGCCGCATTAATGCCCGGCCGGAGCGGAGGCGACCTCTCACTGGCGCCGGCTTTGAAGTGGCACGACGGCCGAGAGAGCGCCGCTTCCCGGTGAACGCGACTGCTCTGCGTCGAGGCTGGCCATAGGCCCTGTTTGGATCCATGGGCTAGAGTTAGTTTGAGCTAGTTGGGGCTCAAATAGCCCTAAAGTATCCAAGCATGAGGGTTTAAATTGGAGCAAGTTGCACCGAACCCACCAAAAAGAACTATCCCACCCAAGAGGTGCTAACTCGAGATAGTTCTCATTGGGACCACTGAAAAATCACTTCTCTCTCCATCAAGTGCATTTATTGTCAATCTAACCCTATCACCCAAACACCTCTTTGGCCACAGTTAGTTCAGGGTTTGTCATAAGTTAGTCTAACCTCTAGCTAAGTTAGAGTATCCAAACCGGAGCAGTATAGGACATGCAAGTTGCTCAAAGCATACAGTCAAATTCGTACGTGAAAGGATTTTTTATTTTTGAAAACGAAACGTGAAAGGAATTTTTTTAGAGGCATGTCGCTAACATGTGATGAGTTAACCGGCCTCAATAGACGGCAAAAACGCCAGCTCGCCGCACTTTGAGAGAGACGAGGAGGGAGAAGCGATACAGGCTGCTGGATTACTAGAGATACGCGTCGCATGGAAGCCAAGAAATATGGTGATAATGTGGGTTAGCCATGTACTAGTATGACGTAACTACACTGGGCTGCTGTGTTTCGTACTCTTCCAGTCCACTGTGGAGATGATTGGTTGATTTTATATCGCTGAATAATATAAAATATTATGAGTGCAGACGCTCCACCACGAGGTTCCTTGCTCCTTCTCGGTCGTCAGGAATCTATATTCTTCCACTCTATTTTTTTATGTGAGCCTTGTTCATCCATTTGACTGTTCAAAATTACTTTCACTGCTGATCTGATGTCGAGGTAATTGCTGCATCACCACCAAAACCCACCATCTCTTAAGCTAAAGTAGACCGAGCTAACCCCTATATTAGCATATTACTAAGATAAACAGAAGGCACTGTAGAATCATTTAGGACGTGAGCTTGTCAATCTGAATGTGGAGGGACACCAGCTTAGCCCTGGCCAGCAGCTTGGGTGGAACTATGAAGAAGGTCAGCTCCTGCACGGCGATGTCGCCGGGATCCCTACTGCTTGTCACGTCCATTTCCACCTTGACGGCGTCGGTCCTGCCTTTGGGCTCCCCCGGCGGGCCGTTCGCCCGCAGCTTGGCCATGTAGTGCGGCAGTGGGGACGCCCCCGCTCTGATGCAGACGACCGACACGGTGATAGGCACGCCGATGTCGAGCACGCCGCCGACCAAGAAAAACGTGCAGCCATCCTCCTCCATGAATTGCAAGACCCGTGGCTCCGACAGTGGCACTTGTAGTTGAAGCGCCTTGCCGTATTGGATCCTATGCATGGGCATGGGATGCACGGTGTTGATGTGGTGGGAGAGCACCGGCGGCGGGCCTTCGTAGCCGCAGACGGGCATGGGGCATTTGCAGGGCGCGAGCGGACACACGCTCTGGTGATCGGCGAGCTTGTGGTAAGTGACGTAGAGCCCACAGCCTTCGTGCGGGCACTCCACCCTCACCGAGGAGAGGACAGCGTTCCGGACATCGAAGCCACCACCACGCTCGCACTTCTGGCACTGCCGCTGGTTCCTGGGGCGCTCGACGCGGCAGTCCATGCAAGCCAGGTGCCCTCCCTTGCACTGCACAAATGAATCGAACAACACATCAATCAAGAAACCTACACCTTGCTCGATCAGCCGAACGGACGAGGTGTATTCGTACCTCATACACTGGAGGCTTCAAGGGACGGAGGCACAAGGGGTAGTGGAGCAAGGTGAGGTCCATTGAGACCATAGAGAGCTCCATCGTCGGGTCCTGTTCCGTCTGCATGATCTCGCCCTCCTCGTGCACAACCATCTCTCGCTTTATTAGGGCCGGGGCATTACAAAGCTTTATCGTCACATATTCATACTACTTCAAGGTGCATTAAATCAACACATGCAAGTATCAAAAGGAGAGTCACGGCATGCATGCATGCATGCTTTGTAAGTAATGCATTGGTAAACGCAAATTACTGAAATATATCGAGTGTAGTGCTTTGATGTGTCGCGTCAACTCGTACAAGACCGAGAAGTTTGATTACTACAACGCCCTCTCGCCTTAACCGCACCTGCCTTTGGCTGCATGACAGGTGAGCCACCGATCTGTTGGGCCCACCTGTCATAGACGCAAAGGCAGGAGCAGTAAGTCAATGAAGCTGCGTCCCTCCCTCGCCCATGAGCGTGGAGGCTGGCAGGACTAGGAGAAGCTTTCGTTCGCTACACGCTCTCCCTCCTGCACGTGGTGGACATGCAGCAGTTCAATCGGTGTCAGATGGCCAGAAGCATACTGTAGTTCTCCTCCACCATAGTAGTACTCCATCATTTGGCTACTTTGGACCCTATTTCATGCTGGATTTGGCGGAGCGAGCCTGGCCAATGCAGACGGGGACACGCCCGGCAAGGAGCCGTGTTGGCCTCTCGCGCAGCCCGCCGACCGAATCCGCCATCCCTGTGCAAGGAGTCGCGCTGGCCGAGACCGACGGGGACGGGCCGTGCAAGGAGCCGCGACCGCTTACCGGCGGACGGACGGGCCGCAGGGAGACGAGGGGGTATGCTGCGGGGAGACTGAGAGAAAAGGTGTTTTTTTAGTGGTCCCAAGAAGAACTAACCCAAATAAGCACCTCTTGGGTGGGTTAGATTTTTTGATGGGTTAGATGCATCTAACCCAAACTAACCCTCCCGTTTAGATAATTTTGAGTTAGTTGAGTCCAAACTAACCCAAACTAACTCTAACTCATGAAACCAAATAGGGCCATTGTTCGACTTCCCGAAGAGGCGAAGAGCCAAGCGCAGCCCGGACGCTCGTGTGGCAGTTTCATGTGTAGAGTAGTCTAGGATAGCGTGTACCGTGCCCGTAAGCTTAAAATCATCGGGGTCGGCTCCATGCTTTATTTTTTTGATTAAAATAATCTTCTGGCCCTAACTGTCATCCTGGTGATTCTAGTTTGCACGCTCATCTGGTCAAGACAGGAATATATATTTTAATTTGTGGTGGGTAAATGTTAGAGGTTGCAGCAAATGGAGTATTGTACACTGCGGGTCTTTCAGCCAAGTTTAGAGGCAACCATGTGGGGCCAGTGCTATGATGTGTCGTGTCAACTCGTACAACGAGGAGAAGCTTGATTTTAGTGTACACGCCTTCTCCCTCGCTGATGGAGTCCTGGATTAGGGGGTCTCCGAACAGCCGGACTATATCCTTTGGCCAGACTGTTGGACTATGAAGATACAAGATTGAAGACTTCGTCCCGTGTCCGGATGGGACTCTCCTTGGCGTGGAAGGAAAGCTTGGCAATACGGATATGTAGATCTCCTCCCTTGTAACCGACTCTATGTAACTCTAGCCCCCTCCGATGTCTATATAAACCGGAGGGTTTAGTCCGTAGGACAACAACAATCATACCATAGGCTAGCTTCTAGGGTTTAGCCTCTACGATCTCGTGGTAGATCAACTCTTGAAATACTCATATCATCAAGATCAATCAAGCAGGAAGTAGGGTATTACCTCCATCGAGAGGGCCCGAACCTGGGTAAACATTATGTCCCCCGCCTCATGTTACCATCCGCCTTAGACGCACAGTTCGGGACCCCCTACCCGAGATCCGCCGGTTTTGACACCGACACTCGCCCATGCGCGCGGTGGCTCGCAGACGAGGACAAGTTTTTGCTTACAGTACTACAACAAGCTATCCCTCCCGCTCGCGGTGGACGGACATGCAGCAGTGGATTCGATAATGTTTTTTTGTGAATCTGTGGACTCAATACTGTAGAAGCGGTAGTAGTAACATCATTGTTCGTCTTCTCGAAGAGGCGAAGAGCCAAGTGCAACCCGAACATGGCATTTGCGAACCTTGGTGCACGCATATAGCCAGGCTCTTGCATGAGACAAAATTGCTATGTGAGCCCACTATTGTAGTACTTGCTAGTATAGCCCTGTAAACCAGAAAGGAGTATTTGCCTTTCTAGAGATTTCAACAAAAGTGACTAGACTACACTGAGACGGAGTACATATGGAGCAAAATGAGTAAATCTACATCGTAAATAAATACGTAGTTCTCTCATTTTCCTCTCGGCCTTGGTTGCAGTGCACAATATTAACTATACTAGTACTATCATCTTGAAATTTACGAAGTTACCATAGGCACCTCGTCGTCGACAGGAACGTCTCCTGACACGCGATAGACGCGAGCGGCAGTCGCCTCCATAGGTGCTTGAATGCCAAGGAGGGAGAGGGTAGCGGTTCCCGAGACGTTGAACGGTCAATGATGCATCCTCAAATTACATGCAGAGGGAATTAATTGGAGAAGCATAATAGAGCCAACACAATGTGAATGCAACAGAGTTTGGGTTCTCATATAAAGGCGCCCCACCACTCCAATCCATCTAATCCTCCTTAGTCTCTGCGCAACACTGCTCACTCCAATCCAAGAACAAGTGACCTGAAGCCAGAAGCACCTATGGAGGCGATGGACGCGAGCGGCAGTCGGCTTTGCCAAATCATACAAGGCGCCGTCCTGCGGCCCCGCACCGCACAACGTTTCCAGACGGTGCTGGACCACCGGCGTCGTAGCCCTCGCCGACGCCGGCTTCGCCTCTCGCATGGATGACATGATGGTCAACTCCATCCGCAAGTTCGCCGTCGTCAAGAAGCGCGCGGACGACCTTGCCGAACTGCTCCAGCCCGCCCGCCTAGGCTCCTCATTGCCTGCCACCCTCATCGGCCTCCATGGTGATGAACTCTTTCAAGCCCTGGTGGCCCTGCAGGTGCCGGAGGTCGCGATGAAGAAATGTGCACCTCGAGGCCGCATTCGTCACGCAGCGCCTCGCCATGGGAGAAGAGCTAGCTGTAGCACAGACGCTGTTGTCAGATGGGGCTCGCATTGATAGAATAGGAGTACTGAGCACTCGTACCTCTTTTTTTATAGGGAAAAAGCAGTCGTATGTCTAGTACTACCACTAGTTGGGTGCGTGCGACCTATACCTGTAATCACTTTAGGTCTCCTTTTCGAACCACAGCTACGCTTCATCATACATATTTTTTTAGTGCGGGCAGGGGAGATTTTTTAGTTCTCTTTTAGTGGGCCCGAGGAGAAATAACCCAATTAGAACCTCTCCATTGGGCTAGTTTTTTTAGATGTGTTAGAGCAAACTAGCTCAAACTAACCCCTCCTGTTTGGATAATTTGAGGCTATTTCAACCCAAACTAGCTCTAACTCAGGGATCCAAACAAAGAGGAATGGTACTATACATGCTATAGTCTGGACCGTGGCACACTGTTTTTTATGGCCATATCAGCACATTGTTTTCTACTGCTGATTCACTGGGCTGCCGTGGTTCGCACTCCTCCGACGTGAGTAGTAGTACTACTACTCCCTTCGTTCCTAAATATAAGTCTTTTTAGACATTTCAAATTGACTACAACATACGGATGTATGTAGACATATTTTAGAGTGTAGATTCACTCATTTTGCTCCGTATGTAGTCACTTATTGGAATCTCTAGAAATACTTATACTGCATGATTCTTTGCTCCTTCTTACTACTACGTACTACTAGCCGACATGTGGGACAGCCAGCAGACATCCGGTCGACGTGTCGTTTCATGCACAGATTAGAGTGCGGAGCGGAAGGGGCATCACCCGGTCGTCTTGCCAGTAATTCATGACTATAGTGAGTAGTCATATCACAAGTCTTTCAGATGAACGCACCGTCAAATCGCACAGCCCGACCTTTCCAGCAGTAAGTAAGTTGAATCCGCTACTCCCTCACCCTCCATGCCTCTCTGTCAAACCGCCTACGCGAAAAATGCCGCGCGTACTGCCCGGGAAAAGCCCCGCCCTCAACTTTGAACTATGCGAAAATATTTTGAGCTTGTTCGTTCTATATAAATACTAGTACTGTATGTTTATTCACCCGTGGGGTTGTTCAATGAATGGAGGGCCGGGGAGCACAAGTGAACAATACTACTACTAGTAGTACTCCCTCCATTCCAAATTACTTGACCAATATTTATCTAGACATGGATGTATCTAGACACTAAATAAGTATAGATACATCCATATTTAAACAAATTCAAGTCAACTAATTTGGAACGGAGGGAGTAGTAGTAAGTAGGAGTCGTACAGTTAGTCACCTTAAATAGGGAGTTTCTTTTCTTTAATGCTGTCGGGGATATACCCCGCGGTATGACCTGGCCGGAATTATAACCCGGCTAGACTTGGCGACTCACCAGAGACATGGCTGGAGCTTGGTGACTCATTGGCGATCCGCCCGAACATTGCGGTTTACAGGTAACCCGCCTGGTCATTGTGACTCACTGGAGACCCGACGGGTGGATCAGACGGACGACAAGGCCCAAGGCCCAGCAGGCCGGCTATACTCTGGTGGGCCGGCTTAAGATGAAAGGCGTGAGGAATATTTCCCTTACAAAGAATCAAGACCCGAATTTGTATCCGGATTGTAATAGAGAATAAGCTAGTTCTAATCCTACTAGGACTCTACATGTAAGCCACCCCTTCAACTTATATAAGGAGGGGCAGGGCTCCCCAAAGAGGGGCAAGTAAGAAACAATATCTAGGGCTAGACACAAGAAAGGTGAGCCGGCTTATGCGGCGACTTCCTCATGAGCATAATGAGACCTCGCCACAAACAACATGTAGAGTTGTTACCGGATGATGTTTCCCGGGTCCCGAAGCTGTCTAAATCCTTGTCTTGTATGTTGCGTCTCTCATCCCGATCAACCCCTCTCAAGCTACTACATAGAGGCGTTGGCCTCACGACTAAGTACTCACACTAGGACATCTGCCGTGACAATACCACGACAGTTGGCGCCCACCGTGGGGCTCGCGCACGGTGGTGTTGAGTTTTTGAAGGGATCTTTTCCAGGGTCTCGAGAAGTTCGTAATTGGCCGGATGAAGAAAGTTTGGCAGGAAATAAACTTCGGCAGAGCCGACAAATTAGGGTTTGGGGTTTCTGCGGGGTGCCGCCGGCGCAACATGATCCATTGAAT
The DNA here is from genome assembly GCA_021605205.1 of Aegilops longissima. Classification (NCBI taxonomy): domain Eukaryota; kingdom Viridiplantae; phylum Streptophyta; class Magnoliopsida; order Poales; family Poaceae; genus Aegilops; species Aegilops longissima. The sequence goes on from CM038682.1 coordinate 403,506,022, forward strand.
CCAAAGTAAAAGATTAATTTTACTGTAGTCGCTTAGGCCAACAGGAATTGTGATTCAACCGTTGTGCACTGTGTCAGATCAGTCAACAAACGCGTGTACAGGCAAGGGTCAAACTCCGAGATGGTTTTGTAAAGTGATCCGCTACTACAGTTCGGAGTACTATTTTGATTATGTTATTGTCCGCATGAAGGCGATATTACTGCAGTAATACTCTGCGGCGGCTTTTGGGATAAAGTGATCCACCAAGTACTTAAATACTGCCTACAGGAAAACTCAGATTTTTTGGGAAGGAGTAATCTATACAGCAAGGTCCAGATTCGTTTTTTAATCACTCCTTTGATCAAGCCACTAGTACGTGAATCTACTAATAGTATTGTTCAGTACCAAAGGGAAGAAGACCACGACCCGGAGTCTACACCATTGTCGGGTCGCCCGCGGCATTCAAGCCGCCTCCTCTACGGCGGGTCAATGACGAGCCACGCCTAGCCTCACCTGAGCAGTCGTGAAGGATAACCTGGTGTAAGACAGTATGAGGTTAGAGCCGGCAAATTCATCATTCATCTACAGCAACTCACGGACAAGAAGAAAACATTTATTGATGGAAATTTGAGATCGAGAAGGATTGCGTGTGTTCCCGCACGCGTTGATAGGCGATCCGCCAAGTTGCGAGTTTCTGCTGTTGTGCCTCGCACGCAACCGGGCAGTCCATCCGGCTCGATTTCAATTACTGTCTAATGGAGAGATCCGCCGAGTCCAAGACAAAAGTTCTTGGTTGTGGCAGTTTTTGGCGATCCATCAAGTTGTAAGCTGATGGAAAAAAGAAATCTCAACGATGACGATGGCAATTGCTTTCGTATGTGAAGGGCAGTCAACGAAAAGTCAAACCACCACTCCCATCTAGCGATCCGGAGTCAGGTCGATCAAATCACGGAGACCGACAGGAGTACGGCGGGCTGTGTGCCTCGCAGACCATCAGATCATAACTCGCTGAGCTACAGATATACTATATGAGGGTGCAGCTATTGTTACAAGTTTCCCATGGCAACACGTCCGTGATTCCTAGACTTCATGTCCTGAGGCAATAAGCTACTACTGCTGCTACTTTTTGTTAATATGGTGATTAGTTAAATCCAAGAAACAAAGTGCTACATATAGTAGTACAGACGAAGGCAGAAGTGCACTCACCACCCTCAAAATCAGGGTAATCATCTGCTATAAAAATGGCATTATACCGCGGATATGGAGCGCACGGTGTCGTCATTTTGCACTGGTGTTTTTCCATATTGCCGTGATCAATGGAAGCACCCGAAGTCGTCGCCCTTGTGGTCCGGACTACATCAACTCACCGGGACCGCGCCTGCAGTCGGTTCATCCGACTGTACCCGCGCCGACTCAACTGTCCGCATCCATGGCCGATTTGTCTGTCCGCACGACCTGCAATGCCACAGCCGACTCACTCGTACGCTCTATCTTCTAAATGTCGCGGTGGACTCTGATATATATGTCAACAAATCGGAGCCACGTCAGTTCACACAAGCTGTCCAATGGACATATGCGAGCCGCCCCTGCTGCGTTGAGCCGCTGGGGCCGTATTGCGCTGCCTCTGCCGTGTTGCGCCGCTTCTGCCGTGTTGAGCCGCCGGGGTCGCGTTGAGCCGCCTCTGCCGTGTTGAGCCACCAGGGCTATATTGAGTCGCCGGTCTGCCTGAGTTGTTTCTATCATTTTGAACGGATCATCCGTCAACCAAATAGATCAGGAGATATCCATCTAAAATTTATTTTTCTTAAACACATATTGTTTTATCAAAGAACAATTACTTGGTCTATGATATTTTTTCGCAGGACCATTATTCCTTACAAAAAGGTGTTGCAAAAGGGGCGTGAGCAAATATTATTTTTGCACTAGCGCTCGTTCTGCGCAAAGTTGCCGCCCCCGCTACATCAGCACACGTGATTGACTTATGGTCCATGCCCATGGCCAACTCACCCGCGTCCGTGCCGTTTCCAGCGTCACGGCCGACTCTCTCGTCCACACCGGCTTGCAACACCGCGGCCGACTCATCTGTCTGCTCCCATGGCCAACTCGCTCGTCATTGATTTCAGCTTCACCGCAGTGATTATTAACTCTGCGATGGATAATTTCCGGCCTAACATATCAGGTGAAATCCATCTAGTATATTTTTATTACATATTATTTTCTTTAAAAAGAGCAATTACTTTGGCTTGCAAGTTCTCCAATACAGGACTCAAACCGGTCTATATCACAGTCAACTATGGAGAATCTCAAGCTAATTCATTGAGTTGTCTTAAAGACTTGGGGGCTACATGGACATAGTTTAGTAAATGTTGCCGGTTTAAAGGCCGTCAGAAAATTTCCGGCTCAAAATGAAGAATTCCGGTTTAAAATCCGGCTCAAGGGAAATCTGTCTCCCACAAAACTCTGAAGCTTTCAAAATCCGGCTCAAGGGAAATCTGTCTCCCACAAAGCTCTGAAGCTTTCAATATCCGGCTCACTACCCGGTTCAATAAGAATTCATTACTCACAAAGTTCGAGTTCTCATAAATATTAAAGGGACCAAAGAGAGTCTGTTGCAAAGCACAACTCAAACATAGGTACCCTGCTTCAATGACCATTGGGGGTTGGATCGTATTAGAGTCATAGCTTAACCACTTTTGGGTTCGACTTTGATCGTATTCGAATCAGAGTCGTTAAAAAACTCTCAAGGTCATTTGGGGGCTTCCTGTTCAAACATAGGTCGTATTCGAACCAAAGAGAACATAGATGTCGGTACCCTCTTGATCGGCATAATGCCAAACCCACTAGGGGGCTTCTTGATCGTATTCGAATCATAGCTTAACCCCTTTTGGGTCCGACTTTGATCGTATTTGAATCAGAGTCGTTAAAAAACTCTCAAGGTCATTTGGGGGCTTCCTGTTCAAACATAGGTCGTATTCGAACCAAAGAGAACATAGCTGTCGATACCCTCTTGATCGGCGCAACGCCAAAGCCACTGGGGGCTACATGATTGTATTTGAATCCTAGCTTAACCCCTTTGGTCCGGTTTACTGATCGTATTCGAATCTGAAGCCTCAAATTTTTCTTTCTATTTGACTTAAGTTTTTTCAAAACAGTCTTTTGGGTTTGTCTTGAGACTTTGTGCTTATATCCGAAGCATATATATGTGGTTTCTATTAAACCCGGCCTGGCTTTCGACGACAAGTCGCCAGCATATGACAATATTAATACTTGGAAGGTTTGGCTTCTAAGTTTTGGGTTATCACCCTTACTGCACAGGTATCATAAGCCGGTAGTACGATTCAATATCACGGGTATGATATTGTTTATACATGATTATGTTTAAACCGGCCCTGGCTATGGACTTTAAGCCGCCGGTATATTTTGAATTGCGCCATTGGAATCATGCGCGCATCAATCATTGGATTACTGCCCTTATTGGATACGATGATATAAGCCGACGGTATGAGCCAATTCCACAGGTATGTTTTCCTGATTATATAAATATGTGAGGTTTGATAACCCGCCCTGTCTTTTGACGTTAAATCGCCAGTATGTTTAAGCTTGAATGGCCTTAATTCTAGTCTTTTCCATACTTGCATAAAGACTATATTTTGTTTGGGTTGTTACCCGCCCTGACTTTTGACATTAAGTCGCCAGGGCGTATGTTGTTTAAACTCTATGCAGGATTTGTAGAACTATGACTTATATAAATGCTTAAGTCCAAGCTCATCATTAAAATTGATGCTTCAAAATGATTATCCGTTCTAGATTTTCTCAAAGGCTATAAGCCGCCGGGTTATAAATATTCCGGCTTAGAATGGAGGCGTATTAAATCGCCATCGGCCAAGAGCCGCCAGGTATTTAAACTTCGGATTTACTTGTCAACAGATAAGGTATTCAAAGTTGCTTTGGCGCAATGGCTATTATTTTATCTTCTACAATGGAAAGAATAGCCCTGAGTCGCTGCAGGCTTACGATCCGGCACTTGGGGGCTACATTATTCAGATTGAGATTATATCAAATATGCAAGTCCCATGTCACTGCCAGCATGCACCATGGCACTTGGGGGCTAATGCAAAGTCATTTTTGGCTCACTTTATTGAAGATCCGACTCATCACATTGTAATAAGCCGGCCCTTGGGGGCTACCAATTGCTCCTGTCGAAAATTCAAGGTACACAAACCTTTAATCCATTATATTGAAAGATCCAGTACTCAGTTGGTAGAGTACACAGCTCTTAACCTTGTGGACGTGGGTTCAAGCCCCATGGGGGAGATTACATCATATGATGTTATTATCAATGAATCATATATAAAGTCCTAGCTCAGTAATATCTTAATGAGCCGGCCCTTGGGGGCTACACATTGCTGCTTGAATCTACATGATCATACATACAAAGTCCCTGCTCATTAAGGACAGTATAACCGCACCAAAAGCGAGCCCTCTCAGCGCTTTGAGTTTCTGGCCGTCCGTTTTCTTGATATGGGACTTTCTGGCCGTCAGATCTCGTCTCTGTGTCGTTAATTCCCACGATCTGTGTTAACTGGGTTCGGCTGTCCTGTGGGCTGCTGCTCCACGGGCTGAAACGGTCGCCTGTGGTGCATTGGGCCTTAGGGCGAACCGGCAGCCCATTTGAAAGGAGGGAGAGCGAGCCCAACCGAGCGAACCTCTCTAATCTAGTCGCCGGCATCCCGAAGTAGGCAGAGCGACGGCGTCTCGCGAGCCCAAACGGGCGAACCCTACTCCAGTCCCGATCGAGGTGAGGGGAACGGAGCGCATCCATCCAGAATCGAGGAGCGGAGAGGGGCGGCCGGTTCCATCGATCGCCTGATGCATCCGTCCGTTCAGGGATGGGATCGACCGTTCAGGGATGGGATCTACTCCATCTGGTCCATCCCAGCGACCGGATGAGCGGGATCCAGGTGAAGACGGTCAGCGACCGGGAGAGCAGATCCGGGTCGAGCCAATCCAATCCAGTGCGTCGCGTGGCGGCGGCGGCATCGCTGCTGCTCTGGCGCTGCGCTACTGGTGGCAGCCTCATGTTCCACATCAAGCAAGTAAAAGCGACTCCTCTCCCTTTTATCCAATTTGGAAATCTGAATACTCTGTCAAATTCATGCTTCCCTGTTCTTTGCTCCAGGATCTCTTCGTGGGAAGCCTCCTCTCCTTCCTGCATAGTCAAATATGGGACCGGTTCCAGAGTCGAGTCCGGTGGCCACAAACATCCAGCGATTGCGCGGGCGAGCGGTTGCTCATGTACAACACAGCTTATTTTTGAATAGACCAGAAAAAAGGGCTAGCCTATAATTCGGCACTAGCAATTTCATTTAAAATTTGTTCCAAAAGTATGTTGTGAAGTGGAACACTTGATTCTTGGGATATTTCTTCTCTGAGGATTTAAGGTACCAGATGTATACCTCACTCCGCTTCTGCTGTTATTTCTGTCATTTTTTTGTAAGTTCGGTCAGCAGGTGCAAGAGAATTCACATGCAATGGTTATATCTTGATCTTACTTTTTCGCATACTTCCCTGTTTACATGGATGGATGAAAAATCTATGTGAAAGCAATAGTCTTTGGGTTGTCTGAATTTGTAAAGCCATGTCATTTTTAAGAGTTAGTCAGAGCGCCATCAGGGTTGGCGTGAAGGGCCGACGCATTAGCATGAAGTCGGCCTCCCTCATGGGTCTAAACGATTTCTTTCTTCTTTTGAGGTTCGGTTTTAATCTGGATTTTCTTGGGGGCATTTCTTGGTTGTTGCAGGATGATGAGAGACTAAGGTCGAGATGGTGAATGATGGGATGCAAGAGCTCTTCTTGGAATTTCTGGGGTCTACTAAAAGTATGTTCCCTATTCCTGATCTAGATATAGTGTAAGCAACTCGACGGAAATTATGAATCCCTTCTATTGAGGCACTTTGTTTTTGGTTACAGAGGGATTTCTCCATCTGCATTTGTTGTATCGTAAGCACAGCAAGCCCCTCTAATAATCTTCATCATTATTACACAAAAATAGGCAAGGAGCTAACACAAGGGGACTCATGATGTTCCAAATAGTCATCTCGATCTCTCTTTGACGTTCAACCAGGGTAGCACAAACAAGAAGATTATAAACAATGCAAGGTTTTGCACTCTTGATCTATGTTATCTCTTATAGAACGAATTCCTTTGTAGGTCACTACAAGGTTTACGGGACTATTGTACCTAAACATTTATTTCTTAATACTTTGAAAAACTCAAATCTAAATATGTTGACACCACCACTATGTCTTGGTTTGTTTATAATCTCTGTATTTCTAATCGTCCTACCCTCTCATCTTTTACGGTACCCTTCTCATTTTCAAGATTGGAAATTACAAGTATTATTAGTATTCATTTTCTCCCTCATCACTTGTACTATCATATGGAAGTTGCTTAACATGTCAGTATCTTTTTGCATAAAGGACTGCATATACTGGATACTTGAGAGGTGTTTTGATCGACCTATATTGTCATAACTGACCATCAGTGAGTTTACATAATGTTTTTAAAGGTTTTCCAGTCTTCATTCTTTGTGAGTTTACAACACCCCAGATCAACTTGATTGGTCCTTTAATTACATAGCATTATTGTAGATCAACCGGGTTGTCTCCTCAGTTACATATTGTGTTGAAAAATAAAGTGGAGACACGAACAAGTTAAGAAAGAACAATGCTAAGCATTGCAAACAAGTGTATACAAATTACATCATATACCTAACAACTAAGATCCAAAATAGACGCGCACAGCAACGCGCGCCATCAACGATCTAGTTATTGCATAATAACCCGGCCCTTGGGGGCTACACTGGTTGAAGTTTTTATGAGCACAAGGCAATTCCAAGTCTGAGGGTGCTGCAAGCATCACAACCCGGCACTTGGGGGCTACATAGGTGGAATACTCAGTTCTGACTAGTGATTGAGATGAACAAACATGGATTTCTTCAAAGTAATAATATTTATATTGAAGCAAGTCTTAAGTCAGCACTTTGCTCTGCTCAAGACTTGGGGGCTACACGTAATATGGATATGAGGGAGAGAAATCTTCAAAATTCTCAGTTTTGACCCAGAGTTGGCAACAATCATAACCCGACGTCTATAAACAATCATGACCCGGAATCATCAGTCTTCATAACCCGGCAGTTTCGGCAATGATAAACCGTCAAGTTCTGCATCTTTAAGCCGGCTGAATATCAGATGAGTATTTCAAGACCAATATTTTTGTTAAGCCTTGGGAGCTAAATCAAATGAATTATTCTTCACAATATTTTTATGGAAGAAGCCAGTGTCAGCAAAATAATTATGAAGCTGGTCTATTGACCCGGATTTTTCAGAAGAAGTGCCCGGATTTTTTGGCATTGGCAAAATTTGAACATATCTGCTAAGGAGATTTGCTATGAGATCATGGATACATATCAAGGAGGAGATGACAAGGACTTAAAGAAGATCTGGTGCCGGCTTACAAGAATTTTTAACCCGGAACACAGTCTGTCAAATTTGTTCTTGTGTTTATGTTGCAGGATCAGTTTAACATGGATAAATCCAAATTAAACTGGGGCTAATGTCGGGGATATACCCCGCGGTATGACCCAGTTTGAATTATAACCCGGCCGGACTTGGCGACTCACCAGAGACATGGCTGGAGCTTGGCGACTCATTGGCGATCCGCCCGAACATGGCGGTTTACAGGTAACCCGCCTGGACATTGTGACTCACTGGAGACCCGGCGGGTGGATGTAACACCCACGGTGCGGCTATATCTCTCACGTGTCAGGCACGACTTAGAGGCATAACCGCATTGTAGGTTTTGTCGCAAGAAGGGTCATCTTCACATAATCCCATGTAATGAACAAGAATGGGATAAGAGAGTTGGCTTACAATAGCCACTTCACACAATACATAAATAAATTCATACATAATTCAAGATACACACATAGACCGACTACGGTCAAATCAAAATGAAAAGAAGATAACCCCAAATGCTATATCCCCGATCGACCCAACTGGGCTCCACTACTGATCATCAGGAAACGAAACATAGTAACGACCAATTTCCTCGTCGAACTCCCACTTGAGCTCGGTTGCGTCACCTACACTGGTATCGTCGGCACCTGCAACTGTTTTGGTAGAATCTGTGAGTCACGAGGACTCAGCAATCTCACACCCGCGAGATCAAGACTATTTAAGCTTATGGGTGGGAAAAGGAGTAATGTGCTGGAGTTGCAGCAAGCACTAAGCATATATGGTGGCTAACATACGCAGATGAGAGCGAGAAAAGAAGCAACGCACGGTCGAAAAGCTAGAAATGATCAACAAGTGATCCTGAAGCTACTTACGTTCAAGCATAACACAAGACCGTGTTCTCTTCCCAGACTCCGCCGAAAAGAGACCATCACGGCTACACACGCGGTTGATGCATTTTAATTAAGTCAAGTGTCAAGTTCTCTACAACCAGACATTAACAAATTCCCATCTACCACATAACCGCGAGCACGGCTCTCGAAAGTTTATACCCTGCAGGGGTGTCCCAACTTAGCCCATCACAAGCTCTCACAGTCAACGAAGGATATTCCTTCTCCCGGGAAGACCCGATCAGTCTCAGAATCCCGGTTACAAGACGTTTCGATCAAGCTAAAACAAGACCAGCAAGACCGCCCGACTGTGCCGACAAATCCTGATAGGAGCTGCACATATCTCGTTCTCAGGGCACACCGGATAAGACAGGCTACGAGTAAAACCAGACTTCGAGTTTCCCCGAGGTGGCCCCGTAGGCGGCTCGGTTAGGACCAACACTCAGAGGAGCACTGGCCCGGGGGGGGGGGGGAGGGACTAAAATAAAGATGACCCTCGGGCTCGCGAAAACCCAAGGGAAAGGTATAGGTGGTAGGTAGTCAAATGGTAAAACCAAGGTTGGGCCTTGCTGGAGGAGTTTTATTCAAAGCGAACTGTCAAGGGGGTCCCATAACCCCAACCGCGTAAGGAACGCAAAATCAAGTAACATAACACCGGTATCACGGAAACTAGGATGGAAAGAGTGCAACAAAACACCAGGCATAAGGCCGAGCCTTCCACCCTTTACCAAGTATATAGATGCATTAATTAAATAAGAGATATTGTGATATCCCAAAATATCCATGTTCCAACATGGAACCAACTTCAACTTCACCTACAACTAGCAACGCTAAAAGAAGGGCTGAGCAAAAGCGGTAAATTAGCCAAAAAACGGTTTGCTAGGAAAGGTGGGTTAGAGGCTTGACATGGCAATATGGGAGGCATGATATAGCAAGTGGTAGGTAGCGCGGCATAGCAATAGAGCGAACAACTAGCAAGCAAAGATAGAAGTGATTTCGAGGGTATGGTCATCTTTCCTGAGACCCCGCAAGGAAGAAGAACGGGTCCATGAAGTAGACGAACCAACGTAGTCGAACGGATCCTCACAAACGCGACGTTATCAAAACTAACCCGAAGAAGCAACACCGGAAAGAAGCAAACAACTTGGTAAACAACCATCACATAAACATGGCATGATGCACAATCAAGTATGATGCATGTCCGGTTTAATGAGGCATGGGATGGAAAAGTGCACAAACAATGCTACAAATTAAGCGGAGCTCAATATGCAACGAGTTGCATATTAACGAAACACCACATCAAATATTTAGTTCTCTCTCGTTTATGTACCCAACAATATTAAATGTTGATTAACATGGCAAGAGGTGAAGCATACGTAAACTAACTATTTAGGAAAGTTTAAATGAGGCCGGAAATAACAAACAACAATTCCGGAAAATCCCCATATGCATCTTTTGAATTTAATGCAAACAACAGTTTTAACCATTTAAATGTTGTTATCATGATGCGGATGACATATGCAAGTTTTATGCCATTTTATGAAAATGTTGACATGAGCATGTTATGAAGCACTTGGTCACCATGGTAGAACCGAAGGGGTGCCACGGCAACAGCAACGACAACGGAAATGGTGCCACGGCAATATTCTGGTTCCGACAACTCATTGAGATATCGATGCAAAAGAAGCAAGTGCGCGGATCTGCGGAACATGCTAGAGATGGTGGGGTGATCCCGATTACCGGATTCCCAGATGTTGGTGGCATGGCAAACGAGGAGTAACGTGCAAAGACAACTCGGAAACGGTGCAACCACGGGCATCTCATACATCACTCATGCATTCGTTCACGGGCGTCGTCTCATTATTATACCTTTGAAGTGTTGTCGGTGTTCTGGGAACGGGGGTACCCAGACTTGCCTGCCTACGGCCTGCGGCGTGGCTCAAGGGGTGGCCCAGTACGGCCCATCTTCATCAGCACAAGCTCAAGACCCTCGCAAGGGGCCAAGCCTCATGGGCGGACGACGTGAAGCTTCCTCGTGCACGGCCTCGTCAGTGGCTCGCGAGGAGGGAGAGATCAAGGCGGGATACCTCACGAGGTGCCCATGACGCAAGCCATGACGACCAAGGGCGCCAGCGGCGCCAGCCCAGAATGTCCTCATGTCCCCTTTGGTGCAAAGGGGCAAGCGCAGCAGAGTATCAAGCAAAGGCACCGTTTGCTTCGTGCAACAAGACCAAGATAAATGAACGGCGGGAAGGAGGTCATCGTGGAGCCCAAGCCAGCACCACCACGAGCCTTTGACAAAGCGAGGACCAACTTTAGTCAGGATAAGTGTACTAGATGTTCCCCTTCAAAATGGCCAATTGTTGGCGCCCTTCCCGCTCAATATTTGGGAAGAGCCCCAGGGCCTCTGCCTATAAGTAGAGCTAGCCACCACAGTAGAGAGAGAGAGAGGATCCAGACATCTCATCTTAGCTTGATCCAACCCAATCGAGATCCTAGCCACAAGAACACCTCACCCTCGCGAGGCTGTTCTTCCTTGTATTGTTCATCATCAGCCCAAGAGTCAATCCACCACACCACACACTGGAGTAGGGTGTTACACCACAGTGGTGGCCCAAACCAGTATAAACCTTGTGTCTCTTGTGCTGTTCTTTTGGTAGTTTTAGATTCTAGCGAGGCGGCGAGGTGCAGGTAGGTAGGGGGCGAGATCTCCGCGTGCAGCCCAGAGTTCGAACCTAGAGGGTTTGCCGGAACCCGAAATCCGACATTTGGCACGCTAGGTAGGGGTACACCGGAGCTTTCCCTTCCGCCGACCCGCTCTCCGCCGACATCGCGACCCGCCCTACGATGAGCAGCGCGCCGCCCACTCCGGTCCCCAGTGTCGGCGCGGGGGCCAGGGGGCTCCGAGCCTTGGCCCCAGCCTTGCGCCAGGTGCGGTGGCCGAACAAGTTCAAGCCGGAGACGCCATCGCGCTACAGCGGCACAACTGATCCGCTGGTCTTCCTGCTGGCGTACGAGGAGGCCATCCTCGAAGTGGGAGGCGACGACAGGGTCATGGCCAACTGGCTTCCCATGGCCCTCACCAACGCCCCGTGCATGTGGCTGCTCCACCTGCCAGCGGCTTCCGTGGCCTCTTGGGAGGAGCTGCGAAACCTCTTCCTCACCCAGCACGCTGCGCCGGCGCCCTCGGTCGTCGCGGCTCTCCTGGGCGGCTCGTAGGCGCCACCTTCAGGTCGCCATGTCAAGCCATTCGTCTGCCAGATCGGCGCTGCCTCCACCGACAGGGGGCTCCCCCTGGTCGGTCGGCGCCCAAGGCCGATCTGGCCTTCAGCTCGGAGGACCACCCCTCCAACTCAGCCTGCTCGGGCGCGCTCCCAATGTTGTGCACCCCCACCATCTGCCAGGTGGCCGTCACCAGGACCCTCATCGACGGCGGCGCGGGCCTTAGTGTGCTCTCGGTTGAAGCCTTCAGCCTCCTCCACATATCGCCAGAGCGGCTTCAGCCTAGCGGGCCCTTCTTCGGCGTCGGAGGTGGTTCAGCCGGTTCCCTGGGGCAGATCCGTCTGCCGGTGACCTTCGGCACCTACAACAACTTCCGCACGGAGCTAATCGACTTCGACATCGCCCCCATCGGCCTCCCATACAACGCCATCCTCGGCTACCCGGCACTAGCCCGGTTCATGGCCGCGACTCACCTAGCGTACAACCTTATGAAGATGCCCGGGAGCAACGGCGTCCTCACCGTGTCCGGAGACACCGGGGTTGCGTTGTAGGTACTCAAGCACGTCTTCAAGGCTGGGGCGGCGGCACAGCCCGCCGACTCAGACGCCCCTGAGCCCAAGGGGGCTGCGCCGGCCAAGAAGAAGCAGTTGTTCACCCAAGACAAGGCAGAAACCAAGCAGATACTGGTCGACGAGGACGGATCCACTAACGCCACCTTCACCACAGGCGCCAACCTCGAGCCCGAGCAGGAGGAGGCCCTGGTCAAGTTCCTGCGGGCGAATAAGAAGGTGTTCGCATGGGAACCAGATCAGTTGGCAGGGATCCCGAGAGGCGTAATCGAGCACTACCTCAACGTGTGCCCCAACGTACGCCCCGTGAAGCAGAAGGCAAGGCGACAGTCCACTGAATAGCAGGCTTTCATCGTCCAAGAGACCCGCAAGCTAGAAGCTGCAGGGGTCATTTGCGAGGTCCGATACTCGGATTGGTTGGCTAACCTGGTTGTCGTGCCAAAGAAAGGGGGGAAGGAACGCATGTGTGTCGACTTCACCAACCTCAACAAAGCCTGCCCGCAGGATCCATTCCCGGTCCCTCGCATCAATCAGATCGTCGATTCCACCGCCGAGTGCGACCTGTTATGTTTTCTGGATGCCTTCTCTGGCTATCACCAGATCAAGATGGCGGTAGAAGACGTGGAAAAAACGGCCTTCCTGACCCCGTGCGGAGTGTACTGCTACACATGCATGTCGTTCGGGCTGCGCAATGCAGGAGCAACCTTTCAGCGGCTGATGCACATCACCTTGGGTCCGCAGCTCGGGAGGAATGTTGAGGCTTACGTTGATGACATCGTGGTGAAGTCTCGGGAGGCCAAAACCCTGATACAAGACCTAGAGGAAACCTTCGCGAGCCTCGACGCAATGAACCTGCGGCTCAACCCGGAGAAGTGTGTGTTTGGGGTCCCCTCGGGCAAGCTCTTGGGCTTCCTCGTGTCCCATCGGGGCATCGAGGCTAACCCAAAAAAGGTCATGGAAGTTGAGGACATGATCCCACCGAAGACCCTCAGAGAAATGCAGAAGCTCACTGGGCGCGTGACCGCGCTAGGGCGCTTCATCTCCAAGTTGGGGGAACTAGCGCTACCCTTCTTCAAGCTGATGAAGAAAAAGTGCCCCTTCGAGTGGACTGAAGAGGCTGACAAGGCGTTCCAAGACCTCAAGAGGTACTTAACCAGCCCCTCGGTAATGGTGGCTCCGCGCCCCCGAGAGCCCCTGGTGCTCTACCTTGCAGCCACCCCCTACTCTGCCAGCGCAGCCCTGGTGGCAGTTAGGGAGGAGCATCGGACCAAAGCCGCGGCAGCTGCCCGGGTCGAGGCGAAGCACGATCAAAGAGGCCTCGCGGAGACCATTCCAACAACCGACGAGAATCGACCGCCGCGGGGAAGCGTACTCAGGTCAGAAGAGACCCCTGCCCCTGACGACCAGCCACTTGGGGCTCCATTGCCTCAGGAGGCGCCATGGCCTCCGGAGGATGCCAACGACACTAACACTCCCAACCTCGTCGAACACCCTGTGTACTTCGTCAGCACGGTGTTGCGGGACGCGAGGGAGCGGTACCCCATTCCCCAGAAACTTCTCCTTGTGCTCTTGGTGGCTTCGTGCAAGCTGCGACACTATTTTCAGGGCCATCCCATCAAGGTTGTCTCGGCATACCCCTTGGAAAGGGTGCTCAGGAGCCCCAACTTGGACGGAAGAGTCGCTGAGTGAAACATCGAGCTGCAAGCGTTTCAGCTAGAATTCAGCACCACCAGAGTCATCAAGGGAGCCGCGCTAGCGGACTTCATGGCGGAATGGACGGAGGCGCCAGGCCTCAAGGCTGGCGAGGATCGATCCCTCTCCCCTGGAAGCGAGGCACCAGACGGTTGGATCATGTACTTCGACGGGGCGTTCTACAGACACGGCGCGGGAGCTGGCGCAGTGCTTATATCTCCTACTCAAGACAAGCTCTACTACGCCGTGCAGCTCTGCTTCCAGCATGGAGAAAAGGTCTCCAACAACATAGCGGAATACGAGGGCCTGATAGCAGGCCTGAAGGCCGCGGCTGCCCTAGGAGTGAAGCGCCTTACCATCAAGGGTGATTCACAAATCCTCGTCAACTTCTCCAACAAAGTATATGAGCCAAGACATGAGCACATGGAAGCCTACCTCGCAGAGGTCCGCAGGATGGAGAAGCAGTTCTGGGGGCTGGAGTTGCAGCATGTGCCTCGTGGCACCAATCAAGAGGCTGACGACATCGCCAAGCGGGCATCCAGGCGGCTACCTCAGGAGCCCGGCGTCTTCGAGGAACGGCTCTTCAAGCCCTCTGCAGCGCCATCGCTGTCAAGCATGATGCAGCCTCGGGAAGAGCTCCCCCAGCCACCTGCCTCGGGAGCCCCGGTCTGTGGCCCGGCCTCGGGAGCGCGTCTGCTCCTAACGCTGGAGCCTCAGGAGGGGTGCTGGATCCTGAGCTTGAGCTACGACGCAAGGGACCTTGCCTGAAAAGGAGGAGGAAGCAGAGCGTGTGGCGCGGCAAGCCACGGCGTACTGCATCAGGGATGGAGAGCTCTACCGGAAGCAACCAAATGATGTGTCCCTGCGGTGCATCTCCAGGGAGCAAGGGAAGGAGCTGCTGGCAGACATACACGGTGGAGACTGTGGGCATCATTTGTCATCACGGACCCTCGTTGGCAAGGCGTTCCGCAGCGGGTTCTATTGGCCCACTGCGCTCAATGAGGCCATGGAACTGGTAAAGGCTTGCGAGGCCTGCCAATTCCATGCCAAGCAGATCCATCAGCCGGCGGGAGGTCTGCAAACTATACTCCTCTCGTGGCCATTCGCGGTCTGGGGGCTGGATATCCTGGGCTCATTCCCTCGGGCGCTAGGGGGCTATCGCTACCTCTACGTCGCCACGGACAAGTTCACCAAGTGGGCTGAAGTGGAAGCCGTCCGCACCATCCCCGCAGATTCTGCGGTCAAGTTCATCAAGGGCATCGTAAGCCGGTTCGGGGTGCCGAACTGCATCATCACCGATAAAGGTTCGCAGTTCACCAGTAACCTCTTCAAAACATATTGTGCTAACCTTGGGACGCAGGTATGCTACGCCTCGGTAGCGCACCCGCGGAGCAACGGTCAGGCTGAGCGGGCCAACGCAGAGGTCCTGAGGGGCCTCAAAACCAGGACATTCAAGAAGAAGCTGGAGGCCTGCGACAGAGGCTGGTACGACGAGCTTCGGTCCGTGTTGTGGTCCATCCGCACGACTGCGACTAAGCACGCTTGGAGACTCAGGAGGGGGTGCCCATCCAGAACGCGTGGAACATCCAGCACCTCCGGAGGTTTTACCCCTGGAAAGGCCCGGAGCCTGTGAAGAAGGTGAATGCCTGTGAAGCGTTGCGTTTTGGAAAGGCCCAGAGCCCGTGAAGAAGGCGAATGCCTGTGAAGCGTTGCGTTTTGGAAAGGCCCAGAGCCTGTGAAGAAGGCGAATGCCTGTGAAGCGTTGCGTTTTGGAAAGGCCCAGAGCCTGTGAAGAAGGCGAATGCCTGTGAAGCGTTGCGTTTTGGAAAGGCCCGGAGCCTGTGAAGAAGGCAAACGCCTGTGAAGCTTATTTTTCTGAGAAAGGCCCAGAGCCTGTGAAGAAGGCCAATGCCTGTGAAGCTCGCCGCCCGTGACACTCTCACGTAATAATGAGTTGGGGCTGTACACGCCTCGGAGTCTCAGGAGCGCCGACCTCAGGCCCTGGGGCTCCCTCCCACGCCCAGTGGTAGCACTTAGCTCCACGCTGGTGAGAAGACGTCGAAGACTAGATTAGGTGTCGGACGCGGCTTTTTTCATTTGCTTTCTGCAGTTGGCTTGTTCATCCCCATTTGAAGTTTTATTGAAGCGGTTGCCGTCTTTGACTTGTGAATCTTTGCTTTCTTCGCTCTCCTGCCTCGATTTCTCTCGCGCGAGTCTCGCGAGGGAGCAACGCAGGCACCCTCGCGAGTGTTTTCTGCCCTGTTGTTTGAGGCTTCCCCAACCGAATCTACTACGGGAGCATCCCTCCAGTTCGTGCCCCACGGGCACCGCGATGCGAACACAGGGCCTGGGTCGGTCGCTTCCACGACTGAGGCCGGAAGCTACCTCTCATGACTAATATTTGTAGGGCATAAAGCGTTCGACGAGGCCTCGGCCTCGGGAGGCGAGGATCGCAACAGTTCGCCCCCAAGCTAAGTAATTTCTACGCGCAGGCGCGCGGCGCAGAAGCCTAATATAAAAATAGCAGAAACAGTACGATGATTAACAGCAATAGTCCAGGCATGCCCCGCGGGGCCCTACACTACCGTCTCTTTGCGCAGGAAAGGGAAAAGAACAAAACAGGCGCGACTCACCTGACACCAACTCGCGGCGAAGGCTTGAACTGCCCCCGGAGCTCAGGCGGACTCCCTCTCGCGCTTCACCGAGATGCGATGGCGGGCAGACCCGCTACCTCCCTCTAGGCGGGCGCGGCGGCGCGGAGGCTGGTCGCGGCCACCGCGAGAGGAGCCGCTGCCCGAAGAAGAGTCGCCGAGGCTCGACGAACCCCGAGCGCCGCCGACCACGCGCGCGCTGTCGTCTTCATCGTATCCGGGGCTAGGCCCACGGCCGCGGTCGTCATCCTCAGGGTAGCACCCAGCACAGCGACCGTCTTCCCCGAACACCCTCACGTAGAGGGGGGCATCGCTGTCGAACTTGAAGTGCAGGGTGCACCGCCGGCTCAGACCACGCGCGCGGGAAAACGTTTGACAACCGCGGGTCAGGGCCACGCTCCCGGCTGCAGAGACCTCCAGCGAAGCCCAGGAGGCCCGGCTGCAGCAACCATCCGCCAGAAGCCAGAGGCCGCCCGGGGCACTGGCCGGAAGTTCACCTAAGAGGAAGCGAGGGAGCTGGAACCGAGAGCTGGTCGGCTCCACCGACCACACGACAAACTCCGGCAGCACCTCTGCCGAGCGGAAGCGTGGCCTAGGGGGTCGCGCGGCCGTAGCGCACCCCCCATCAACGGCCTGACGCCCGTCGCCGCGCGGGAGATCGCCTCCATGGCCGCGGGAGACCGCTACGGGAGCCACAGGGTACTTACGAGGACGGCCTCGACCGCGCTTGGCCGGGGGAAAGTCAGGCTCCATCTGGCGGGCCTTCCCTTTCTCCGCGGCCGAGAACCTCTTTGGCAGAGCCATGGAGAAGAAGCGAGGAGAGATGGACTGGAAGGACACGCACCGTTCCGTACTTATAGCCGGGGAAGGCCAACCGTCGACCCCCACAATCGCAGGTAATCATGACCCGCTTTGCATGCAGGGACTTGTCAATTCGTGCAGTCGCCGAGGCGTCGTGGGGGAGCAGGGACGCCCACGTCCAATCAATCGCCACGCTTGGCGCCCAAGGCCGCAGCTGTTAGGGGCCATGGCGCTCAGACTTGACCCTTCACTTCTCCGCCAGCCAAGTCCAGCGCGCCTTGGGCCGGGGCTCTGTCGGCGCTTCGGGAACGGGGTACCAGACTTGCTCTGCCTGCGGCCCTGGCGTGGCTCAAGGGGTGGCCCAAGACGCCCATCTTCATCAGCACAAGCTCCAGACCCTCGCGAGGGGCCAAGCCTCGCAGAGCGGACGACAGGAAGCTTCCTTAGGCACGACCTCATCAGGCTGGCTCGCGAGGAGGCGGAGAGATCAAGGCGGGATGCCCATGACGCAAGCCATGACGACCAAGGGCGCCAGGCGGGCGCCAGCCCGCGCAGTGTCCTCATTTCCCCTTTGGTGCAAAGGGGGCAAGCGTAGGTGAGAGTATCATGCAAAGGCACCTGTTTCGATGCAACAAGACCAAGATCGTCGCAACGGCAGGAAGGAGGTCATCGTGGAGCCCAAGCCAGCGTCACCACCAGAGCCTTAGACAGGCGAGGACCAACTTTAGTCAGGATAAGTGTACTAGATGTTCCCCTTCAAAATGGTCAATTGTTGGCGCCCTTCCCGCTCAATATTTGGGAAGAGGCCCAGGGCCTCTGCCTATAAGTAGAGCTAGCCACCACAGTAGAGAGAGAAAGGATCCGGACATCTCATCTTAGCTTGATCCAGACCAATCGAGAGCCTAGCCACAAGAACACCTCACCCTCGCGGGGCTGTTCTTCCTTGTACTGTTCATCATCAGCCCAAGAGGCAATCCACCACACCACACACTGGAGTAGGGTGTTACACCACAATGGTGGCCCGAACCAGTATAAACCTTATGCCTCTTGTGTTGTTCTTTCGGTAGTTTTAGATTCTAGGAGGCGGCGAGGTGCAGGTAGGTAGGGGGCGAGATCTCCGCGTGCACCCCAGAGTTCGAACCTAGAGGGTTTGGCGGGACCCGAAATCCGACAAGCGTGTATTTCCGGAGCGGATCGGGTTCGATGCGGTGTAGGGGAAGTAGACGTTCTCGGAATGGTCGTAGTGGAAGTAGTGGTACACGGTGACGGTAGTGGCACATCTTGTAGTGGAACTTGGGCGTAGTGGTACACGTTTCGTAGAGGGACTTGACGAATCCGAGTAACTTGGGGTCGACGGTAGTCGTTCATGTTCATACTGGCGAGGGACTCAGCGACGGGGACGGCCTGAAACTGCTGCTGGTGGCGCTCGTGGCCATGGGACGCAGAAACCAAGGTCGAAGGCATGGCGTGGTGGAGGTCCGAGCGCGGCGTCAGCGAGAGGGTGCTGGCGCGCGGCGCATGGTGGTGGTGGTGGGGAGCTCTGGCAACAACGAGCTGCAGGAGGCCGGCCTTGGAGCGTCGGTGCTCGAGGCGACGAGCATGAGACGACGCAGACGAAGTCGTGGGGGCGGGGACCTGCTCCGTTGAGGCAGAAGAAGGCCGGGGCAAGAGCAGCGCGGGTTGGCGAGGTGGTAGCGGGGGCTCCAGACGGCGCGGAGGCGGAGAGGCGCGGCGAAGGCGGTTTCGAGCCGGTTCGAGGAGGAGGGAGGCGAGGGGATCGGGCGCAGGGAGCACCTCTCCCTGGCTCGATGCGTGCGTGTGTATGTGGCGGCGGGAAGAGGGAACGAGAGGGAGAGGTATCGAGCAGGGGGGTCGGGCTAGGGTTAGATGGGGGCTGCTGGGCCTTAGGGGATCGTTGGGCCAGGGAGGCCGGCCCAGCGGAGAGGGAAACGACCAGAGGCCTGGTCGCCTGGTGAAAAGAAAAGAAAAAAAGGTTTTCTCATTGGAAAAGAAAAGAGGGGCCAAAGGATTCATTTCGAGGTCTAAATAAATCCCAATTTAACTGAAGTTTGGCAAGCGACCTCACTGGAATATATCAAGGCTCCATAAGAAGAATTGGAGTCAAAAGGTGAATAGAGCAAAGATGTGAATATTCGGAAACGAAAGGAACTTTAAAATACAAGTGGGTTGTGGTTAATTCCAAATTAATGGAATAATTATTTTATAGCTCCCTAATAATATTGGGAGGATATATGTTATAAAGAGAAATCACCATGTGAATTCCTCAAATTAAATAGATCAAAAGATCTATGCAATTTATTTAGTTGAGGTTTTAAAAGTTAAATGACATGCTGGCATGATGACATGATGCAATGCAAAAATAAATAGAGCAAGCACCAATGAAACACACGGAGGTCACGAAAATATGGAAGTCTTCTGGAGCGTCGGTCTTGGGGCGTCACAACTCTCCTCAATTTACAAGAGATCTCGCCCCGAGATCTAGGGATGGCACCGGAGGGAAACGGAAGAAGGAAGAGGTAAAACTAAGTTGCTTCTTTGACAAACGAGTGAAACCACGAACCTTGAGAGGTTGAACAAACTGAAAGAGAGAAAACAAGGGAGATGAACGAGATTGAAAACACTTTGTTAGACAAGAGGAACAAGCAAAATTATGAGAACCTTGTAGGCTGAAAGACATGAAACAAGAGCTCAACGAAACAAAAGAATATGACCACACCGGTATAACGAGATAGCCAAGGAACAAGAATGACGTAATTTTGACAGCACTCCGGTTGAACATGGAATGAATAGAACAATAACTTGACGAGATGGGGAGATACTTGACGAAAGCAACAACACAATGCCTCCGGAACAAAAGAACGAATGGAATGAAAAGAACGGAGAAGACAATAACATCTTCTACCTCAAATGAATTTGATATAGCATCCTTAAAAAGAAGGATAGAACGGAGTTGTTGAAGCATCAAGAACGAAAAGAACAAGCTTGTTGAGGGCTTATGGAAAAACTTCTCAAAACTTGAGGAGAAATCCTGCCACAAACGGAAACAATTGCTTGCTTTAGATCGACGAGAAGATGAAAAACTTCTTCCGCCGAGAGGATAGAAGAAAACTTGGATCATAGATAAGCACCACAATAGCAACATTCCTTAGGAAAGGCTTTAGGTGCAATCTATACCAAGATAACCTCCAACGAAGAAATTGATTGGTTGAAACGAAGTCCTGAACGAATTGAAAATGATGGATTTAAGATATCTCATTCCTGACAAGTTTCGAATCATGAAACACGAAGGGAAATTGTCAAGAATGACATAACACCGCCTCAAAAGATAAGGTAGAAAGAATTGCACTTTGGAATGCAAGATGAAGAATGCTTGAACTCCTCAAAACAAGACATGTGTTGAACACCATGTTCATTTTAGAGTATAGCTTGGCGAATCATAACTTCGAGAGAAATCTTGAAGAACAATTGAAGAATGAAAAGAATCCTTGACGAACCACCATGTAGAGCCTCCATGAAGAACTCCGGTAATAAAAGGATGATAAAAAGAAAGAGAAGTTGAAAACACAAAGTGATGCCTTGGGATGATTTAGATGGAGCTTTGTGACGAGATAAAGCGGAAAACTTGAAACTCCGGAAAAGAAAAGATGAACAACTTAGAACCGAGAAATGATATCATGAACAACTCCGGAATAAGGAATTAAATCACCTTGAGGAAAACAAGAATAATATTTATTGTATGTTTATCCTTCATCAAATTAAATTGATGACAAGCAATGGATTTGGCATACTACTTATTCTCGTAGAAAGGATTTAGATAGATATGGCGCAAACTTGGGAAGGTCTTCAACGAACCACCGGTAGGATTGGAAAGAACGAATGAATTGATATGATAACAAGAGAAAAGGAATCTTGAACGAACCACCGTACGAATTGAAAATGAACAAAGTAAAGGGGTGAATCACCGGTAAGAATTAGAGAACGAATGAAGATACTTGAGGGAATTGGATACAAGAGAACGAAGAGATCACACGCTGATTAGAGAATACTTGAATGATGCACTGGAAGAATATGGAGATGAACGAAGAGACATCAATTTAGAATAATTGGAGAACGAGGATGAAAACTTAGAACGAAGAAATCTTCTGAAATGATGGCCTTTGGATGATCAAGAAACGAAAACAACTCATGAAATGCTCCGGATGGGTATGAAAAGAATTCTCACAATCGAAAAACAATTGTGAGAGGATGGTGAAAGTGCAACTATCCCTAGGTGGTTTTGGTAATTCATAACAACATATAGCTCATTGAGCTAATGCTATTCCAAGACTATTATTTCAGGAAAGCTCAATGAACGGCATGGCATGGATGATGAAAGTGGATCCCTCAAAATACTAAGGACAAAGGATTGGCTCAAGCTCAAAAGCTCAAGACTCTTCATTTTATATTTTAGTGATCCAAGATCACATTGAGTCTATAGGAAAAGCCAATACTATCAAGGAGGGATGAGGTGTTGCTTAATGAGCCTCTTGCTTCATGTGCTTAGTGATATGCTCCAAAACCCTCAACTACTTTCTCACAATCCACAAATGACCTAAACCTAAAGCCAAAATCGGTCACACCGAACCTTCCTACCCGGCGCCACCGATTTCAAATGTCATAGCCACTGCCACAAACCCTAGGCAAATCGGTCCTACCGATAGGGATCTCGGTCTCACCGAGATGTGATTGTAATCTCTTTATTTCCCTTCGTAACGTTTCGGTCTAACCGAAGTGAGCGATCGGTCCCACCGAGATTGCAATGTAAACTTTCTGTTTCCCTTTTGTAACATTTCGGTCTCACCGAAAAGAGCAAATCGGTCCCACCGAGTCTACCTGACCAACTCTCTGGAAAGCTTATTACCAAAATCGGTCTGACCGAGTTTGTGTAATCGGTCTTACCGAGATTACGTTATGCCCTAACCCTAACCGAATCGGTCTCACCGAGTTGCATGCCAGTCCCACCGAAAATCACTAACGGTCACTAGGTTTACTAAATCGGTCCGACCGAGTCTGTTGAATCGGTCTCACCGAGTTTGGTAAATTGTGTGTAACGGTTAGATTTTGTGTGGAGGATATATATACCCCTCCACCTCCTCTTCATTCGTGGAGAGAGCCATCAGACTAAACCTACACTTCCAACTTACCATTTCTGAGAAAGAACTACCTACTCATGTGTTGAGGCCAAGATATTCCATTCCTACCATATGAATCTTGATCTCTAGCCTTCCCCAAGTTGCTTTCCACTCAAACCCTCTTTCCACCAGATCCAAATCCTATGAGAGAGAGTTGAGTGTTGGAGACACGATCATTTGAAGCACAAGAGCAAGGAGTTCATCATCAACACACCATTTGTTACTTCTTGGAGAGTGGTGTCTCCTAGATTGGCTAGGTGTCACTTGGGATCCTCCGACAAGATTGTGGAGTTGCACCAAGGAGTTTGTAAGGGCAAGGAGATCGCCTACTTCGTGAAGATCTACCGCTAGTGAGGCAAGTCCTTCGTGGGCGACGGCCATGGTGGGATAGACAAGGTTGCTTCTTCGTGGACCCTTCGTGGGTGAAGCCCTCCGTGGACTCGCGCAACCGTTACCCTTCGTGGGTTGAAGTCTCCATCAACGTGGAGGTACGGTAGCACCACCTATCGGAACCATGCCAAAAACATCCGTGTCTCCAATTGCGTTTGAATCCTCCAAACCCTTCCCTTTACTTTCTTGCAAGTTACATGCTTTAATTTCCGCTGCCCATATACTCTTTGCATGCTTGCTTGATTTGTGTGATGATTGCTTGACTTGTCCTAAGATAGCTAAAATCTGTCAAACTCTAAAATTGGGAAAAGGTTAAGTTTTTAATTGGTCAAGTAGTCTAATCACCCCCCCTCTAGACATACTTCAAGGTCCTACAAGTGGTATCAGAGCTTTGGTCTCCATTTGCTTTGATTTCCATAGATTTTGGTGGTCATAGCCTTGGTTTCACAACCTAGGAGAGTATGGCGTCTAGCGAGGGAAATTATCACCGTAGAGGTCCTTACTTTGATGGTACTAACTTTGCTAGTTGGAAGCATAAGATGAAAATGCATATTCTCGGACATAACCCCACCGTTTGGGAAATTATTTGTATTGGCTTGCAAGGTGAATTCTTTGATGGGAGAGAGCCGAACCGTGAAGCTAATGCGGAAGAATTGAAGATGTTGCAATACAACGCTCAAGCTTGTGATATCATCTTCAACGGATTGTGCCCCGAAGAATTCAACAAAATCAGCCGTCTTGAGAATGCAAAAGAAATTTGGGATACTTTGATTGATATGCATGAAGGTACCGAATCCGTTAAGGAATCCAAGTTGGATGTGCTCCAAAGTCATCTTGACAAGTTCAAAATGAAGGATGGTGAAGGTGTCGCTGAAGTGTACTCTAGGCTTGCTCTTATTACAAATGAGATTGCCGGCTTAGGGAGTGAAGAGATGACCGACAGATTCATCATCAAGAAGATCCTAAGAGCATTGGATGGAAAGTATGATACTGTGTGCACATTGATCCAAATGATGCCAAACTACAAAGATCTCAAGCCAACGGAAGTCATTGGAAGAATTGTTGCTCATGAGATGTCACTCAAGGATAAGGAGGAACTTCACAACAAGTCAAGTGGTGCTTACAAAGCCTCAAGTGAAGCCCCCACATCATCAAGTGAGAAACAAACCTTCAATGAAGAACTGAGCTTAATGGTGAAGAACTTCAACAAATTCTACAAGAGTAGAAGCAAAGAAAGAAGTTCCAAGTCAAGGACTTACCATGACAAAAGATCTTCTAGTCGAGAGCGCAATTGCTACAATTGTGGGAGGCCTGGACACTATTCCAATGAGTGTACGACACCCTACAAAAGAAGAGAAGATTCTCCAAGAAGAAGAAGCAAAAGAGAAGAATCACCACCAAGAGAGAGAAGGAGTAGAGATGATCGTTATGAACGAAGATCCTCACGGAGAGGCAAGTATTCGGAAAGGAAGGACAAGTCATCAAAGAGCTACACAAAACGAAGACATCAAGCTCATGTTGGTGAATGGGTATCCGGCTCCGACTCCGACAAACACTCCGAGAGAAGCTATCACTCCGACTCCGAATATACTCAAGATGAAGGTGTTGCTGGTCTAGCACTTGTGTCAACCAACTCCTACGACATATTTGATTCACCAAATGAAGGAATTGGAAGATGCTTCATGGCCAAAGGTCCAAAAGTAACACATCCAGAGTATGTCGATTTCAATAGTGATGAAGATGACTTGCTTGTGGATGATGATTTACTTGTTGCCAACTCTAGTGACGAATACTATGATGAAACGTCAATTAATCATGCTAATCAAGATAAAACAAATGACAATGATAAGGAGAAGATTGAGCTTCTAACTAAAGAACTAAACACTCTTAAGTTGGCTCATGAAACTATCTTCGAAGATCATCGAGAACTTTTAAGGGCTCATGAGAAGTTACGCTTTGAAAAGCTCAATCTTGAGCAAGAGCATGAGTTCTTAAAATCAATGAATGATGATCTTCGTAAGAAAAGTTCTTCTTACATTGCCAAGCATTTACTCCTATCTACTTACATGCCTCAAGTCAAGTCTAGTAACAAGTACAAGAAAGATACTTCCTCTAGTAGTAATAATAATAATGTAAAATCCAATATTGTTGCTTCTAGTAGTTCTCTTGATTCCACTAATGATTCTCTTAGCCAAGTTACACTTGAGCAAGAAAATAGCTTATTGAAGGGAATTATAGAGAAAGCTGTTTACAAGAGCCTTGCCGGGAGTAAACAATTCGAGGAAATTGTATGCAAGCAAGGAAGACACCGGAAGAATCAAGGTGTTGGTTTTGAACGGAAGTTCAATGCCAATGGAGTTGAGTGGGAAGAAGATCAATATCCCAAGACGAAGTTTGTTCCTCAACAAGAGAAGTATGATCCTACTTCCTTCAAGGGAACACAAGCTCAAGATGATCTTCCACCATAAGACCACAAGAACAAAGGCAAGGACAAGCTTCAAGAAGATATTGATGCATTTGAAGAAGCACCTAAGGCCTCGTTCAAGTGGATTCCCAAGACTACGTCAAGTTCTACTTCATCAAGTACAGCTACAACTCCAAGGATTCCCATCAAGATGATGTGGATCCCGAAGAAGAAGAACTAGGGAGTTCTTGAGGGTGACTCCGCCAACATTCTTCACACATATCATTATGGCATGGACAAGTGCAAT
The DNA here is from genome assembly GCA_021605205.1 of Aegilops longissima. Lineage (NCBI taxonomy): Eukaryota > Viridiplantae > Streptophyta > Magnoliopsida > Poales > Poaceae > Aegilops > Aegilops longissima. The sequence goes on from CM038682.1 coordinate 403,531,633, forward strand.
CAACTTCCACATCTTGCACTAGTTCAAGGAGTCACAAACCCTCATGTTGGTAAGGCAAGGGACAAGGTAACCTAATGATTTCATGGACATCATTTTGTGTGTGCATCACTCTGTCTATGGATATTCTTGTTTGTTCCTTGTGGGACTAACCCATGTAGGCAAGTTGAAAGTGCAACTCACTCCAAAGGATTGCTCCAATTGATCTACATCAACATTGAGCATCCACATCTTCAACACCTCCATGAAGTCATCATCGACAAAACTCAAGGTTAGTTCATCCCTCTAAGGGGGGATCTCACATCTAGGGGGAGCTTAACTCTAAGAATTGAGTCAAAGCAACTCTAATGGTGTGAACACATCAATGCATTATGTAAAAGTGGTAACCCCACTTGAGCTTAAATGATGAGTATGACCTATGATCAAATGTTTATCATTTGACTCCTAAGTCAATATACTCATATATAGATGACCTAGTCATCGCCAATTGTTTGATAGATGCTCGAATTGGTTGTGCATGCTTTGTCACATATTTTATTTGTCATCTTATTGTGTGAGCATGTTGGTGCATATTTTACTCATTCAAGGACATCCACTTGTTGTGTTGATTGTTTGGTTCTTTCTTCTTTTGGCCAAGTGGATGGACAAGAATGCCTAAGAACTTTCTCTAGATATCTATGATTTTCTCGTCTCAAACTATATTCATGCTACATCACAAAATTTGATCAAGTCAGATTCGAACCACTCTGTGTGAGGAGCACTCGGAGTCCCCGATTCGTCATAGACTTAAACTTCCAAAACTTCTTTGTGATTCTCGGTCTGACCGATTCCTCCATTTCGGTCCTACCGAGATCACTAAGTCGATCTAGGTTTTCAATCTCGGTGCAACCGATTTGAACTTTTCGGTCACACCGAGTTGCTGTAACTGAACACAGTTATGCATCTCGGTGCCACCGAGTTGTTCCACTCGGTCACACCGACAGGGTCGGGCTATATATAGTCACGGGCAAATTTTTGGAAATTTCTCCGAACTCCTTCGCCCGCGAAATAGCTCGCTCTGCCTCCAAGGTCTCCGGATCATCTCCTCATCGCCAACCGCCTCCTGTCGCTGGTCTCAGCCACTGTCAACGGAATTCAACCCCGCCATTGCCGCCGTAGCGAGTTCATCGCTGAGCTAGGGTATGGACTCGATCACAGTGCTATCCTCGTCCAATTCCTAGCACATTGTGTTCTTATTGATTCTTGCCACGATTGAAACACTCCTATCCAGTCAATGCAATCCGTAGATTAGATGAGATTTGAAAATTTAGGGTTAGGTTTCTGCCGAAACCATCTCGGACCCACCGAGTTGAAAAACTCGGTCCCACCGATTTGGCTCATGCCATTGCACTAGTAACTCTCGGTCTGACTGAGAATTGCTAATCGGTGCGGCCGATTTTAGGACTTTGTGAAACCCTAGCAGTCTCGGTGCCACCGAACAGTGACTCGGTCCAACCGAGTTCATCAGTTTAGGTTCCAAAACTGCTTCGGTATCACCGAGTTTGAAAATCGGTTGATCCGAAATGCTTTCTGTGGAAAACTAAACCTGAATTTTTGGATCATTCTTTTGAAAAAAAATCTCTGCATTTTGTGATGCTCATCCACTCTATCTCATCTATAACTCTTCACAGGGTCAGCAGTCAGTGTTTGCAGCATGTCAGACCAGAGTGATAGTCAGAACAGGTCAGCAGGGCAGATTGACATGAGTGAGGGCACTAGTCCCTCAAGCTCTTCAGATGAAGGCAGCAGGAGCACTCCTAGCAACCTGCCTAAGGCTGCTACCAGGCAAAGGAAGAAGAGAACTTCAGACTCTGAAGATGAGGATTATAGAGCAGAAGAAGATGAGGCTACCTCCAAGAAAGTAGTACTCAAAAAGGAGTATGGCTCAGCAAAGCATACAAAGCCAGGCATGAAGATTAAAAGGCCAGCAGGAAGACAACCAATGTCCAAAGCCAGAGTGTCTACTCAAGCTCCTTTGGAAGCTCAAACCCAAGATCCCAGACCACAATGATGCTCATCCTGTGGCTGAAAACATGAAGATCAGAAGAGATAATGGGTTGAGGCTATGGAGAGAGACAGATCCATATGCCACAAGGAGAAGGACTGCTATTGATTACAGGTTCCATACAAAGGAACAACAGGACTTCTATGAGACTATCTTGCTGGATAAGAAGCCCATAGTTTGCGATATGAGATGGGTCAACTGGACCTACATGAAGGAGAACGCAGAACACTACCCTGGAGTATATGACAGCTTCAGTGTTTGTGGAGTTGCTGATTTTGTTGGGCAGAAGCTCACCAACTGGAACGACGAACTAATCATGCAATTCTACTCCACAGCACACTTTTATCCAGATGGGAGGATAGTTTGGATGTCTGAAGGTACAAGGTACCAGTCAACTATTGAGGAGTGGGCAAAACTGATAAATGCCCCAAAGGAAAATGATGATGACCTGGATGTATATGCCAAGAAGAAAATGGGACACAATACCATGGCACATATGTACAAGGAGATCCCAGACGAAGCCCTAGAGACTTTCTCTTTTGGATCAGTCCACTTTCTTCTGTGAGGGCTGCCTACAATCAATTGGATCCTAAGGCACACTCTATTGCCTAAGTCAGGTGACCACAACATGATCAGAGAGCATGCAATCAATATGTTGCATTTATTTGATGTGCCTCAGAACTTCAAGGTCATGATCCTTATAGTTGAAACCATTAAGAGGACTGCATCAGATCATAAGAGGAGTTGTGGATATGCCCCTCAGATTCAGGAGTTGATTAACTCAAAGATGGGCATAGGCAAATATCTATTGGATAAGGAACATTTTACACTTTATCCAGACTTTGAGGACAATGAGGTTGTCATGAATGAGAATGATCCATCATCAGTTCAAGCTCAAGAGAAGAAGGAGAAGGCAAGGAAGGAGAAGGCTGCCAAGATGCCAACTCAAGAGGAGGCATCTGAGTATTTCTTGAAGAACAAGCAGGAGCAGCTTGGTTACTTGATAGCATCATCTCTGAGGATAGAGAAGGGATTGTCCACCCTCACTCAAAATCAGGAGAGCTTGGAAAGAATCATGGAACAAAAATTCTATGATCTAGATGTCAAAGTGGCGAGATTCATCGGTTGTGGAGCAGCTGCAGGATGACATCTGAGGAGAGGAAGGGCAAGACTACCACTAATGTATTTGCCAGAGTGCCTAGAGCTCAGAGATCAGATGCAGTGCCAGTAGCAGACACTAGAGCAGCATCATCTGCACCAGCTACAGCTCCTACAGCTCCAGTGCAACCAACTCCTCCAGCTCCCTCTACATCAACTGAAGTCTTCGTCCAAGGAGCCATCTCTACACCACCACCTGAAGATCAAGCCTGAGAGTCGATCTAGCACTATGCATTTTCTATGAACTTTTGGGTAACTTATTGCCAAAGCGGGAGAAAAATGTATAGATCATAGGCTTCGAGAGAGAGAGAGTGTTGCTTTTGTTCTCTCTTGATTTGGTGGTTCAAACTCGTTTCAAACTCGTTTGCTTTTGATTGCTTGAGATACTATGCTATTCTTGTGAGACATTGATGATCATGTGTTTGATCATAAGCTACACTTATGCAAATTTGATGATATTATCTTATCTATCCTATGTGATCATTCACTTTGCTTGGTGATGAGTGCATGTATTCAATCTTTATCATTTTGAGCGTTCCACCAAGATGTATGTGACATGGAAGAGTAACCCATGAGCCTAATTCCTTGTGCATTTGCAGTCCAAAGCAAATCTTAATCTATGCACAAATTTAGGGGGAGCTCTTGCTTATTACATACTTCTCAAAGCGACGATGCTTTTCAATCTTATTATCATTTGTCGAAGCTTTGATCTATATGTTGTCATCAATTACCAAAAAGGGGGAGATTCAAAGTGCAACTATCCCTAGGTGGTTTTGGCAATTCATAACAACATATAGCTCATTGAGCTAATGCTATTCCAGGACTATTATTTCAGGAAAGCTCAATGAACGGCATGGCATGGATGATGAAAGTGGATCCCTCAAAATACTAAGGACAAAGGATTGGCTCAAGCTCAAAAGCTCAAGACTCTTCATTTTATATTTTAGTGATCCAAGATCACATTGAGTCTATAGGAAAAGCCAATACTATCAAGGAGGGATGAGGTGTTGCTTAATGAGCCTCTTGCTTCATGTGCTTAGTGATATGCTCCAAAACCCTCAGCTACTTTCTCACAATCCACAAATGACCTAAACCAAAAGCCAAAATCGGTCACACCGAATCTTCCTACCCGGCGCCACCGATTTCAAATGTCATAGCCACTGCCACAAACCCTAGGCAAATCGGTCCTACCGATAGGCATCTCTATCTCACCGAGATGGGATTGTAATCTCTCTGTTTCCCTTCGTAACGTTTCGGTCTAACCGAAGTGAGCGACCGGTCCCACAGAGACTGCAATGTAAACTCTCTGTTTCCCTTTTGTAACATTTCGGTCTCACCGAAAAGAGCAAATCGGTCCCATCGAGTTTACCTGACCAACTCTCTGAAAAGCTTATTACCAAAATCGGTCTCACCGAGTTTGTGTAATCGGTCTTACCGAGATTACGTTATGCCCTAACCCTAACCGAATCGGTCTCACCGAGTTGCATGTCAGTCCCACCGAAAATCACTAACGGTTACTAGGTTTACTAAATCGGTCCGACCGAGTCTGTTGAATCGGTCTCACCGAGTTTGGTAAATTGTGTGTAACGGTTAGATTTTGTGTGGAGGCTATATATACCCCTCCACCTCTTCTTCATTCGTGGAGAGAGCCATCAGACTAAACCTACACTTCAGCTTACCATTTCAGAGAAAGAACTACCTACTCATGTGTTGAGGCCAAGATATTCCATTCCTACCATATGAATCTTGATCTCTAGCCTTCCCCAAGCTGCTTTCCACTCAAACCCTCTTTCCACCAGATCCAAATCCTATGAGAGAGAGTTGAGTGTTGGGGAGACTATCATTGGAAGCACAAGAGCGAGGAGTTCGTCATCAACACACCATTTGTTACTTCTTGGAGAGTGGTGTCTCCTAGATTGGCTAGGTGTCACTTGGGAGCCTCCGACAAGATTGTGGAGTTGAACCAAGGAGTTTGTAAGCGCAAGGAGATCGCCTACTTCGTGAAGATCTACCGCTAGTGAGGCAAGTCCTTCGTGGGCGACGACCATGGTGGGATAGACAAGGTTGCTTCTTCGTGGACCCTTCGTGGGTTGAAGTCTCCATCAACGTGGAGGTACAATAGCACCACCTATCGGTACCACGCCAAAAACATCCGTGTCTCCAATTGCGTTTGAATCATCCAAACCCTTCCCTTTACTTTCTTGCAAGTTGCATGCTTTAATTTCCGCTGCCCATATACTCTTTGCATGCTTGCTTGATTTGTGTGATGATTGCTTGACTTGTCCTAAGATAGCTAAAATCTGTCAAACTCTAAAATTGGGAAAAGGTTAAGTTTTTAATTGGTCAAGTAGTCTAATCACCCCCCTAGACATACTTCAAGGTCCTACAGATGGCATAAGCTAGAACTATGGATCTTCAAGAGAACGGACCAATATTTAGGAGAAATTCTTCTTCGGTCTTCAAATGTTGAGAATGATGATGAGAACCACCATGAATTGTTGAGGCACTCTAGAATGAAGAATAGAAAGGTTGAACCAACGATGAAAAGAATTTGAAAGCGATCTTGGAGAAGGAATATGGCTGATGATACTTCATTCTTACGTCAAACTTCGAAAAGAATTTGGGAATAGCTCCGGGAAAATTAGAAGAGTCAGGTAAGATCCTGGGAAAAGACCTGTGGGTTAGGGCCCACTCAAAAGATACACCGTTGAATGATTAAAAGAAAGATTGCGCCGGTTTAATTAAATGGCTCAAAAGAGATAACAACCTCGAGATAGCTTGAACGGATTGGGAATGGAAATGCGAATCTTCTGAGATATCTTCAGCACTCCAGATAACATGAATAGCAAGAGGTGGATGATTAAGAGATGCACCAACATGAGAAAGCATTTGAAACGAGGAAAAGAATATGATCAACACTGAAAACTTGACTTGAGTCCACCGGAGAAGAAAAGAAGGAAGAATAATAGACTTGAAGCTTCCTTATCATCTTCATGAGAATCACCAGGTAAGAACATGGAGGAAAAGAATGAAGAGACTTCACATCAATAAAAATGATACTTGATTAAGAAATCTGAGTCCTTGAAGAAAAGGGTGGGAGGGTGGGAAAACAAAGGCAACTTGGGTCGGATGAAACAAACACCGTTGAGAAAAGCTTATAATTGATTTTGCGAATATTGGAATGATCGGATTTACTTGGAGAGAAGCACACCGGTTGGAAAGGATTGAAAAGACAACCTTGATGAACAAGAAGGATTAGCATCCACATAGAAATATGAGAACACCGCTTAGAATGAGGTATGGAATCAACACTTGACATTGAAGCAACTCAAATACCACAACTCAAAAATAAACAAAGGATTTGGCTTGTAGAATAAGCCGGAACAAATACATATGATAGAGATTTACCCAATCCCATATCCTGCATTTGTCAAAAAAGATACTCTAGGAGCTACTTGAATACCCACCTATAAACTCCCGAAACTTTCTGGTTATGCAATCTGGTGTTGGGGATACAGGGGACGCAATATATCTCACCCAAACTAACAATACCTAGATCCAACTGTATCCATCCGTCAACACATAACCAAGAAAACTCTGGAAATCGTGTACCTCAACCTTCAAAAAGCATCCGTCAACACATAACCAAGAAAACTCTGGAAATCCCGAACTCCCGCCCTAGTACTGGGTGGCGTCGAGGTGATCTCACCAACAAACTGCATAAAAGAGATTTTCGATGTCGGCGAAACTCAGGTATTCCAGAACTGCAACGATAAATTTGTGACAACAACACCTCGGAGCTCAACTCCCCGGGACACTGCCACAACCCCTAAATGTCAGGAGGCACCAAGAACAATGTTCTCGTCACAAAACCATCGGAACGATTCCAAGATACCCGCGTGATCCTAAAAAAAATCGTGAAAGTTGAGGAGAGGAGAGTTAAAACTTCTACGTCAGGGGGCCTCACCAGAGCGACGAAGGGACTGAGGAGTAAAAAGAATCCTACTCTCCGATATATATAATCCTAAGACTCAAAACATTTTTTTCTGGACTCAACAACGCCAGCAATTCGATCAAGCAGGGGGCTTCTAAGTCGGGGATGGCTCTGATTACCAACTTGTAACACCCACGATGCGGCTATATCTCTCACGTGTCGAGGCACGACTTAGAGGCATAACCGCATTGTAGGTTTTGTCGCAAGAAGGGTCATCTTCACACAATCCCATGTAATGAACAAGAGTGGGATAAGAGAGTTGGCTTACAATCGCCACTTCACATAATACATAAATAAATTCATACATCATTCAAGATACACACATAGACCGACTACGGTAAAATCCAAATGAAAAGAAGATAACCCCAAATGCTAGATCCTCGATCGACCCAACTGGGCTACACTACTGACCATTAGGAAACGAAACATAGTAACGACCAAGTTCCTCGTCGAACTCCCACTTGAGCTTGGTTGCGTCACCTGCACTGGTATCATCGGCACCTGCAACTGTTTTGGTAGAATCTGTGAGTCACGAGGACTCAGCAATCTCACACCCGCGAGATCAAGACTATTTAAGCTTATGGGTAGGAAAAGGAGTAATGTGGTGGAGCCGCAGCAAGCACTAAGCATATATGGTGGCTAACATACGCAAATGAGAGCAAGAAGAGAAGCAACGCATGGTCAAGAAGCTAGAAATGATCAAGAAGTGATCCTGAAGCTACTTACGTTCAAGCATAACACAAGACCGTGTTCTCTTCCCGGACTCCGCCGAAAAGAGACCATCACGGCTACACATGCGGTTGATGCATTTTAATTAAGTCAAGTGTCAAGTTATCTACAACCGAACATTAACAAATCCCATCTTCCACATAACCGCGGGCACGGCTCTCGAAAGTTTATACCCTGCAGGGGTGTCCCAACTTAGCCCATCACAAGCTCTCACGGTCAACGAAGGATATTCCTTCTCCCAGGAAGACCCGATCAGTCTCGGGATCCCGGTTACAAGACGTTTCGACAAAGCTAAAACAAGACCAGCAAGACCGCCCGACTGTGCCGACAAATCCCGATAGGAGCTGCACATATCTCGTTCTCAGGGCACACCAGATGAGACAGGCTACGAGTAAAACCAGACTTCGAGTTTCCCCGAGGTGGCCCTGCAGGCGGCTCGGTTCAGACCAACACTTAGAGGAGCACTGCTTCCGGGGCTAAATAAATATGACCCTCGGGCTCGCGAAAACCTAAGGGAAAGGTATAGGTGGTAGGTAGTCAAATGGTAAAACCAAGGTTGGGCCTTGCTGGAGGAGTTTTATTCAAAGCGAACTGTCAAGGGGGTCCCATAACCCCAACCGCGTAAGGAACGCAAAATCAAGGAACATAACACCGTTATGACGGAAACTAGGACGGCAAGAGTGCAACAAAACACCAGGCATAAGGCCGAGCCTTCCACCCTTTACCAAGTATATAGATGCATTAATTAAATAAGAGATATTGTGATATCCCAAAATATCCATGTTCCAACATGGAACCAACTTCAACTTCACCTACAACTAGCAACGCTATAAGAAGGGCTGAGAAAAAGCGATAAGTTAGCCAAACAACGGTTTCCTAGGAAAGGTGGGTTAGAGGCTTGACATGGCAATATGGGAGGCATGATATAGCAAGTGGTAGGTAGTGCGGCATAGCAATAGAGCGAACAACTAGCAAGCAAAGATAGAAGTGATTTCGAGGGTATGGTCATCTTGCCTGAGATCCTGCAAGGAAGAAGAACAGGTCCATGAAGTAGATGAACCAACGTAGTCGAACGGATCCTCACAAACGCGACGTTATCGGAACTAACCCGAAGAAGTAACACCGGAAAGAAGCAAACAACATGGTAAACAACCATCACATAAACATGGCATGATGCACAATCAAGTATGATGCATGTCCAGTTTAATGAGGCATGGGATGACAAAGTGCACAAACAATACTACAAATTAAGCGGAGCTCAATATGCAATGAGTTGCATATTAACGAAACACCATATCAAATATTTAGTTCTCTCTCGTTTATGTACCCAACAATATTAAATGTTGATCAACATGGCAAGAGGTGAAGCATAAGTAAACTAACTATTTAGGCAAGTTTAAATGAGGCCGGATATAACAAACAACAATTCCGGAAAATCCCCATATGCACCTTTTGAACTTAATGCAAACAACAGTTTTAACCATTTAAATGTTATTATCATGATGCGGATGACATATGCAAGTCTTATGCCATTTTATGAAAATGTTTACATGAGCATGTTATGAAGCACTTGGTCACCATGGCGGAACAAAAGTGGTGCCACGGCAACGGCAACGCCAGCGGAAATGGTGCCACGCCAACATTCCGGTTCCGACAACTCATTGAGATATCGATGCCAAAGAAGCAAGTGCGCGGATGTGCGGAACATGCTAGAGATGGTGGGGTGATCCCGATTACCGGGTTCCCACATGTTGGTGGCATGGCAAACGAGGAGTAACGTGCAAAGACAACTCGGAAACGATGCAACCATGGGCATCTCATACATCACTCATGCATTCGTTCACGGGCGTCGTCTTGTCATTTTACCTTTGAAGCGTGTATTTCCGGAGCAGATCTGGTTCGATGTGGTGTAGGGGAAGTAGACGTTCTCTGAATGGTCGTAGTGGAAGTAGTGGTACACGGTGACGGTAGTGGCACATCTTGTAGTGGAACTTGGGCGTAGTGGTACACGTTTCGTAGAGGGACTTGACGAATCCGAGTAACTTGGGGTCGATGGTAGTCGTTCACATTCATAGTCGCACAAGTTTCCGTAGATGTTTGGGGTCACGGCGAGGAACTCGGCGTTTCGGTGCGGTGTAGGGGGTACATGTCGAATGTCGTCGTGGTACTTGGCGTTTCGGTCAGTACTCGTCCGAGCATCCGTGTGGTCTTAGCCGGTGGTGTACTTGGCGAATCCAGATGTATTGGTAGTGGTACTTGGCGAATTCCATGCTCGGTGACCGTTGGACTTGGCGTCAACAGCAATAGGGGCGCGATGCAGGAGGCTGGTTCCGAGCGGGACTTGCAGCGGCAGTGGCGGAAACTTGGCACGGCGGTCTCACGAGGTATGGGGAGGCTTGAGGCGGCAGCGTCGAGGAGGAAGACCGCCGACGCAGTTGCGGGCACCGAGAGGCGTGGCTCCGACGGGCAGGGTCGGAGACGAGGTGCAGAAGGGCGGCGAGGGACACACCGACGGGGACGGCCTGAAACTGCTGTTGGTGGCGCTCGTGGCCATGGGACGCGGAAGCCGAGGTCGAAGGCGAGGCGCGGTGGAGGTTCGAGCGCGGCGTAGGCGAGAGGGTGCTGGCGCGCGGCGCATGGTGGGGGTGGTGGGGAGCTCCGGCAACAACGAGCTGCAGGAGGCCGGCCTTGGAGTGTCGGTGCTTGAGGCAAGGAGCAGGAGACGACGCAGACGAAGTTGTGCGGGTGCGGGGACCTTCTCCGTTGAGGCAGAAGAAGGCCGGAGCAGGAGCGGCGCGGGTTGGCGAGGTGGTAGCGGGGGCTCCAGACAGCGCGGAGGCGGAGAGGTGCGACGACGGCGGTTTCGGGCCGGATCAAGGAGGAGGGAGGCGAGGGGATTGGGCGCAGGGAGCTCCTCTCCCTGGCTCGATGCGTGCGTGTGTATGTGGCGGCGGGCAGAGGGAACGAGAGGGAGAGGTATCGAGCAGGGGGGTCGGGCTAGGGTTAGATGGGGGCTGCTGGGCCTTTGGGGATCATTGGGCCAGGGAGGCCGGCCCAGCGGAGAGGGAAACTGCCAGAGGCCTGGTCGCCTGGTGAAAAGAAAAGAAAAAAAGGGTGTCTCATTGGAAAAGAAAAGAGGGGCCAAAGGATTCATTTGGAGGTCTAAATAAATCCCAATTTAACTGAAATTTGGCAAGCAACCTCACTAGAATATATCATGGCTCCACAAGAAGAATTGGAGCCAAAAGGAGAATAGAGCAAAGATGTGAATATTCTGAAATGAAAGGAACTTTAAAATGCAAGTGGGTTGTGGTTAATTCCAAATTAATGGAATAATTATTTTATAGCTCCCTAATAATATTGGGAGGATATATGTTATAAAGATAAATCACCATGTGAATTCCCTCAAATTAAATAGATCAAAAGATCTATGCAATTTATTTAGTTGAGGTTTTAAAAGTTAAATGACATGCTGGCATGATGACATGATGCAATGCAAAAAATAAATAGATCAAGCACCAATGAAACACACGGAGGTCACGAAAATATGGAAGTCTTCTGGAGCGTCGGTCTTGGGGCGTCACAGTGGATCAGACGGACGACAAGGCCCAAGGCCCAGCAGGCCGGCTTAAGATGAAAGGCGTGAGGAATATTTTCCTTACAAAGAATCAAGACCCGGACTTGTATCCGGATTGTAATAGAGAATAAGCTAGTTCTAATCCTACTAGGACTCTACATGTAAGCCGCCCCTTTAACTTATATAAGGAGGGGCAGGGTTCCCCAAAGAGGGGCAAGTAAGAAACAATCTCTTGGGCTAGACACAAGAAAGGAGAGCTGGCTTATGCGGCGACTTCCTCATGAGCATAATGAGACCTAGCCACAAACAACATGTCGGGTTATTACCGGATGATGTTTCCCGGGGCCCGAAGCTGTCTAAATCCTTGTCTTGTGTGTCGCGTCTCTCGTCCCGATCAACCCCTCTCAAGCTACTACATAGATGCGTTGGCCTCACGACTAAGTCCTCACACTAGGACATCTGCCGTGACAATTCCATGACAAATGCCACATACACAAATTGAAACGCTTGTTGTGGAGAGAAAAAGATAATCACTCCACTATGTATGTACGCAGGGGCCTGGACGCTTGCTTTACTAGGGTTGCTCTCTTCATTCTCTCATCCTCTCAAGATATAAACAAGACAGCGGTAGCGACATTTTCTCTCTCTCACCGCTGGTCACAGATCTGGTCGGATCCCTTCGGCTGGTGTGTGTAGAGGACTAGGTGCATCGTTCACGCGGTCATCACCGGCGAGGGAAGAAACCCACAGCTGTTGGAGGGGCCCGATCCTCTGCCTATGCCGTTCTCTCCGACACAGCGCCGGCTCGGGAGATCCTCCGACCCTTCTTCCTCCCTGCCATATTGTCCGCAGATCCGACCTGCCGCTGCTGACATCCCGACGACCCTCAGGAATAAGTTCTTTGAAAGCGGCCTTGCTCTACTGCCCCAGCTCCCCATGTGTCTGCATGTGCATCTTTTTCTACTCCCATCAACTCTTCGAAAGCCACCTAATTTTTTTGTATTATTAGAGGTAAAGCTACTTCATGCATTCAAATCTAGGACTTTGTTCAAACAACCATGAAAGGGGGGAAAGTTGTAGCATGAATCTAGGACTTGATTCAAAGAGGAAATAATATGGTGAAAGTAGTAGAGACCGTTTACCCAACCGGTCTCTTGGTTGAAAAGGGAAATAATGGGAAAACACAGTACAAACTGGATAAGGAACAAATCTATTATTGCTTGAAAAAAGGATAGAAAGTGGTTGCTGGTGGATAAGTCAACAGAGTATGTCCAGGATTAGATTTGTTGCCCTCACATAGTAAAAGGTCTCCAGGATTAGAATTGCTGCCCTCACATAGTAAAAGGTCTCAGGATTAGATCTGCTGCCCTCACATAGTAAAAGGTCTCCAGGATTAGATTTGCTGCCCTCACATAGTAAAAGATCTCCAGGATTAGATTTGCTGCCCTCACATAGTAAAAGGTCTCCAGGATTAGGTTTGCTGCCCTCACATAGTAAAAGTTCTACAGGATTAGATTTGCTGCCCTCACATAGTAAAAGGTCTCCTGGATTAGATTTGCTGCCCTCACATAGCATGAACAGACTCGACATCACCACTTTATGCCTCCTTGTAGGTACATTGTGCTGATGTGTCCACTGTCGCATGTCCTTATACCAACCTTTTGCTGTTTTTAATGTAAGGGCGCATGTAAAATGAAGCGATCACACTGTTACCTTAGGGACATGTCTAACCAGTGTTATTGTTAATCTAATGCCTCCAGTGATAAGATGCAATTAAACTGTGTTACAAATGGTACTCCTGTTGTTTTCCACAGTTTGATAAGTAAGTTGCTCCTTTACGCTGCTGAGTGTCCTGGTGTCCCCACGGTCCCATGCCCTTAAACCAACTCTTTAGCTGCTATTGATTTACTATATCTGGTAAACAAGCAATGCCACCATTAAAGTAATCCCATATTTGAGGAATCTCATTGTTGATCGTAATGCTTCTGGTAACATGAAGCATTCTCGACGTTTAAAATTTCTCGTCCTTGCGTGATTGCCATGAACATAATTAAGATGCTTCTTTTCATTTCGTATATGTTTCGTATATTCTTATTGACCAGCAGCTGTTTACTTTCTATCTTCTTGTGCAGATAGGGATATCCATTTCACCTTCTTGCTATTCTGACCTTTTGGTGAACTGCACAAAACACTTTTTTTTGAATGAATGTCTTGTGCAGTTCAACTAAAAAGTCAGTTGGGCAACATCTCTCAATTTTGGTGGAACTGCACAAAATGGTGATTGGAGTTTCCAAAATCTCCGTCAAATTCTGCTGGTAATCTCGTGTAACATCTTATTAGCCTTTGCAAGATGATACGTCATTGTCACCACAATGGCACTTTATTTTAGTGGAACTGCACAAAAGGATAAGCAAATTATAGTTGCACCTTACATGAGCTGGACAACCAACCTTAATGTTCCTCAATTTTAGTGCAACTACTAAAGAAGAACCTGCCAGCTCACGAGAGCAAGTACTTCTTGCTAGCTGAATGATGCAATCTTTGCTTCATTTCAGGTGAACTGCAGAAAAAGGCGCATGAATTGAATCATGGAACTCCAGGCTGGCCTCATCCGAGTGGAGCTGCAGGTTGAGTTCAAGGAATGCCATTATTATAGTAAGCATGCTCTTCTTACTTGTGTTGTGCAAATAGGAATACTCAACTACAGATGTTGTGATGGTCAAGAGCATTCGCCAAGTTCTTCGATTGTATGACATGGCTAGGCAAGATGGATTTAATCCTGATATTCACTTTATCAAAAGGCTCTAATGGGTTGGTTCTGGATCTTGCAAGCTGGGAATCAATGAGATGTGTAGGCATCTTTGTTGTACTTATTATTTGAATCTTTTTTGTTGGTGCTGAATCTTGCAAGCTGGGAATCAATGAGATGTGTAGGCATCTTTGTTGTACATATTATTTGGATCTTATTTGTTGGTTCTGAATCTTGCAAGCTGGGAATCAATGAGATGTGTAGGCATCTTTGTTGTACTTATCATTTGGATCTTATTTGTTGGTTCTGAATCTTGCAAGCTGGGAAACACGTCATGATGATGTAGAGGACAACAACCATAACAAACAGTTCAAACTTGGTAGTATTATCTATGTGAAAGTGTGACAAATGTGCTGATCGTGTGCGTCCTGAGAATAATAATTCTAATTGTTGTGCATGTTGATCCTGTGGCACTGATAGAACAAGCCAATGCATTGCTTGTTTTAAGTATAAATTTCTATTAAAGCTAATTAAATTTAAGTAAATGACCACTAACTCCTGTTATTACAGTACCAATACAGACCCGCTCGTGAACCGACGTGTGGCCGGAGTAGGTTTCTTAATGGAGGCATTTGAATGCACCGAGGGTGCATCTTCTGCTGGGCGTGCATCAGATGAGGGAGGGGTAGTAACTGTTGTCGCTTGTACACACTCAGTTTACTGTTGAATCCAGTTCCCCAAGAGCTGAAAACGAACTGCTACCGCCGCCTACCCACTCGTTCAGTTGAAGAGACTCTATTGGCGATCCGAGGGGTGAACCTGCTGGATATGGACTTCAGCAAGGAGTTCCCATTTGAGTTCGCCGTTTAGTCCTCTGGCTGCACCAAGTTGAATGTGATGTACACCAACGATCCAGACTCGATGAAGCTCTGCATCGCCGAGTTCAAGAAGTACCTACAGGATGAGAAAGCACAAGGTTGCAGGACTAGACCTTGTGACCATCCATTCGTCTCCTGATAGGGACCAGTGGATCACCGTCGCCCAGGTATGTGTGTGGGACGAGGTTCTCATCTGCCACTTCTGTAGGGCCATCAGAGGTTCTGGAGCATTCGCCCGTTTCATTGGCAGCGCCGACTGCACCTTCGCTACAGTGGAGAGAAGGAAGAACACGACGATTCGGCCATCTGATGCAACAAGCTTGTTTACATCTAGAAGCAATACAAGATCATCAACAACGGGCAGGAGAAGGACTCCGTGGTTGACCTCACCGAGGCCATCATCGACCCCTGATACGCCAACATGAAAGAAGACAACGATACACAGGATCTGAACATGTGGGAGGTACCTCTGAATCTAGCCTACATAACCTACGCGGCCAAGGATGCATACGCATTCTACGACATGTACAGGCAGGTCTTGGACATGAGGGCGTGTCTGCTTCCCGTTACCAACGAGTACACGGACAGCCGCATCATCATGATCAAGCATGCCAGGAAGGTCTAGATGTTGTACTTTATATATTTATAAGCACCTTTATCATCTGAGTGTTTCATGCATTGGCCTATGTGTCGTAATTATCTGTTTTGTCCAAAATATTTCTTTTAAGAACCCATTAACCTGTTTGCTTTTTTTAGTGGCTATTCACTTATGTATGTAACTAGTTCACTTGTCCGTTAAAGAAACTAGTTCACTCAGCTGCCGTGCTTTGAATCTCCTTCCTCCCAACATATTCCCCTCCTCAGGTGGACCCAGCAGGTCTCGTACACAGACATATGGGACCAACCACCTATCCATTTGTATTTCTTTATTTTGTTCAATCTTTCGTCCTCTTCCTATACAACGGCGGGCCATCATAGCCTATGGTGTTGGCCAGGCCATCCCTCTACTACCATGATACATCCATTTTGAATCATGCTTTTATATCAATATTTATTGCATTATGGGCTGTTATTACACATTATGTCACAATACTTATGCCTATTCTCTCTTATTTTACAAGGTTTACATAAGGAGGGAGAATGCCGGCAGCTGGAATTCTAGGCTAGAAAAAGGAGAAAATATTAGAGACCTAATCTGCACAACTCCAAAGGTCGCGAAACTCCACGGAAGTTGTTTTTGGAAATAATAAAAAATACTGAGCGGAAGAAATACCAGAGGGGGCCCACACCCTGGCCACGAGGGTGGGGGCGCGCCCTACCCCCCTGGGTGCGCCCCCTGCCTCATGGGCCCCCTGTTGGCCCTCCGTTGCCCATCTTATGCTATATGAAGTCTTTCGTCCGATAAAAGAATCATAAGAAAGCTTTCAGGACGAGACTGCGCCCCCACGAGGCGGAACCTTGGCGGAACCAATCTAGGGCTCTGGTGGAGCTGTTCTGCCGGGGACACTTCCCTCCGGAAGGGGGAAATCATTGCCATCGTCATCACCAACGATCCTCTCATCGGGAGGGGGTCAATCTCCATCAACATCTTCACCAGCATCATCTCCTCTCAAACCCTAGTTCATATCTTGTATCCAATTCTTGTCTCTAAGTCTGGGGTTGGTACCAGTAGGTTGCTAGTAGTGTTGATTACTCCTTGTAGTTGGTGCTAGTTGGTTTATTTGGTGGAAGATCATATGTTCAGATCCTTTATTCATATTAATACTCCTCTGATTATGAACATGAATATGCTTTGTGAGTAGTTACGTTTGTTCCTGAGGACATGGGAGAAGTCTTGATATTAGTAGTCATGTGAATTTGGTATTCGTTCGATATTTTGATGAGATGTATGTTGTCTCTCCTCTAGTGGTGTTATGTGAACGTCGACTACATGACACTTCACCATTATTTGGGCCTAGAAGAAGGCATTGGGAAGTAATAATTAGATGATGGGTTGCTAGAGTGACAGAAGCTTAAACCCTAGTTTATGCGTTGCTTCGTAAGGGGCTGATTTGGATCCATAAGCTTCATGCTATGGTTAGGTTTACCTTAATACTTCTTTTGTAGTTGTGGATGCTTGCAATAGGATTTAATCATAAGTGTGATGCTTGTCCAAGTAAGGACATCACCCAAGCACCGGTCCACCCACATATCAAATTACTTTGAACGCGAATCATATGAACGTGGTGAAAACTAGCTTGATGATAATTCCCATGTGTCCTCGAGAGCGCTTTTTTCTATATAAGAGTTTGTCCAGGCTTGTCCTTTGCTACAAAAAGGATTGGGTCACCTTGCTGCACTTTATTACTTTTGTTACTCGTTGCTCGTTACAAATTATCTTATCACAAAACTATATGTTACCCTTAATTTCAGTGCTTGCAGAGAATACCTTGCTGAAAACCGCTTATCATTTCCTTCTGCTCCTCGTTGGGTTCGACACTCTTACTTATCGAAAGGACAACGATAGATCCCCTATACTTGTGGGTCATCAAGACTCTTTTCTGGCGCCGTTGCCGGGGAGTGAAGCGCCTTTGGTAGGTGGAATTTGGTAAGGAAAATTTTATATAGTGTGCTGAAATTTACTGTCACTTGTTACTATGGAAAGTAATCCTCTGAGGGGCTTGTTCGGGGTATCTTCACCCCGACCAATAGAGCAAAGAGTTGCTCCTCAACCTACTGAACCTACTGAAAATTAAAATGTCTACATTGAAATTCCTTCGGCTATGGTAGAAAAACTGCTAGGTAATCCTTTTGCAGGAGATGGAACATTACATCCTGATGAGCACCTAATCTATGTGAATGAAGTTTGTGGACTATTTAAGCTTGCAGGTATGCCCGATGAGGTTATTAAGAAGAAGGTCTTCCCTTTATGTTTGAAGGGAGATGCATTGACATGGTATAGACTATGTGATTATATGGGATCATGGAACTACAAGCGATTGAAATTGGAATTTCATCAGAAGTTTTATACTATGCATCTTGTTCATCATGATCGTAATTATATATATAATTTTTTGCCACGCGAAGAAGAAAGCATCGCTCAAGCTTGGGGGAGGCTTAAGTCAATGTTATATTCTTGCCCCAATCGTGAGCTCATGATTATTCAAAAAATTTAATGCTCGGCTTTCTCATAACAATTGCATCATGCTCGATACTTCTTGTGCTGGCTCTTTTATGATGAAGACTATTGAATTCAAATGGGATTTATTGGAAAGAATTAAATGCCACTCTGAAGATTGGGATCTCGACGAAGGTAAGGAGTCAGGTATGACACCTAAGTTTGATTGTGTTAAATCTTTTATGGATACCGATGTTTTCCGTAAATTTAGCACTAAATATGGACTTGACTCTGAGATAGTAGCCTCTTTTGTGAATCTTTTGCTTCTCGTGTTGATCTCCCTAAGGAGAAGTGGTTTAAATATCATCCTCCCATAGAAGTACAAGTAGCTGCACCTATTAAAGTTGAAGAAAAAACTATCACTTATAATGATCCTATTGTTCCTACTGCCTATGTTGATAAACCACCTTTCCCTGTTAGAATGAAGGATCATGCTAAAGCTTCAACTGTGGTTCGTAAAAGCAATATTAGGACTTATACACCTCCTGAGCAAGTTAAAGTTGAACCTAATATTGCTATTGTTAAAGATCTCTTGGCTGATAATATTGATGGGCATGTTATTTACTTCTGTGATGAAACTGCTAGAATTGCTAAACCTTGTGCTAAAGATAAACATAGACCTATGGTAGGCATGCATGTTATTTCTGTTAAAATAGGAGATCATTGTTATCATGGCTTGTGTGATATGGGTGCTAGTGCTAGTGCAATACCTATTGACTTATACAAAGAAATTATGCATGATATTGCACCTACTGAGTTAGAAGAAATTGATGTCACAATTAAACTTGCCAATAGAGATAATATTTCACCAATTGGGATTGTTAGAGATGTTGAAGTCTTGTGTGGGAAAACTAAATTTCCTGCTGATTTTCTTGTTCTTGGTTCCCCACAAGATAGCTTTTGTCCCATTATATTTGGTAGACCCTTCTTAAATACCGTTAATGCTAAGATTGATTGCTAAAAAGATGTTGTTACTATTGGTTTAGGTGATATGTCGCATGAGTTTAATTTCTCTAAATTTCGTAGACAACATCGTGAAGAGGAATTGCCTAGTAAAGATGAAATTATTGGTCTTGCTTCTATTGCCGTACCTCCTAGTGATCCTTTAGAACAATATTTGCTAGACCATGAAAATGATATGTTTATGAATGAAGAAGGGAAATAGATGAAGTGTTCTTTAAACAGGGTCCTATTCTGAAAAACAACTTGCCTGTTGAAATCTTAGGGGATCCTCATCCACCCAAGGGTGATCCCGTGTTTGAGCTTAAACCATTGCTTGATACTCTTAAATATGCTTATCTTGATGAAAAAAAGATATATCCTATTATTATTAGTGCTAACCTTTCAGAGAAGGAGGAAGAAAAATTATTGAAAACTCTGAAGAAGCACCGTGCTGCTATTGGATATACTCTTGATGATCTTAAGGGCATTAGTCCCACTCTATGTCAACACAAAATAAATTTGGAGAAAGATGCCAAACCAGTTATTAATCACCAACGATGCCTGAATCCTAAGATGAAAGAAGTGGTAAGAAAGGAAATATTAAAGCTCCTTGAGGCAGGTATAATTTATCCCGTCGCTGATAGTCAGTGGGTAAGTCCTGTCCATTGTGTTCCTAAGAAGGGAGGTATTACTGTCGTTCCTAATGATAAAGATGAATTGATTCCGCAAAGAATTATTACAGGTTATAGGATGGTAATTGATTTCCACAAATTAAATAAAGCTACTAAAAATATCATTACCCCTTGCCATTCATTGATCAAATGCTAGAAAGATTATCCAAACATACACATTTTTGCTTTCTAGATGGTTATTCTGGTTTCTCTCAAATACCTGTGTCAGCTGATGATCAAGCTAAGACCACTTTTACTTGTCCTTTCGGTAGTTTTGCTTGTAGACGTATGCCTTTTGGTTTATGTAATGCACCTGCTACCTTTCAAAGATGCATGATGGCTATATTCTCTGACTTTTATGAAAAGATTTGTGAGGTTTTCATGGACGATTTCTCCGTTTATGGATCCTCTTTTGATGACTGCTTGAGCAACCTTGATCGAGTTTCACAGAGATGTGAAGAAACTAATATTGTCTTGAACTGGGAGAAGTGCCACTTTATGGTTAATGAAGGCATTGTCTTGGGGCATAAAATTTCTGAAAGAGGTATTGAAGTTGATAAAGCTAAAGTTGATGCTATTGAAAAGATGTCGTGTCCCAAGGACATCAAAGGTATAAGAAGTTTCCTTGGTCATGCCGGCTTTTATAGGAGGTTCATTAAGGACTTCTCAAAAATTTCTCGGCCTCTGACTAATTTATTACAAAAAATATATACCATTTGTCTTTGATGATGATTGTGTAGAAGCATTTGAAATACTTAAGAAAGCATTGATTTCTGCACCTATTGTTCAGCCACCTGATTGGAATTTACCCTTTGAAATTATGTGTGATGCTAGTGATTATGCTGTAGGTGTTGCTCTAGGGCAAAGAGTCGATAAGAAATTAAATGTTATTCAATATGCTAGTAAAACTCTAGACAATGCTCAGAGAAATTATGCTACTACTGAAAAATAATTCTTAGAAGTTGTATTTGCTTGTGATAAGTTTAGACCTTATATTGTTGATTCTAAAGTAACTATTCACATAGATCATGCTGCTATTAAATATCTTATGGAAAAGAAAGATGCTAAACCTAGACTTATTAGATGGGTTCTCTTGCTACAAGAATTTGATTTGCATATTATTGATAGAAAGGGAGTTGAGAACCCCGTTGCAGACAACTTGTCTAGGTTAGAAAATGTTCTTGATGACCCACTACCTATTGATGATAGCTTTCATGATGAACAATTAAATGCCATAAATGCTTCTCGTACTGCTCCATGGTATGTTGATTATGCTAATTACATTGTTGCTAAATTTATACCACCTAGTTTCACATACCAGCAAAATAAAAAGTTTTTCTATGATTTGAGATATTACTTTTGGGGTGACCCGCATCTTTATAAAGAAGGAGTAGATGGTGTTATTAGACGTTATGTACCTGAGCATGAACAGGAACAGATCCTACGCAAGTGTCACTCCGAGGCTTATGGAGGACACCACACTGGAGACAGAACTGCACATAAGGTATTGCAATCCGGTTTTTATTGGCCTACCCTCTTCAAGGGTGCCCGTAAGTTTTTCCTATCTTGTGATGAATGTCAAAGAACTGGTAATATTAGTAGACGTCAAGAAATGCCTATTAATTATTCACTTGTTATTGAACCATTTGATGTTTGGGGCCTTGACTATATGGGTCGTTTCCTGCCTCTAATGGATATACACATATTTTAGTTGATGTTGATTACGTTACTAAGTGGGTAGAGGCTATTCCAACTAGTAGTGCTGATCATAACACTTCTATTAAGATGCTTAAAGAAGTTATTTTTCCGAGGTTTGGAGTCCCTAGATATTTAATGACTGATGGTGGTTCACATTTTATTCATGGTGCTTTCCGTAAAATGCTTGCTAAGTATGATGTTAATCATAGAATTGCATCTCCTTATCACCCACAGTCTAGTGGTCAAGTAGAATTGAGTAACAGAGAACTCAAATTAATTTCGCAAAATAGTGTTAATATATCTAGAAAGAATTGGTCCAAGAAACTTGATGATGCATTATGAGCCTATAGAACTACATATAAAAATCCTATGGATATGTCTCCGTATAAAATGGTTTATGGAAAAGCATGTCACTTTCCTCTCGAACTAGAACATAAGGCATATTGGGCTATTAAAGAGCTCAACTATGATTTTAAACTTGCCGGTGAGAAGAGGTTATTTGACATTAGCTCACTTGATGAATGGAGAACCCAAGCCTATGAGAATGCCAAGTTGTTTCAAGAAAAAGTTAAAAGATGGCATGACAAAAGGATACAAAAGTGTGAGTTTAATGTAGGTGATTATGTATTGCTATACAACTCTCGTTTAAGATTTTTTGCAGGAAAACTTCTCTCTAAAAGGGAAGGTCCTTACGTTATCGAGGAGGTCTATCATTCCGGTGCCATAAAAATCAACAACTTCGAAGGCACAAATCCGAAGGTGGTGAACGGTCAAAGAATCAAAACATTATATCTCAGGTAATCCCATAAATGTTGAAACCAATGTTATTGAAACCGTAACCCCGGAGGAATACATAAGAGGAACTTTCCAGAATGTTTCAGACTCCGAAAAGGAATAGGTATGTGGTACGGTAAGTAAACCGACTCCAAAACAGTTCTAATGGCAATTTTTCTCCGTTTTGGAATATTTAGAAAAATAGAAAAATAAGAAGTAGTCCGGGAAGGATACGAGGGCTCCACGAGGGTGGAGGGCGCGCCCTACCCCCCTAGGCGCGCCTCCTACCTCGTGGGCACCTCGTGCGCTCTCCGGACTCCGTTTTCTTGCACGATACGTATTTTGGTCGGTAAAAAATTCATTATATAATCTCCCCAAGGTTTTGACTCTTGTATCATGCAATTGTCCACTGTTCTTTTTTCGAGCTGTTTTCTGGCAGGGTTGTCAAGGCCAGGCATCATGTCGTCCCCCTCCTCCAACAATGGTGACAACTATGCTTGGCTAATGAAGATAGAGCTGAAGAGGGAAGAACCCGTGGAGATCAAAAAGGATGAAGGGATCAAGAAGGCCACGGAGGACCAAGTTGCGGCAGCAGAAGACACCCTTCAACTTGATCACAATCTTCTTACCCCAACTGAGATCGAAGCTTTCAAGATGATTGAGTTAGCTCGTATACAAAACAAGTATCTCACACATGAAAATATTTTGTTGAAGGAGCATATCGTCGCACTCAAGGGCATTATCCGCAAGTTGGAGGATATCTTGCGCTCGATGTGCGACTACCCATCGTCAACAACTCCACCATCTTCTTCACCAACAAAGGAGACATAACCATATGGGTATGGGCGCTCCCCTTGGCAACTGCCAAGCTTGGGGGAGGTGCCCAGGTATCGTATCACCACCACATCTCCTATCTTTACCGTTTTTCTTGGTTCGATCCTTTTAGTAATATTTTTATCTAGTAGAATAAAGCTTTACTATGATTTAGTTTTGAGTTTTGCTTTATGATCCCTCTATGTAATCGAGTCCGTGAGCTATATAATCAAGATTATTGTTGAGTCAAGGGCTTGATTATTTTGCTATGATCTTGAGTGAATAAAAGAAAAGAGAAAGAATAAAAAGAAAACAAAGATATAATATTGATCTTATGGAGTTGCATCGGATGGCGGAGCCGGTCATGTAGGACCTCTATGTCCGGATCTGGCCTTCGGAAATGCTGGCGAGCAGCTACTTCGGCTTAGTGTAGAAGCTATGCGACGCCGTGCCCCAGATTGATGCTTTGAAGCGCTCCATATGCATCAAGGGAGCTCAGATAGCCTTTGCGAAGACCATGGTGCATTGGTCGAAGATCAAGCCAGTGGAGATGGCCACTGGACCCTCGTCCCTTGGGAAGGATCATAGGAGCACTAAGCAGTATTTTCCCATCATAATGGATGGTGCTCGGGCGATAGA
Source organism: Aegilops longissima (assembly GCA_021605205.1). Lineage (NCBI taxonomy): Eukaryota > Viridiplantae > Streptophyta > Magnoliopsida > Poales > Poaceae > Aegilops > Aegilops longissima. The sequence goes on from CM038682.1 coordinate 403,555,453, forward strand.
GGCATTTGATCTATCAACCTACTACAATTTATTTCACGTCCGTTTTGCCAACTTCTGGTGTCGTTACCCGAAAGGGATTGACAACCCCTTTAACACGTCGGGTTGCGAGTAGTTGTTATTTGTGTGCAGGTGTTGTTTAAGTTATGTTGCCTGGTTCTCCTACTGGTTCGATAACCTTGGTTTCATCACAGAGGGAAATACCTACCGCTGCTGTGCTGCATCATCCCTTCCTCTTTGGGTAAATACCGACGTAGTCTTAGCGGACATCAAAAGGAAATTCTGGCGCCGTTGCCGGGGAGGATCTTCAACATATACCTGGTTCCTAATCACAAATCTCATCTCCTCGCAATTTACATTGTTTGCCATTTGCCTCTCGTTTTCCTCTCCCCCACTTCACAAAAATTTGCCGTTTTATTCGCTCCTATTTTTTGTTCGCCGTTTTTTTGCCGGATCTGTTTTTGTGTGCGTTGTTGTTTGTGTAGTCATGATGCCTCAAAGAAAATATTATGATGTTCCTTACCCAAATATTTTGCTTGAAATTGAGAGAAGAAGTAAGGAATATATGACTACACAATTTGAGCATAATAAGTATTTCACTGAAGAACTTAAGGAGCACTCTGTTGTGCTTGATGCTATAACAAAACAACTTGATGATATTAGTAGAGAAGTTTGCAATCTCCAATCTAAGTATGCTTTTGCCGAAAGTTTGCTAGGAAAAATATCCGATGCACAAGCTACCCTAGTAAATCAAATGGCCGCTAAACCAATCTCATTAGAAGATAAAAATGAAGATCTTAAAGTGTTGGTGTTTCTTATATTGATTCCTTGTTTAGTAAAGTTAAGATTGATGAAAAAGGGACTGGAGTAGAGTCAACTTTAGTTAGAAGGCGTCCTGATAATTCGGAGGGTGAAAATCATGTTGAGAAAATTGATAAAAGTGGGTTTGAAGAGATCAAGACTTTAAGTAGTGATGTGCCCACTCTTTTGGATTACAAAGACTTTAATTATGATAGTTGCTCTTTGATTGATTGTATTTCTTTGTTGCAATCCATGATAAATTCACCCCATGCTTATGAACAAAATAAAGCTTTTACTAAACATATTGTTGATTCTATGATGAAAGCTTTTGAAGAAAAATTGGAATTAGAAGTTTCAATTCCTAGAAAATTGCATGATGAATGGGAACCTACTATCAAAGTAAAGATTAAAAATTATGAGTGTTTTGCTTTGTATGACTTGGGTGCTAGTGTTTCTACAATTCCAAAATCCTTATGTGATGTGCTTGGTCTTACAGATCTTGAAGAATGCTCTTTAAATTTGCACTTGGTGGATTCTACTATTAAAAAGCCTATGGGAAGAATTAATGATGTTCTTATTCTTGCAAATAGGAATTATGTGCCCATAAATTTTATTGTTCTTGATATTGATTGCAATCCGTCTTGTCCAATTATTCTTGGTAGACCTTTTTACACACTATTGGTGCCGTGATTGATATGGAAAAAGGCTATATTAAGTTCCAATTTCCTTTGAGGAAGGGTATGGAACACTTCTCTATAACAAGAATTAGGCTACCATATGAATCAATCATGAGGGCATCTTATGGATCTCAAAACAAAGATGAGAAAACTTAGATCCTTGCTTTATGCCTAGCTAAGGGTGTAAAACTATAGCGCTCGTTGGGAGGCAACCCAAGGAATAAAATTTATTTTTGCCTTTTGCTTTCTGTTCTTGAGTGTTTGCACAATTATGCTACTGTTATGATTGTGTTTTTCGTGTTTTAATTAGTGTTTGTGCCAAGTAAAGCCTTTAGGATCTTCTTGGGTGATAGTTGTTTGATCTTGCTAAAAATAGAAACTTTTGCACCCACGAAAAAAAATTCTTATTTTTAACCAGAGCGTGATAAAATACCATTTTTTGCAGTAGATTAATATACAAATTGCTCAGGTAGTCCTAATTTTTCAGAATTTTTGGAGTGACAGATGTATTAGAACAATTCAGATTGCTACAGACTATTCTGTTTTTGATAGATTCTGTTTTCTTCTGGTTGTGTACTTGTTTTGATGGCTCTATGGTTTTCTTGATGAGTTTTTGCCATAGAAAAGTTGGAATACAGTAGATATAATGCAAGAATAAAATATGAATAGGTTGCAACAGTACTTACATTAGTGATCTATTTTCTTATACTAACGGATCTCACAAAGTTTTGTTGAGTTTTATGTGATTGAAGTTTTCAAGTTTTGGGTTATCTTACGATGGGTGAAGGAATAAGGAGTAAGAAGAGCCTAAGCTTGGGGATGCCCCTACATACAAAGCTATTATCCAAAAGAGAGCAAGCAACTAAGCTTGGGGATGCCCTGAGTGGCATCTCCTCTTTCTTCTGACGACCATCCGTATTTTACTCGACACTATATTTTTATTCGTCACATACTATGTGTTTTGCTTGGAGAGTCTTGTATGATATGAGACTTTGCTTGTTTTATTTTGTGTTTTAAGTCTTGATTCCTTGCTGGACACACCTATTTGAGAGAGCCAAAATTATGTCATGTCTTGTTAGAATTGCTCTCTATGCTTCACTTAAATTTTTATGAGCTATGGACTTGCTCTAGTGCTTCACTTATATCTTTTTGAGCACGGTGTGCTTTAGTATTTTTGAAGAAATGCTCTCTTGCTTCACTTAGACTTATTCGAGAGTTAGTAAAATTTTCAAGAAATTATCTCTTGCTTCACTTAAATTAATTTGTGATAAAGAAATTTTCTGCTCATAATCTTCACTTATATTTGTTTGAGCTTATCAAAAGCAACATATGAAAATTAGTTCCAAAATGATAGATGTCCAAGAAGGATATAATAAAAACTATCATGAAGATCATTGGACAAAATAAACTTGATTCTTAGTAATAGTTATGAGATATGATGATGTGATATGTGAGTTATATTGCTGAGTAATTATGCTTTAGTAAGAATATTGGTGTTAAGGTTTGTGATTCCCTATGCAAGCACGAAAGTCAATAATTATGCAATGAAATTATATCCTACTTGTGGTGCATTATTCAGTGTTAATTATGCTTAATGCTGTCTTATGAGGTTATTCGTTTCTTGGTTGGTCGCTTCTCAATCTTTTGCTAGCCTTCATTTTGCACTAAGTATGATCACTACTTGTGCATCCAAAAACCTTTAAACCAGTTTTGCCACATGAGTCCACTATATCTACCTATATGCGGTATTCTTTTTTCGTTCTAAGAAAATTTGTATGTGCGATCTCTAATTTTCAAAATAAACTTCTCGCGGAGCGGTGAGGGGTGGCTAATATTTTCCATGCTAGATTTGTTATTCTCATGATGAGTGTTTATTCACTTGTCATTGCACGAGAGTAAGGCAAAGGTATTAGGGATGCCCAGTCCCGAAATGAAAAATGAATTTACTTTATGTTGTCAAATAATAAATTCCTTGGAAAGTGTTGGTATGGAGGGCAAATGTGGATACAGCTAGCCATGGAAAGTGAAAGTATGGTTGAAAAAGGAATTAACTTCATTTTCTGTTTGGGAACCGCCTATGATTTAATTAGCATGGAAATTGTTGGGAACTCTAAGTCGTTTTCATTGGTGGGAAAGACACACATCCCAAAATGTTTTTATCTCTCAATTTTTGCTTTGAGCTCTGGCACCTCTACAAATCACTACTTCCCTCTGCGAAGGGCCTTTCTTTTACTTTATGCAATTTTTATTTTTGAATTTGAGTCTCCATCTTCTCTTATAAAAGCACCAACTAGGAAGCAATATGATCGTACTTGAGTATTGGGTGTAGTTAATATGCGAGTGTTTTTCATTAATGGATAAATGATCGAGCATGATGGGCTAGGGATAACTTATTTTAGCGTTGATATTTTGAAAGACATGGTTGCTTGTTGATATGCTTGAGTATTTAAGTTATCATGTCAAAACTAGACTATTGCTTTGAACAATATAAAAGTCCAAATGTCCACGCTATAAAGAAAAGAATATGATATGACATGTTAGGCAGCATTCCACATCAAAAATTCTGTTTTTAACACTTACCTACTCGAGGATGAGTAGGAGTTAAGCTTGGGGATGCTGAGACGTCTCCAATGTATCTATAATTTTTTATTGTTCCATGTTGTTATATTATCAATCTTGGATGTTTTATGATCATTTTATATCATTTTTTGGTACCAACCTATTGACATAGTGCCAAGTGCTAGTTGCTGTTTTCTGCATGTTTTTTACATCGCAGGAAATCAATATCAAACGGAGTCCAAATGCAACGAAACTTCACGGAGAATTTTTATGGACCAGAAGACACCTAATGGGCCAAGGCTGCCTCTGGGGAGGTGCTCCGAGGGGAGCACAACCCACCAGGGCGCGCCAGGAGGACCAGGGCGCCCTGGTGGGTTGTGCCACCTCGGGTGCCCTCCGGAGCGCCTCTTTGCTCTATAAATACCCCAATATTCCAAAAACCCTAGGGGAGTCGACGAAAATCATTTACAACCACCGCGGAGTCTAGAACCACCAGATCCAATCTAGATACCATCACGGAGGGGTTCACCACTTCCATTGGTGCCTCTCCGATGATGCGTGAGTAGTTCTTTGTAGACCTTCGGGTCCGTAGTTAGTAGCTAGAAGGCTTCCTCTCTCTCGCTGAATTCTCAATACAATGGTCTCTTGGAGATCCATATGATGTAACTCTTTTTGTGGTGTGTTTGTTGGGATCGGATGAACTTTGAGTTTATGATGAGATCTATCTTTTTATATACATGAAAGTTATTTGAGTTTCTTTGATCTCTTATATGCATGATTTATTATAGCCTCGTATTTCCTCTCTGATATTTGGGTTTTGTTTGGCCAACTTGATCTATTTATCTTGCAATGGGAAGAGGTGCTTTGTAGTGGGTTCGATCTTACGGTGCTTGATCCCAGTGACAGAAGGGGAACTGCTACGTCTCCAACGTATCTATAATTTTTTATTGCTCCATGCTATATTATCTATTGTTTTGGACTATATTGGGATTTATTTTCCACTTTTATACTACTTTTGGGACTAACCTATTAACCGGAGGCCCAACCCAGAATTGATGTTTTTTTGCCTATTTTAGTATTTCAAAGAAACGGAATATCAAACGGAGTCCAAACGGAATGAAATCTTCGGGAACGTGATTTTCTCATCAGATAAGACCCATGAGACTTGGACCCTCTGTCAAGAAAGCCACGAGGCGGTCACGAGGGCGGAGGGCGCCCCCCACCCTAGGGCGCGCTCCCCTGCCTCATGGGCCCCTCGAAGCTCCACCGACATACTCCTTCCTCCTATATATACCTCACGCACTTCAACAGATCAGACACGGAGCCAAAACCTAATTCCACCGCCGCAACTTTCTCGTATCCTCGAGATCCCATCTTGGGGCCTGTTAGGAGTTCACGAATGGGAATCCACCATGGAGGGCTTCTACATCATCATCATAGCCTCTCCGATGAAGTGTGAGTAGTTTACCTCAGACCTTCGGGTCCTGTCGTGGTGTTGTCATGGCAGATGTCCTCATGAAAGGACTCAGTCGTGGAGCCATCACTACGGGTTAGCTTGAAGGGGTTAAAGCGGACACAAGGACGCAAGAGAGTTTATACTAGTTCGGCCCCTTCGATGAAGGTAAAAGCCTACGTCTAGTTGTGATGGAATTGATGGGGTTTCGTTGACTAGGGAGCAAACAAGCTTCGCCTAAGTCTCGAGTTGTTGTCTGTTGTCCCTGAACCGCCGCCGGTTCGTCCCCTTATATACATGGGTGGCGCCCATCGGTTTACAAAGTCCCGACGCCGGTTCATAGATGTATCCGGCTCGGTCTCTACTATTCCTAACTTACAATACAAGTTACATACCGACGCCAGTTTACGTCTATAGTCCTTGAACCGGCTATGGGCCTTGAGCCCTCATCTGCCTACTTGGGCTTTAACATACTTAACTACTGACGAAGTTAACCCGGCCTGTCCTGGCCGGTTTACACCCAGTAGTAATATCCCCAACATTAGGCCCCAGATTGATTTGAACAGGTTCATGTCAATCCTTAGCTAAAAACTTCATCTTCAGCATTTTTGTATAGTTTGGTGAACCGCCATGATTTCATCTTCTCTGGTCGTTTGTAAACCGGCGTGCATCACCTGTCATAAAAATCTATCCACGATAACTTTTTTGTTTAATGGATCTGCGACAATCGAGGCGACAGCTCTGTTTCCAAACTCGCGGCCCCTTGATTTTTGCGCCTGACACATGTCCCTTGCTTTATAAATAAGACCGAAGGGTGATTTCTTTTTCCCTTCGTGCCCTTCTGCTTCGTCTTCCTTGCGTCGCCCAGCTTCGAGCTCCGCCATTGCGTCGACTTCTGCACCAACCTTGGCGCTGCATCACCACGAGTATACAGAGCATCGCGGCGATCTTCCGTTTCTTCCTCAGCTCTGGTAAGTCTTCTATCTTTTCATCATAGATCTGTTCTAGGGTTTCCATGTTCTTCAGCGTTCATCGCTTGCTTCTTGTTCATATGATAAACTTTTAGACAAGTCTGTAAATCTTTGTTCTGCGTAGCAGTAGTTTTTATCATCCGTCGTCACTTGCGCATCTCAAAGCCATAGATGTCCCTGTACCCTTGCTCATTGATTCGGTATTGCTCCCTTTTGGACCTTGAATATTTATCTTTTTTCTGAACATGTTCCAGATCCAAAACTGTGATGTAATTTTGTGAAACCTGTTTTCGCACACCTACTCATCTGCAATCTTGACTCTTCAATGTTTTAGACCAGGCGGTTTAACTTTATAGAAAAATTAACAACTCGGTATATACCATTAGTCCCCTTGTTGAACCGCCAGGATTCCCTAGCTAAGTATTGCCACTTTGCAGAACTCCGGTTTATAAGTAACTGCTTCCTGTTTAGCAATGAATGCATCAATGTATACCCTTCCAACATATTCTTGAACCGGTATTACTGCTTTGCAGATTGCACCATGGCCAAGCAAGTGTACGAGTGCAACTAGGTCCCTTCTCGAGTGACTGAGACTCAACTGAATAACCTAGTACAAACCGGCGCTTTAGGCAAAAAAGATGTCGTTCCTTTGGAGGGTCCTCGGCCGGAATGTCCTCGTAACCGAAGATGGAGAGGTTGTTGTTTTTTGCTGACCATCTAGCCCGGGGCTTCAGTCCGCCCGGTTCAAAGTTTTATCGGGATGTCTTGGCCAACTTCTGACTGCGTCCACAAGATATTGGCCCCAACTCTGTAACCAACATCTGTCACTTTCAAGTGCTCTGTGAGGTGTTCTTTCAAGGGAGCCCACAGTTGAATTATTCAGAGATTGCTTCCATCTAAACCGCCGCACCGGATTTACTGACGGTCCCAATACCGAGTTACGTGGTATGGCGATTCAAAAGAGGAAAGAGGTCACTTACCCTCACGCCAAACTGCACAGCCATCCCAAAGAATGGAATTCAACATGGTTTTACTGCAAAGATACTTCCCCTGATGGAGAAAATCCCTTGCCGGGTTATCGTCCGGAGCGGCTAAGCAACACACATCCCTTCCCTCAGAGACTGACTACTAAGGAGAGAAGCAAATATGCTCCTCAATTATCCAAGCTTAGGGCCTTCATGGTTAACGGGTTGACAGGAGTTGACCTTGCTCGCTGCTGGATATCTTGGAGAATATTGCCCTTAAGCCTGCGCTCTGGTTTGATGTGCAAATACACAGGAGATGTAAAAGACCCTCTACGACATATTGAGATCCAGCTGACAGATGACGAGGTTACTGAGGCTGTGAAGAAGATATTAAATGAACCAGAAGCTGCCTGCTCTCAAACCGGCCTGCCTCCTTTTTGTACCACTAACAAACCGCCAACCGTAAGACTCATATCTTATGCTTTCATGAAATCTGACTAGTTTTAAGCACCCTTTGTTGACATTAACATCTTTCAAACAGGGTGATGATCCATTTTGGAGCAAGAAGCCTCCACAAGAGAAACCGGAGAAAACAACCCGGCCCAAGACCAGAGTTGTGAAGAAACCGGCCAATAGAAAGAGAACCACTGCATCCTCCGATCCACCAGCTGACGATGATGTGGGTAATCCGGACCTTAAGGTAGAGCCTGACTCACTTGGTTTATTTTTCACACGCCTTATTGATAATGATTATTGCCAGGATGACGCTGAAGTCAGTCACGCTGATGTTGTAGAGGTAATCACTCTTTCTTCCAATTCAAACCCTTTACCTTCACTAAAAATCCGTCGGGCAAACCGGAAAGTTAAATTTTCTCATCCTCTTCCTTATTTGGACCAAAACTTTCTTATGAAGACACAACAGCATGAAGCTCGCCGCACAACCCGGCACATCGGCCAGGTAGTTACCTCCGCCGGTTTACCGAACAGTCTGGTTCAGAAACGCCGTTCAGAGGTCTCTAACTGTTTCGTCAATGCTTATCCTAAAGCGGGTTGTTTTTGTCAACCTCTTAATCCATCTTACTCCGATTATCAGGGCACTTCTCATTCTTCTTCCGGCGAGTCGTCAGCCACCCAGCTCCCACCACTCAAAACGGTGCTTGGGTGAGCCATATTCCTTATACTGTTATTTGATATATCACTTTCAATATTCACTGGACTGATCCGTCTTTTTCTTTTCAGGGCCAAGCCTAGTCCAAGCAAGAAAGCTCGTCTGGACAAAGCGGCAGAAGAAGACGACGCTCCTGAACCGGTCAAAATACCAGATCTCGAAGAACACATCCACGACGATGTGCTGAACGACCCACCACCGCAAGATCATGATATTCCTGCTGAAGAGGCACATGTTGATACCACGGGCCCTTTTAATCAACCCACAAGTCCTGTCCAGACTGACAAAACAACGAGCCCAACAAAGCATATTGATAAACCGGCGACCCCAGTGCGGACCGGTGAAGCCAAAGATGATGATGTTGTTATTACTGGCGTTGGTCGTTCCAAGCCAGGCAATCCTGTCGCTTTATCTAAGCACACTGCCAAAGATGAATTTGCTGCCTTTGGCAAAGGCAAATGAATGCCGATTTGGCCACTTATGCCGCTCTAAACACTCAAGATCTTCATTCCGGCTATCTGAATCGGCAATATACTAGCCGTGATTATGAAGCCGTAGTAAGTATGATGGAAGAAAAATATGAGGTGAATTCCATATGACTCTCTGCTTGTATATTTCAATCTGTCAACTCCAATAGCCCCCAAGTGACGGTTTTAAGATATCAATTTAAACCGGGACTTTCCAACGTGAACTTTAACGCAGCTGTACTTTGGGAAAGTAGCCCCCAAGGGCCGGTTCAACTTAATGTAGTTAAACCGGGACTTTATACAGTAAGAATTCTAGTGTCACTCAAGGACAGAGCAAATAGGCATTAGCCCCCAAGTGCCAAGTTGAATACTTGTATTGAGCTTGGGACTTTATATAGAAATTGTAGGATGAAAAGCAAATATGCATTAGCCCCCAAGTATGAAGGGCATAACTTGTTATGTGGTTGGTACTTCAACTCTGCACCGTAATCTTTATCAAATGATTATCTGTATGTAGGCTGATCTGAGCAAGAAAGAAAGTCAAATCACCGATCTGCAAGAAAATCTGAAGTCCCAGCAAGCTAAAACCTCCAATGCAAAAAATGAATTAACCAGCGCTTTAAGCGTCATGGGAAAGCTTAAGGAGAGTTTCAACAAGGAGCGGGCAGATTGGGCCACTGAAAAAGCGGCTTTAACTCAACGAGTAGAAAAAGCCGAGGCTGCACTCAAACCGGTGGTGGACGAATTGACCAGTGTAAAACGGCAAGTGCATGCCATGACCGCTGCTGTCTTGGTAAGCCTTCTTGATTTCTGAAGTAACGAGGCCTTCTCATGTAATTGCCGGTTTACTAACCCTTTGAATGATACAGGGACACGTATTGGCCACTTGGGATCAGATGTGCGGAAGAAATTGAAAGCCGCCTATACATTGATAGAACAACTGTATACTAGTGCGCAACGGATTATCTGTACTGCTTCTCACAACAACCCGGCGCCGACCTTGATCCAGGACACTATTAAAAGGTTGTCAATGCTTCCTGCCCGGGTTGAAGAGTTAAAGAAATCTGCTGCTAGAACCGTTGCTATAAACGCCTTAATCCGGGCAAAAGCATGGGTGCCGGACTTTGATCCTGTTGAAGCGGCCCAGGGCTTCCCAAGCTTGAAGGAAGACGGGACAGAATTCAGCAAAGAGGATCTCCGAGCTATAAACCGGGAAGTGCGCCCTTTGGCTTGTCAATTGGTTGAAGAGGCAGATTTGTCTCACTATCAAGCCCAATACGATGGTCAAAACAAAAGAGTGGCTGCACCAATTCCTGAAGCAGAGAACCTTATACCTCCAATCCGTAAGCATACTTACGCTCCTGATATTGAACCGTCGTTGCTGATCAATGATGAAGCTGTCTTTCAAGCATTAATGTGAATCGACTGGACAACTGTTGATTTCCAGCCGCTGGGTAGGGAAGCAGAAGTTGAAACGGCGCAAGATGACCCGCAACCATCAGGCCAAGCTGGCGACCAAGCATGAACCGGAAGCCGGTTTAAATTACTGCTCCTTTATGTTACACAAAAAACAATTATCTTATCTGGGCACCGTGTTGCTTTGTAATAGACTAGCTGCCACACTTGGTTTTGATATGCCTTCGTGCATACTTATTGCAACTTATGTTTCCGTTGAATCATCAATCTTAATCTGTTGTCTGCAGCAAAAAGCTTAAAACGCCGCCGTGGTTGTACCACCAGGCGGGTCATAATATCGAAGATAATATCTTAGATTTAAACATATGATCAAATACGGAGATATATAATACCTGCCATCGTAGGGAATGAAGTTGGCTGGGCCAATCTTGAAGCGGAGTTGTAAGAAACCCACTCTGCTGGAGGAGAAAACAGCTCCTGTGTATATGAGGTCGGTTTACCAAGTAAACCGTTCCGGGTTACAAAGAACACCGGTGTTACTCCATAATAGGATGTTAACAAAAAGTCAAACCGGGCAAAGAGTCTCCGGATTAAGAATAGATCGCATTCCGTCAACTGACAGTCGAACCGGTTTAATAATTGTCGGTTTAAAAACACAACAAAAGAAATATGCAAAAAGAGAAACGAATTTCAAGCAAAGACAAAGACAGAAGCATTTGCAAAAAGAGGCTGTTGAGCCGATCAAGTGGCATTACCATGGTCGGACACGACCAAGCCGCCGATAGGCGTAGCTATGGTTCAAGTCAGCCAGGTCCCCAAATGATGCAGTGGCATTACCCGATCAAGAGGTGTAGCGACGGTTCGGGTTCAACCAAAGCCCCCAAGTGATTCTGTGGCCTTAAGCCGATCAAGAGGCATGACTGGTTCAGACGTGACCAAGTCCCCAAGTGATTCTGTGGCTTTCGCCTATCAAAAGGTGTTGCATTGGTTCGGACACGACCAAGCCCCCAAGTGATATGATATAAAGCTTTTTTTCTTCTGAAAAAGCTAACTCAAGGGGTAAACCGGAGGCCGCTTTAAGACAAAAAACTCCGTGTAACCACACATGATGTAAAAATAACAGAGACCCCGCTTTAGCTAAGGCTCCAATTTATTGTATTGATCATAATATATACATTGTCATAATATGTACATAAGTAGATCCTATGGCTCAAGTATAGTAAGGCCGAAGATGAGCTATGTTCCACGGCCTGTTGGTCTCCTCCTCTGATGTACGTGAGTCTTTATGCTCTCGAATATCAATCAGATAGTATGACCCGTTGTGCAGATTCTTGCTGACCACGAAAGGTCCCTCCCAAGGTGGGGATAGCTTGTGCATATCAGTCTGGTCTTGGATAAGCCGGAGCACCAAATCTCCTTCTTGAAAGGTTCTGGTTCTAACTCGGCGACTGTGATAGCGACGAAGATCCTGCTGGTAAATCGCCGAACAGGCAGCTGCAATGTCACGCTCCTCGTCCAACAGGTCCAAAGCATCTTGTCGTGCTACCTCGTTGTCCGCTTCAACATAAGCTGCTACACGAGGTGAATCATGACGGATATCACTGGGGAGAACCGCCTTTGCTCCGTAGACCATGAAGAACGGTGTGTATCCTGTCGATCTGTTGGGCGTAGTATTGATGCTCCATAATACAGATGGTAGCTCCTCAACCCAACAACCTGGCGTCCGCTGCAAAGGAACCACAAGCCGGGGTTTGATGCCTCGTAAGATCTCTTGGTTAGCCCTCTCTGCTTGGCCATTGGACTGTGGGTGAGCCACTGATGAAACGTCAAGCCGGATGTGCTCACGTTCACAGAACTCCTTCATAGCACCCTTGGACAGGTTGGTACCATTATCAGTAATGATGTTGTGTGGAAAGCCAAACCGAAAAATCACCTTTTTGATGAATTGAACGCCGTGGCTGCATCACACTTGCTAACGGGCTCCGCTTCCACCCACTTTGTAAACTTGTCAACCGCCACCAAAAGGTGGGTCTTCTTGTCCTTGGACCTTTTGAAAGGCCCAACCATATCCAGCCCCCAAGTCGCAAACGGCCAAGTAATTGGAATCATCCTCAATTCTTGAGACGGTACATGAGTGCGTCTTGAGAACTTTTGACAGCCATCACATCGCCTAACCAGGTCCTCCGCATCAGCATGAGCAGTCAACCAATAGAAGCCATGACGAAACGCCTTAGCCACCAAAGACTTTGAACCAGCGTGGTGACCACAATCCCCTTCATGGATTTCACGCAAGATTTCGCAGCCTTCCTCAGGAGACACACAACGTTGAAACGCCCCTGGCACACTGCAATGATGCAACTCGCCATTGACAATAGTCATGGACTTGGATCGCGGATTATCTGCCTGGCCAGAGTCTAATCCTCCGTAACTCGCCCGGTTCATGTACGCAAGATAAGGAACCGTCCAATCCGGAATGACATGCAGAGCCACCACCAACTGCGCCTCCAGATCGGGAACAGCCAAATCCTCTTCGCCAGGGAGCTTGACAGACGGGTTATGCAAAACATCCAAGAAGACATTAGGCGGGACCGGTTTATGTTGAGAACCCAGCCGGCTTAAAGCGTCCGCCGCTTCGTTCTTCCGTCTGTCCATGTGATCCACCTGATATCCTTTGAAGTGACCTGCAACAATATCCACCTCACGACGATATGCTGCCATGAGCGGTTCCTTGGAATACCAAGTGCCAGATACTTGTTGGGCCACCAGGTCCAAGTCACCGAAGCACTTAACTCGGCTGAGATTCATCTCCTTAGCCATCCGGAGACCATGGAGTAAAGCTTCGTACACAGCTGCATTGTTAGTACAAGGGAACATTAAGCGGAGAACGTAACAGGACTTATCACCTCGTGGGGAAGTTAACATGACTCCAGCCCCCGAGCCCTCCAATTGCCTGGACCCATCAAAATGAACATTCCAATAGGTGTGATCCGGTTTTTCTTCAGGTGATTGTAGTTCCGTCCTATCATTGATGAAATCTACAAGTGCTTCAGATTTGACCGCCGTCCGAGGCACATATTTCAATCCGTGCGGCCCAAGGTCTATAGCCCACTTGGCAATCCGGCCAGTTGCCTCCCTGTTCTGAATTATATCTCCTAAAGGAGCAGAGCTGACCACTGTGATAGGATGTCCCTGGAAGTATTGTTTAAGCTTCCGGCTTGCCATGAAAACTCCATACACCAGCTTCTGCCAATGCGGGTACCTTTGCTTGGACTCAATAAGCACCTCGCTGATATAGTAAACCGGACGCTGAACCGGATACTCCTTGCCTGCCTCTTTGCACTCCACCACAATAGCTGCGTTGACTGCACGAGCATTAGCTGCCACATATAGTAGCAAATGTTCCTTGTCAATCGGAGCAGCAAGAACAAGCGGATTGGCTAGCTGTCGCTTTAAATCCTCAAACGCTTTATCAGCAGCCGAACTCCAGACGAATTGATCTGTTTTCTTCAACATCAGATACAAAGGGATCGCCTTCTCACCGAGGCGGCTGATAAACCGGCTCAATGCGGCAATCTGGCCTGCCAAGCGTTGAACGTCATTGATACACTTCGGTTTAGCCCGGGAGGTGATAGCTGTGATCTTCTCCGGATTAGCCTCAATTCCCTGTTGGATACCGTAAAACCCAATAACTTGCTCGCGGTACACAAAAACACACTTGGCGGGTTGAGCATCATCTTGTATGTCCGCAGTTATCAAAGGTTTCCTTCAAATTGTCAACCGAGTCTCCTTCTCCTTGACTTAACCACAATATCATCCACATAGGCATGTACATTACGGCCGATCTGCTTATGAAGGCAATTTCGTACACAACGTTGATAAGTTGCTGGCACTCTTGAGCCCAAAGGGCAAAGATACATAGCGAAGGCTCCAAAGGGAGTTATGAGCGCCGTCTTCTCCTGGTCTTAACGCCATCTTGATCGATGATAACCATAATATGCATCCGAAAACTCAACGCTCACAACCCGCAGTAGCATCGAGAATCGATCGATGCGGGGAGGGCAAAGGATCTGCTGGACAAGCCTTGTTAAGGTCTATGTAATCCACACAGATGCGCCAGGTGCCGTTTTTCTTAACGACCAGCACCGGATTAGCCAGCCATTCAGGATGGAAAACTTCAACAATAAAGCCAGCCGCTAAGAGCCTGGCCACCTCCTCTCCAATAGCTTTGCGCCTTTCTTTGTTAAACCGGTGGAGAAACTGTTTCACCGGTTTGTACTTAGGATCGACATTAAGAGTGAGTTCCCTCGGTACACATGGCATGTCAGAAGGCTTCCATGCAAAAATGTCCCGATTCTCATGGATGAACTCGATGAGCGCGCTTTCCTATTTCGGATCCAAGTTGGTACTGATACTGAACTGCTTGGACGAATCGCCGGGTACGAAGTCAACAAGTTTAGTCTGAGCTGCCGATTTGAACTTTAGGGCCGGATCATACTCTGTAGTTGGCTTCTTCAATGGAGTCATGTCCGCCGGATCAACATTATCCTTGTAGTATTTCAACTCTTCCGTGGCACAAACCGACTCTGCATAGGCCGCATCACCTTCTTCACACTCCAAAGCAATCTTGCGACTTCCATGAACAATTATTGTTCCCTTGTGACCCGGCATCTTGAGCTGCAAGTAAATATAACAGGACCGTGCCATAAATTTGGCATAAGCCGGCTACCCAAATAGGGCGTGATATGGGATCCGGATCTTCACCACCTCAAAAGTTAATGTCTCTGACCTGGAATCATGATCGTCTCCAAAGGCCACTTCCAGAGCTATCTTGCCAACAGGATATGCTGACTTACCAGGTACGACGCCATGGAATACCGTATTGGACGGTTTAAGATTCTTATCTGTTAGCCCCATACGGCGGAAGGTCTCATAGTATAGGATATTAATACTGCTCCCTCCATCCATGAGCACCTTGGTGAATTTATAACCTCCCACCTAAGGTGCCACCACCAACGCTAGCTGACCCGGATTGTCAACCCGGGGAGGGTGATCCTCTCTGCTCCATATGATTGCCTATTCAGACCAGCGTAAATAACGAGGCACGGCCGGTTCAACAGAATTTACCGCTCGCTTGTGAAGCTTCCGGTCTCGCTTATCCAAGCTAGTGGTGAATACATGATATTGCTTGCTATTCAACTGCTTTGGATTGCTCTGATAACCCGAAAGCTGCTGCTGCTGGTTGTAACCAACCTGGCTATTCTGATTATTTTGATTGTTATGTCCACCCTGATTACCATTGAAGCCTGAACCGGAATTTCCTCCACCGTGACCCGACCCATGGAATCTGGATCCTAAGCCACCACCTGATCCATGATTATATTGGAAAGCATTAAAATTCTTGAACTCCTGCATAATGTAACAATCCTTCCAAAGGTGGTTGGCTGGCATCTCCTTCGTCCCGTGCTTTGGACAGGGCTGGTTTAACAGATGGTCAGGCGGTCTGGGTTAGGACTTGGAGCTTCACCGCGATTCGATGGTTTAGCCTTTCGTCACTGGCCCTTGTCCTGCGCGCTAGTATTAGCCACGAAGTCCACGCTGCTATCCGCTTTACGTTTGCCTCCGTTTCCATGACCTGTCGTGTTGTGTTGCTGCCCTTTGGAGTTGCTGCTCTTCTTTCCCTTCCCTGTCTTGTCATCATCAGACTCGGGATCCTTGGTACTATCAGAATTAGCATACTTCACTAACACAGTCATGAGGGTCCCCATATCGTTACAATGGCGCTTCATCCGTCCTAATTTCAACTTCAGAGGCTTAAACCGACAATTGCTTTCCAAGGTTATAACCGCGGAATCGGCGTTGATACGGTTTGATGAGTGCAAAATTTCCGAGACTCGGCGCACCCAGCGGGTTGTTGACTCTCCTTCCTCCTGGACACAGGCCGCTAAGTCCATTATCGACATGGGCTGCTTACATGTATCCTTGAAATTCTGGATAAACCGGGCTCGCAACTGGGCCCATGAACTGATAGAATTGGCCGGTAAGCTCTTTAACCAAGTACGGGCTGTCCCTTCAAGCATCATGGTGAAGTACTTCGCACACGTCGCCTCATCCACATCAAGCATCTCCATGGCCATCTCATAGCTCTCCACCCATGTTTCTGGAGACAAATCGGCAGTGTAATTTGGCACCTTGCGTGGGCCCTTGAAATCCTTGGGCAGGCGCACATTGCGTAAAGCGGGGACAAGACAAGGCACTCCCAAAGAACTAGAAGTAACCCCTGGCTCGACCGAGGTGGTTGGACAAACCGGCGTAAGCTGACGAGCCTCATACTGTGCCGCTAACTTGGCCTCCCTGCGCGCCCGGGCCCGGTCCACCACTTCCTAAGCATCACCAATACCACCTGTCGGGTTATTGCCATGGGGCGCTTCACGGTTCCGTGCATTACTGGATACGGCCGGTTCATCCATACGCCTGCTGTAACTCTGGCTCGGACGGGGGGTGGAATGAATTCAGTCACGGCTGTATGAATATGCTTCCTGTTGAATCAAGGTTGTTCAAAGAAGCTCCTTAACCCAGCGCGTCTCCACCGCCTGCGGAGAATCACCTTCAATCGGGATGGCCTCCAGTCGTGAAGCGGCAGTGACAAGATTGTCCATTGGATTGGCATAAGGACCCGGAGGTGTCGGGACAGGCTGAGGCACGACTTTGTTCTGTCGAGGCGGCTCCATCAGGCGAGGCTGAACCGGCACGCCCGGCCCAGGTGCCTCCGCCCGGTTTATCACTGGCGGGTTACTAGTTCCTGCTCCAGGGGTGTTAAAGAGATTTCTGGCTTCAAAAACCGGAGGCAAACGAGATCGGTGCTTCCTCTTCAGGACATCATGCGACGGGGTCTGATCCAGCATAAGCCTACAGGCCTGCGCATCCAAAGCGGCCCGCTCTGCGACCATCCTGTCGTTCTCGGCTGCTAGGTCGGCCTTGGCCTGAGTGATCTGTTCCCTCACCTTTGCAACTTCCACGTTGTGGGCGTCCTGATCCGCCAGGTTAGCCTCCGCCATAAGCACAGCCAACGCATCAAACAGATCAGATAAAACTTGAACCGGCGGGTGCACAGGGCCTCCAGCCCTAGCCGCCGTCGCCGCTGCTGACCAGGAGATCATTGCTGCTGCGGTCGAAGAGTGGATCGCCTCCTGTGTACCGGCCATGAATATTCCAACCCAGTTGGGCAGATCAGAGGGGTCCGGAATACTGTCGCCATCGGAACAGCCCCCAATACGGTCGTCTTGTAACTGATATAACGATTCGGTTTCTCCGGTTGAGTACTCGTCGCCGAAATAAACTACGGTCTTGCTACTAGATTCCGATCCATCCTCAAATTCTCCTCTGTGGATGACTCCCACGAAGGCACGCTTCACGGCCGGTTTAACCTGGGCAGATCTCGTACGCTGAGCCGTTTCGACGAGGTCGGTGCAGATGTCCGGCTCAGGGCCCGGTTCACCGATCTTGCTGATGAAGACGTGTATGCCACCAAAGGGGACCCGGTACCCGTACTCAACCGAGCCGGCCTCGGGGCCCCACCCTGCATCGTCGATGTAGAGCTTGCCGCGACGACTCTTGGTCATCCGGCCCACAGTGTAGCCCTTGAGTCTTTCGAAGTTGCCCTCCAAGAACTAGAAACCATCGTGCGATAGCCCCACGGTGGGCGCCAACTGTCATGGTTTTGTCACGGCAGATGTCCTCATGAAAGGACTTAGTCTTGGAGCCATCACTACGGGTTAGCTTGAAGGGGTTAAAGCGGACACAAGGACGCAAGAGAGTTTATACTAGGTCGGCCCCTTCAATGAAGGTAAAAGCCTACGTCTGGTTGTGATGGAATTGATGGGGTTTCGATGACTAGGGAGCAAACAAGCTTCGCCTAAGTCTCCAGTTGTTGTCTGTTGTCCCTGAACCGCCGCCGGGTCGTCCCCTTATATACATGGGTGGCGCCCGTCAGTTTACAGAGTCCCGATGCCGGTTCATAGATCTATCCAGCTCGGTCTCTACTATTCCTAACTTACAATACAAGTTACATACCGACGCCGGTTTACGTCTACAGGCCTTGAAACGGCTATGGGCCTTGAGCCCTCATCTGCCTACTTGGGCTTTAACATACTTAACTACTGACAAAGTTAACTCGGCCCGTCCTGGCTGATTTACACCCAGTAGTAATATCCCCAACAGGTCCATAGTTAGTAGCTACATGGTTTCTTCTCTCTTTTTGGATCTCAATACAATGTTCTCCCCCTCTCTCGTGGAGATCTATTCGATGTAATCTTCTTTTTGCGGTGTGTTTGTTGAGACCGATGAATTGTGGGTTTATGATCAAGATTACCTATGAGCAATATTAGAATCTTTTCTGGATTCTTTTATGTATGATTGAGTTATCTTTGCAAGTCTCTTCGAATTATCCGTTTGGTTTGGCCAACTAGATTGGTAGTTCTTGCAATGGGAGAAGTGTTAAGCTTTGGGTTCAATCTTGCGGTGTCCTTACCAAAGGATGTAAAGGGTTGCAAGGCATGTATTGTATTGTTGCCATCGAGGATAACAAGATGGGGTATTTATCATATTGCATGAATTTATTCCTCTACATCATGTCATCTTGCTTAAGGCGTTACTCTGTTTTCATTAACTTAATACTCTAGATGCATCTTTGGATATCGGTCGATGAGTGGAGTAATAGTAGTTGATGCGCAGGAGTCGGTCTACTTGTCTCGGACATGATGCCTATATACATGATAATACCTAGATACTCTCATAACTATGCTCAATTCATCAATTGCTCAACATAATTCGCTCACCCACCGTAAAATACTTATGCTTTTGAGAGAAGCCACTAGTGAAATCTATGGCCCCCGGGTCTATTCTCATCATATTAATCTTCCTACGCTTTATTATTGCTTTGCTTTTTTACTTTGCCTTTTATTTTACTTTGCATCCTTATACCAAAAATACCAAAAATATTATCTATCATCTCTATCAGATCTCACTCTCGTAAGTGAACGTGAAGGGATTGACAACCCTATTCGCGTTGGTTGCGAGGAGCTATTTGCTTTGTGTAGGTACGAGGGACTTGTGCGTGGCCTCCTACTGGATTGATACCTTGGTTCTCAAAAACCGAGGGAAATACTTACGCTACTCTGTTGCATCATCCTCTCCTCTTCGGGGAAACCAACGCAAGCTCAAGACGTAGCAAGAAGGATTTCTGGCGCCGTTGCCGGGGAGTCTACGCAAAAGTCAACATACCAAGTACCCATCACAATCCCTTATCTCTCGCATTACATTATTTGCCATTTGCCTCTTGTTTTCCTCTCCCCCACTTCACCCTTGCCGTTTTATTCGCCCCAATCTCCTCCTCTCTTTTCCGTTTGCCTTTTCCTCGCTTGCTTGTCGTTTTGTCTGAAATTGGGGAAATTATTGCCGATATGGACAATAATAATAACATGGAAAATTCTGATGCTCCGGCTGAAGAATCCCCTACCTTGCATACAAAAAGATTTCGAATTGGTAGTGGTAATATTATTGGAAAATGAGTTATTCAAGATTTCTTTACTTGTGCCGGTGCTGTGCCTTCTATGGGCAGTTCTATTCTCCATAGAACTAGTAGTCTTGCGGACGCTATTGCCATGCTTACCGTTGAACTTGAAAGGCAATTTCTGCATATGCATCCTTCCATACAAAGGATTTTCCTAGAATTTTCTAATATCGAGCATTCCTCTGTTAAGCGTGCCGCTACAATCTTTTTGGCTCATGAATTCAGATTTATAATAAAAGAGGCCAAAGAAATCTTTGCGCATTATAGGGTGGACGCTGGCCGTCCTGCCATAAAATCTATCCTCTTTGATCAAGAATAAATAATGCATTTTCAATCTATTGACTATGTTGCTTTCAATGAAAATCTTAGAAAAAAGGTGCCTACCAATATTTTAATTGATAGAATCTCTGAACTTAACGATGATTTGGCTATTCAAAATAATGAGCTAGGATACTCTCTTGAGTACAGGCTCACAAGGTTCTGTCAAAAGAATGCTTATAATGATGAATTGGTTGTGCAATACGAAGGGCCGAAAGAGGAACCTATACCTCCTAAAATTGATCTTGGGGATTTTTGCCCTATTAAATTTAGCCCTTTTGATTACTTTTGCTTGCCTCAAAGAAAACTTACTGCCGAACGTAGGGAGTATGAAATGAGTTTCACCGATCTATCTTAGAAAACTTGCTGCCGAACGTAGGGAGCATGAAATGAGTTTCACCGATCTATCTTATTATTACGGCACAACCTAGATCTATCCTTGCTTTTATGCCTAGCTAGGGGCGTTAAACGATAGCGCTTGTTGGGAGGCAACCCAATTTTATTTTTAGTTTTTTTGTTTTTGTTTCTATTTAGGAATAAATAATCCATCTACCTTTTGTTTAGATGCGGTTTTATGTTTTAATTAGTGTTTGTGCCAAGTTAAACCTATAGGATCTTCTTGGATAATTGTTATTTGATCTTGCTGTAATTTCCAGAAACTTTTGGTTCACGAAAACAATTGTTAAAAAATCACCAGAACCAGATAAAATAGTGATTCCAATTGCTTCTGATCAATAAACAAATTTCCTAGGCCGTCCTATTTTGTCTGAATTTTTGCAGTTCCAGAAGTTTGAGTTAGTTACAGATTACTACAGACTGTTCTGTTTTTGACAGATTCTGTTTTTCGTGTGTTGTTTGCTTATTTTGATGAATCTATGGCTAGTAAAATAGTTTATAATCCATAGGTAAGTTGGAATACAGTAGGTTTAACACCAATATAAATAAAGAATGAGTTCATTACAGTACCTTGAAGTGATCTTTTGTTTTCCTTCGCTAACGGAGCTCACGAGATCTCTGTTGAGTTTTGTGTTGTGAAGTTTTCAAGTTTTGGGTGAAATTGTTTGATGGATTATGGAACAAGGAGTGGAAAGAACCTAAGCTTGGGGATGCCCATGGCACCCCCAAGATAACCCTAGGACAACAAAAATTCAAAGCTTGGGGATGCCCCGGAAGGCATCCCCTCTTTCGTCCACTTCCATCGATAACTTTATTTGGAGCTATATTTTTATTGACCACATGATATGTGTTTTACTTGGAGCGTATTGTATTATTTGCGTCTTTTCTTGTTATTTTACCACAATCATCCTTGCTGCACACACCTTTTGAGAGAGCCATACATTAATTGGAATTTGTTAGAATACTCTATGTGCTTCACTTATATCTTTTGAGCTTTATAGTTTTGCTCTAGTACTTCACTTATATCTTTTAGAGCATGGTGGTGGATTTGTTTTAAAGAAACTGTTGATCTCTCATGCTTCACTTAGATTATTTTGATAGTCTTAAATAGCATGGTAATTTGCTTAATAACAATATGCTTGGTATTCAAGATTTGGAAAACTTTCTTTTGAGTGCGTTGAATACTAAGAAAAGTTTGATGCTTGATAATTGTTTTGAGATATGGAGGTGATAATATCAAAGTCGTGCTAGTTGAGTAGTTGTGAATTTGAGAAATGCTTGTGTTGAAGTTTGCAAGTCCCGTAGCATGCACGTATGGTACACATTATGTAACAAATTTGAAACATGAGGTGTTATTTGATTGTCCTCCTTATGAGTGGCGGTCGGGGACGAGCGATGGTCTTTTCCTACCAATCTATCCCCCTAGGAGCATGCGCGTAGTGCTTTGGTTTTTGATGGCTTGTATATTTTTGCAATAAGTATGTGAGTTCTTTATGACTAATGTTGAGTCCATGGATTATACGCACTCTCACCTTTTCATCATTGCTAGCCTCTTGATACCGTAATCGCCCTTTCTCACATTCAGAGTTGGTGCAAACTTCACGGTGCATCCAAACCCGTGATATGATACGCTCTTTCACACATAAACCTCCTTATATCTTCCTCAAAACATCCACCATACCTACCTATTATGTCATTTCCATAGCCATTCCGAGATATATTGCCATTCAACTTTCCACCATACCGTTCTTCATGACACATTCATCATTGTCATATTGCTTAGCATGATCATGTAGTTGACATAGTATTTGTGGCAAAGCCACCGCTCATAATTCTTTCATACATGTCACTCTTGATTCATTGCATATCCCGTACATCACGGAGGCATTCATATAGAGTCATACTTTGTTCTAGTATCGAGTTGTAAGCATTGAGTTGTAAATAAATAGAAGTGTGATGATCATCATTTTCTAGAGCATTGTCCCCCCCAAAAAAAAAGAGAAAGGCCAAAGAAAAAAAAGAAGGCCCCCAAAAAAGAAATACAATAAAATAAAAAGGGGCAATGTTATTATCTCTTTTTCCACACTTGTGCTTCAAAGTAGCACCATGTTCTTCATATAGCGAGTCTCATATATTGTGCTTCAAAGTAGCACCATGTTTTTCATATAGAGAGTTTCATATGTTGTCACTTTCATATACTAGTGGGAATTTTTCATTATAGAACTTGGCTTGTATATTCCAACGATGGGCTTCCTCAAATGCCCTAGGTCTTCTTGAGAAAGCAAGTTGGATGCACGCCCACTTAGTTTCTTTTGTTGAGCTTTCATACATTTATAACTCTAGTGCATCCATTGCATGGCAATCCCTACTCCTTGCATTAACATCAATTGATGGGCATCTCCATAGCCCGTTGATTAGCCTCGTTGATGTGAGACCTTCTCCTTTTTTGTCTTCTCCACATAACCCCCATCATTATATTCTATTCCACGCATAGTGCCATGTCCATGGCTCGCGCTCATATATTGCGTGAAGGTTTATAAGTTTGAGATTACTAGAGTACGAAACAATTGCTTGGCTTGTCATCGGGGTTGTGCATAATGAGAGCATTCTTGTGTGACGAAAATGGAGCATGACTAAACTATATGATTTTGTAGGGATGAACTTTCTTTGGCCATGTTATTTTGAGAAGACATAATTGCTTAGTTAATATGCTTGAAGTATTATTATTTTTATGTCAATATGAACTTTTGTCTTGAATCTTTTGGATCTGAATATTCATACCAAAATTAAGAAGAGTTACATTGAAATTATGCCAAGTAGCACTCCGCATAAAAATTCTCTTTTATCATTTACCTACCGAGGACGAGCAGGAATTA
The DNA here is from genome assembly GCA_021605205.1 of Aegilops longissima. Taxonomy (NCBI): domain Eukaryota; kingdom Viridiplantae; phylum Streptophyta; class Magnoliopsida; order Poales; family Poaceae; genus Aegilops; species Aegilops longissima. The sequence goes on from CM038682.1 coordinate 403,579,085, forward strand.
AGCTTAGATGCCCGATACGCTCCAACGTATCTATAGTTTTTATTGCTCCATGCTATATTATCTATTGTTTTGGACTATATTGGGCTTTATTTTCCACTTTTATATTACTTTGGGACTAACCTATTAACCGGAGGCCCAGCCCAGAATTGCTGTTTTTTTTTGCATATTTCAGTATTTCGAAGAAACGGAATATCAAACGGAGTCCAAACGGAATGAAATCTTCGGGAACGTGATTTTCTCATCAGATAAGACCCAGGAGACTTGGACCCTCCGTCAAGAAATCCACGAGGCGGTCATGAGGGTGGAGGGCACCCCTAGGCGCCCCGCCTCGTGGGCCCTCAAGCTCCACCGACGCACTCCTTCCTCCTATATATACCCACGCACTTCAACAGATCGAGATCACGGAGCCAAAACCTAATTCCACCGCCGCAACTTTCTGTATCCACGAGATCCCATCTTGGGGCCTGTTCCGGAGCTCCGCCAGAAGGGGAATCCACCACGGAGGGCTTCTACATCATCATCATAGCCTCTCCGATGAAGTGTGAGTAGTTTACCTCAGACCTTCTTGTCCATAGTTAGTAGCTAGATGGCTTCTTCTCTCTTTTTGGATCTCAATACAATGTTCTCCCCCTCTCTCGTGGAGATCTATTCGATGTAATCTTATTTTTGTGGTGTGTTTGTTGAGACCGATGAATTGTGGGTTTATGATCAAGATTATCTATGAGCAATATTTGAATCTTTTCTGAATTCTTTTATGTATGATTGAGTTATCTTTGCAAGTCTCTTCGAATTATCCGTTTGGTTTGGCCAACTAGATTGGTAGTTCTTGCAATGGGAGAAGTTTTAGCTTTGGGTTCAATCTTATGGAGTCCTTACAAGTGATGTAAAGGGTTGCAAGGCACGTATTGTATTATTGCCATCGAGGATAACAAGATGGGGTATTTATCATATTGCATGAATTTATTCCTCTACATCATGCCATCTTGCTTAAGGCGTTACTCTGTTTTCATTAACTTAATACTCTAGATGCATCTTTGGATAGCGGTCGATGAGTGGAGTAATAGTAGTAGATGCAGGCAGGAGTCGGTCTACTTGTCTCGGACGTGATGCCTATATACATGATCATACCTAGATACTCTCATAACTATGCTCAATTCATCAATTGCTCAACAGTAATTGCTCACCCACCGTAAAATACTTATGCTTTTGAGAGAAGCCACTAGTGAAATCTATGGCCCCGGGTCTATTCTCATCATATTAATCTTCCCACGCTTTATTATTGCTTTGCTTTTTACTTTGCCTTTTATTTTACTTTGCATCTTTATACCAAAAATACCAAAATATTATCTATCATCTCTATCGATCTCACTCTTGTAAGTGACCGTGAAGGATTGACATCCCTATTCGCGTTGGTTGCGAGGAGCTATTTGCTTTGTGTAGGTATGAGGGACTTGCGCGTGGCCTCCTACTGGATTGATACCTTGGTTCTCAAAAACCGAGGGAAATACTTACGCTACTCTACTGCATCATCCTCTCCTCTTCGGGGAAAACCAACGCAAGCTCAAGATGTAGCAGGAACCAACACGTATGTATTGTTGCTACTAAGGATACGATGGGGTCTATCTCTACATAGATAGATCTTGTCTACATCATGTCATCATTCTTATTGCATTACCCCGTTTCTCCATGAACTTAATACACAAGATGCATGCTGGATAGCGGTCGATGTGTGGCGTAATAGTAGTAGATGCAGGCAGGAGTCGGTCAACTAATCTTGGACGTGATGCCTATGTATTGATCATTGCCTGGATATCGTCATGATTATTTGAAGTTCTATCAATTGCCCGACAGTAATTTGTTTACCCACCGTTTGCTATTTTTCTCGAGAGAAGCCACTAGTGAAACCTACGGCCCCCGGGTCTCTTTGTCTTATTATTTGCCTTTGCGATCTATTTTCCTTTGCTTTTATTTTTAGATCTATTAAACCAGAAATACAAAAATACCTAGCTGCGTTTTATTATTATTTATTTTATTTGGCGTTCTTTCTATCAATCTACTACAATTTATTTCATGTCCGTTTTGCCAACTTCTGGCGCCGTTACCCGAAAGGGATTGACAATCCCTTTAACACGTCGGGTTGCGAGTAGTTGTTATTTGTGTGCAGGTGCTGTTTACATTATGTTGCTTGGTTCTCTACTGGTTCGATAACCTTGGTTTCATCACCGAGGGAAATACCTACCGCTGTTGTGCTGCATCATCCCTTCCTCTTTGGGGAAATACCAACATAGTCTTAGCAGACATCATTCTCCCTTTATCCTCCTAGGTGAACATGCGGAACGTAAGAGAGTAAACACAGGAGTCAGGCAACCCAACTATTGACCCAAGGCATAATTCGGAGCCGATTCATATAATGCAATATCTGAGACACGAAGCACATGAGATAGAAATTAGTGTCTGAGTGATGTTTGGCGTGAGTTTTATAATCGAGCCCCCGGTCTATTAGCCGATCGCATCTAAAAAAAACATATCGAACTAGTTTGTTTCAGCATTGAAGAGCGGAAAGAGTTATGCAACATATATAACTACAATGGGACCATAAAGAATGGTCTTTATTTTTTATGAACTCGTGACGTCTAACCATATAATCCGAACTGCCGAAGCAACTGTTATAGATACTTTGTTTAAAAATAAACTTTTATAGAGGAAAGGTTTACACAGGTCCTTTATGAGTGGTTTGACATCCCTACTGTGCCCTGTTGCACGTATGTGCCTTTGCTCTTGAGGGGGAGGGTACTCTTTTGAGGAGATAGTGATCGGCGGTGGGCCCCTGAGAGAGGTTCTTGAGAGGTCGCCGTAATATATTAGCTTGATGCTGGGTAGGTCCTAGATGGTACCTACTACTTTCTGAAGACGTGTTTGACCATAGCTCGGTCAAGCGGAACACTTGGTCCTTGGATAGTAGGTCACCACAGCTGCCCATGGTATTTTGAGCGCGAAATTGTGCCTCTAGGGCATGTACTTTGCTGCTAGCGGGGCCATGCTGTGGGGAGCGTGTCGCTATTTACGTTGAGCGTGGGAGGACTCTGCGAGCTGAGATAGGGCTCCGGCTTGTTTGCTCGTCTCTCGTGCCTTGACGGCGAACGGGGACTTCAATGCCTCATTGCTGACCTGGACTTCGGCTGCCAGAGTCGCTGTGTGCTCCATGGTTCGGAGTGAGCGCTCCGTGTTGCCATTAACGGTCATGACACCCTTGGGCCCGGGCATCTTAAGCTTCAGATATGTGTAATGGGGGACGACGTTGAAGCGAGCGAACGCTGTATAGTCGAGAAGTGTGTGGCAGCCGCTACAGAAAGGGAAGATGTCGAAGATCAAGTCTTCATTGCGAAAGTTGTCGGGCAAGCCAAACACTACTTCCAAAGTAACGGTGCTCGAACAGTGGGCTTAGACACCTGGGATTACTCCTTTAAAGGTGGTGTTGCTGGGTTTGATCCTTGAAGCATCAATACCCATTTTTTTCACCGTATCTGAGTAAATCAGATTGAGGCTACTGCCTCCATCCATGAGGACTCTAGTTAGGTGGTACCCATCGATAATGGGGTCAAGTACCAAGGCCGCTGATCCTCCATGATAGATACTGGTCGGATTGTCCCGGCGGTTGAAGGTGATCGGGCACGCCGACCATGGGTTGAAGTTTTGGGCCACCGACTCTACGGCGTAGACGTCCTGAAGCGCACGCTTCCTCTCCTTCTTTGGTATGTGTGTGATGTATATCATGTTCACAGTTTTTTCCTTAGAAGGAAATTGCTTCTGGCCTCTGTTGTTCGGCCCGCGAGGCTTGTCATCGTCCTCACTGCGGGGGCCCTTGCCCTGTTCCTCGGCTGTAAGTTTGCCGGCCTGTTTGATCACCCAACAGTTATGGTTGGTGCGGTTGGCAGGTTTGTCTAGGGTGCCGTGGATCTTGCAGGGCCTATCCAGGATTATCTCTAGTGCGGTAGGTCCATCCCGGTTCCCTTTAGAGGCCTTCTTTCGCGGTCCCGATTTTGAGTTGCTGAATCCGGCATTTACTGTCATGTACTCAGTTTCACCACCGTTGTGCGGTCGCTTGATCTTGTTGCACCACGGATTTCTGTTCTCGTCCCGGACTTCTGAGGTGCCAAGTTTGTCTGGGTGGTTTCTTCTATGAGCTAAGCAACTATCCTCACCCACGCAAAAGCAGGTCATGAGAGAGGTCAGTGTCGACATTGTCTTTGGCTTGTCTTGGCCGAGTTGGCAGGCGAGCCATTCGTCCCGGATACTATGCCGGAAGGCGGTTATTGCCTCAACATCGGGACAGCCGACGATTTGATTTTTCTTCATGAAGAGCCGATTCCAAAATTGTCGGGCTGACTCTCCGGGCTTTTGGACCACGTGGCTCAGGTCATCGGCATCCAGAGGCCGAACATAGGTGCCTTGAAAGTTAGCACATAAGGAATCCTCGAGCTCTTCCCAGCTCCTACTACTTCTTGAGCTTGTGTTGGGTTTTTGCTTGAAGAGGAAAGGGTGATGCCGCAAAGTAGAGATAACTATTTCCCTCAGTTTGAGAACCAAGGTATCAATCCAGTAGGAGGTACACACAAGTCTCCAATCTATGCAACTGCACAAACAATCAAACACTTGCACCCAACGTGATAAAGGGGTTGTCAATCCCTTCACGATCACTTGCAAGGATGAGATCTGACAGAGATAGATATAAAAGATTACTAAAACGCAAATCAAAGTAAAAACAAATAAATTGCAGCAAGGTATTTTTGGGTTTTTTGGTTTATAGATATGAAAATATATGATGGAAAATAGACCCGGGGGCCATAGGTTTCACTAGAGGCTTCTCTCTTGAAGGAAAATAATACGGTGGGTGAACAAATTACTGTCGAGAAACTGATAGAAAAGCGCAAAGTTATGACGATATACAAGGCAATGATTATGAATATAGGCATCACGTCCATGTCAAGTAGACCGACTCCTTCCTGCATCTCCTACTATTACTACACTCATCGACCGCTATCCAGCATGCACCTAGAGTATTAAGTTCATAATAACGGAGTAACGCCTCAAGTAAGATGACATGATGTAGAGGGATAAACTCAAGCAATATGATGAAAACCCCATCTTTTTACCCTTGATGGCAACAATACAATACATGCCTCGCTACCCCTACTTCGTCACTAGGTGAGGACACCGCAAGATTGAACCCAAAACTAAGCACCTCTCCCATTGTAAGAAAAAAAAATCTAGTTGGCCAAACCAAACCGATAATTTGTGGCGACCGATTCTCCGGGTATTTATCCCAGAAAAATGGCCCTTGTACTTACCAGCCCCAGGATAACTGTTAGATGATAAGGCACTAACTTGATACAGAAGATCCAAGCAAAATACAATTTGTGTAGTACAAGACCATTCTGGCCTGAGAGTACAACAAATGGCATCTAGAGGCTGATGGCGGAAGCGGGTTATGAAATATCCTCGCCTATGGGACTCCATTTCCCACAGGAACAGCTGACCAGGATAACTTCTATCTTTGCGTAGCTTTTATCTCTGTTGCCTAGGTTCTGGGACTGTCATCGCAACGCTCTTCTCCAAGCATGAAATCTGGCCAAGAAATAGCCAGGGACAAGCCAGTGAGTACTTTGAATGTACTCGCAAACACAATGAACACATGCATGATTTAACAATGATGTACTGAAAATATAATATGCTCATGACGTTAGTCACATAAGATAGATAAAACTCTGGTGCGTGCAAGAATGTTATTTATGGATATGCAATAATATGGTAGTATTAAAATTTATGACATAAAAACATAAAGAACTTCAAAAGGATAGCCACGATCGGGCGTCTGAGCGACACCGTAAAAAGGACTTTAAAAGAAATGCCACAGTCGGGCGTCTGAGCGACACCGCATAAAGGGCTTTAAAAGAAATGCCACGATCAAGGCGTCGGCGACACCGCATAAAGGGCTTTAAAAGAAATGCCACAGTTAGGCGTCGAGCGACACCGCATAAAGGGCTTTAAAAGAAATGCTACAATCAAGGCGTCTGAGAGACACCGCATAAAGGGCTTTAAAAGAAATGCTACACGGTCAAGCGTCGAGCGACACCGCATAAAGGGCTTTAAAAGAAATGTTACGATCGGTGTCTGAGCGACACCGCATAAAGGGCTTTAAAAGAAATGCCACGATCAAGGCGTCGGCGACACCGCATAAAGGGCTTTAAAAGAAAACATAGTGAATATCCAGGAAGTAGAACCATCCCAGGGTTATTCGATCATACCAAATAAAATCATGGGTTAGTCAACAATAACAATAATAATCGTAATTATCATGATCCAAAATCTGTAATTTCAGTTAACAGTTTAACAGTTTCGCCTCCGAAGACCGACACTAAGACCGACACTTGACCCATCCCAAACTGTAATCCTTAACCATGGACACGGCTATTCGAATAGGTTTAATCTCTGCAGAGGGTGTACTCTTTACCCACGAGTAGCAGATTTCTTTAGTCCATCGGGACTAATTCCGTCTACGGTCTTTTTGTTGAAAACACACCTAACTTGCACACACCAGCTTAACTCACATGTGTCTGGAATCACCCACGACACCTGTTAAGCAAACTCTAAGTGGGGAGGCCACAACCTCGACGTAACATGGGATCACAAAATTTATACCGCGCGCAAACTGGGGAGCTACCCCCTTTCGGCTACAACCGTAACACCCATGCTCCCGGACCCGGTGGAATGACTACCGGATGCCTCCATTATCTTCCACCACGGCCTCTCTGTACGGTGTGTGCTAGGAAAGGGTTGACAACTTACTGAACTGTACCCAACTTGGTGTAGGGACAAGTGGTAGTACGAAGCAAGTATGGGGGTTTACTGGTACAAGACTCGATCTACGGTCGACTCAGGAGGTTGTAATATTTCCTGCATGATTAGTATAACAATGCTTATATTACAGACAGCAGATAGAAAACACCACACGACATATCCCCCTCATGCCATACCGGACACGTCCGTCTCGACGGAGGACTAGGGGCAAGACCGTGTCTACCCAAGACAAGGGCCTTCCCGGCTTTCCTCCCGGTATACGTGAAAGGCATATGTCGGTGATTTCAATCACAATAATCTCAACTTCATTTGCATGAAACCTGTTAACATGCACTCATGAGTAGGAACACCTTCTCACATAAAATGACGTATGCATGTGTCGGGGTGGTGTTGTCACCGTGCTAACGCAACACACTCACACATTTCACCAGGGTTCAGAATGCTTGCCTTAAGGTCATGGGAAGAAGGGTGCATCCAAAACATCTTGAAATCTTCCAAAAATCCTATTTAAAATAATATATTTGAATTAACACACAAAATAAAAACAGCAAAAAAAGTTGTTTTGAAATTTTTCAAATAAATCTTAAAATAAACTAGACAATATTTGAGAGAGGTAGCAAAAAGGATCAATTCATTTGGAGTTGTATTTAAAAAGTTGTCGACACAAAGTTCTAGTCAAATCTGATTTTAAAATAAAACCGAAAAACAGAAGAAACGGTTCGATAAGACACGTACACGTCGAAAGCGTAATCTGGAAATACGCTTCCACTTACTCTGCGTGGACCATGCATGGTCACTGACAGTGGGTCCTAGGTGGCCCACTAGTCAGGTTTGACTAGTCCGCCTTCCTTCTTCTCCCTCTGTCCCGAGTGGAGGCGGGACTCCGGCGACCGTCGCCGGCGAACGGCGGGTCCTTGAGGGAAGCTGAGGGCAGGGATGGATCCGCGGGTCGAGGGTGATCCTACTGGTAGTCGCTGGGTCGGCGGGGACGGCGTGGGCTGCCGGCGGCGAGCTTCGCGGCGGAGAAAAGCTTCGGGGCGAAGTGGTTTTGGGGCGGCGGTGGTTCCCGATCGAAATGGAGTAGGGGATGTGATCACTGGAGGAAGGGAAGGTTCCTGGTGGAGAGAGTGGAGAGGGGGATGCCCTGGATGTGCCGGAATGGCCTGGTTAGTGGCGGCGGCTGGAGTTGCCGGAGAGGTTGAAGATGGCCTGCTCCCCTCCAATTGGTGGCTAGGGGGGCACTAGCGAGACGTTGCGAGGCTGCCTGCGTGCGGGCTTGAGCTCGGGTCTCCTTATATAGTGTGGCTAGGTTGGTCCGAGGCGGCCGGCGATAAGAACAACGGCAAACCGATGTTCTGTAGCAGCAGGGGGGTGGTGGCGACGACGGAAGCTAGGCGACACGCTTGCGGATGAGCACGTACTGCTCACAAGGGCGGGTGGCTAGCCATGGTGGCTTTGGCGGCGCCGACCATGGTCGGGCCTGCTAGCGGCCGGCAGCTAGCCGCCACGGCCATCCTGGTGGTGGCGCTGTGGGCTGCCAGGGGTGGTCAAGGTGGCGTGGCGGTGCAAGGGGACACGACGAGCTGGCTGGGGCCGGGTTTTGAGTGCGGGGTGTGACGCGGCGGCTCGGGTGCATGGTGCCAACGCACGCCTGGCGCGCCTGAGCACGCCCGGGGCATGCTCAATGAAATGCCAGGGCAGTCTAGAGAGTTCCAAACCACAAGGGAGTTAGCAGAAAGGGGTTATGGGCTAGGGCAAAACCTTAGGACATGCTGGGTAGGTCAGGAGCTCAAGCTCACAATGTAAACTTGAAATCATGCCAAAACTGGTCATGTACTCAGGGTGTTTGACAAAATACCAAAGGCACCTAGGTAGCTCTTGGAGTGGCCAAATTCTCTAGATCAGTGTCTCTACGGATATAAGAGAGGGTGGTGAAGTCAGTTTGCAAAAAGGAGAAACTTGCTAGTGCAAGTTTTGCAAAACTACACTTCTAGACAGGGAGTGAGTGGCATCATTACATGGACCAAAAGTGTTCAAAACAGAGCATGCTCCTGGACTTAGGGGTTTTGCAGGGTTGACTACAAGCATGAGAAAACACAAGGTCATTAGAGCAAGAAATAACAGAGTTGTAGTAGAAAACACAAGTCTGGTCCAGAATGAAAAAGAGGCTGTTGCACTCAAATTTTCCAAAGAACATCACTATGTTTTTGCATAAAGTTGGATGGCATGCTACCACTGACATACCATAATTTTGGTGGAGGCTCTAGGGAAATATTTAAATGGGTTGTAGTGCAAAAATGCCCACTGGACCAGAGAAGCAAACCAGGTGAAAGACCCAAACTAAGCAATGAAATAATTTTATTAATGCACATAATTGATTTAGAGACATCTCATGACATCTCCAAATTTTGGTTGAAATTTTAAGTGATTCTATCAAATGGTTGTAGTACAAACAGAGCTCCAAAAATCTAAAACAATCCATTTTAATGAATAAAGCTCAGGATGAAATGATCTAATAAATAAATCCACTGATTAAGAAAATGTTATAATGAGCTGGCATAAAAGTCCCATATATTTTGGAAAGCTCCACTTGGGAAAAGATGCAAAACTCCTTAACGATAAAAAAAAGATTTCTGAAAATCCACAGAAATAAAAATTTAAAACTCCTGGCAAAAATTTTAATATCAAAAACTTGGCCAGAAAATTTGGGGTGTTACAACTACTATGCCCCTTAGGAAAAATATCGTCCTCGAGATTTGCAAAGAGTAAAAATTAAATGAATAAGAATTAAAACGAAAACGGCCACAGTGGGAGCAATAAGTGATGCAAAAAATACAGTGTGGGGTACTGGCGCGGTGTGGGGGGAAAATCCACAGTCATGGGGGAAAGCTAGCGATTTCTACACTGGACAAAATTTAGAATAAATTCTAAATCTCAGAATACGCTGGTCGCACCCGAGCACACAGTGTTCTCTCGGCTGACCGGTGGACCCGGCCCACGGTCAGCCTCTTCTCTTTCCTCCGGCTCCTTCTTCTTCCTCTCTCCGCGTGTTCTCCGCTTTCTCCATCGGGCGACGCTTAGCGCGTAGGGTACCAAGGCCGCATCAGCGGTAGTGCACGGCGCGCTTAGCTGCCGTGCAGCGTGCACTCACCTCACGGGCAGTCGTTGTCGGCACTTTGCATGATTCGCCCCGAACACCGGCGGTCGGGCGACGAAGCGGCGCTGGTGGACCTCGCCCACCGTATACCGAGCTCGAGCTATAAAATGACCACGGCGTCCTCCTCTTCTTCCTCACACCTGGCCTTGCTCCTCCCTCTCTCTCTTTCTCCTCTGTTTCCGTTTGCCGGAGCTCGAGACGAGGCGCTAATGGCGGAGGCGGCGCCGGACTGGTACGTGATCCTGCTGTGCGGAGGGCTGGCAGCGGTGCTGGGGCTCTTGGTGCTCCTGTGCATGATGATCCTCGACGATCGTCACGATGCCGCTGCTCGGTTGCTGGCTCTCCGTGGTGGCGGTGACCACGATGAGTAGGTGGGGTGTGCCGGGTGTTAACTGTTCTTCGGAGGTGCTTAGTTAGACGCAACACAGTTGCAAAATTTTGCAAGCAGTGTATGTGTTCGGGTAATTGTGGTGGTGAGTCTGCTGTCGTGGTGCTGTGTGAAATAAATGATCTATGTCGTGAGAAAACATACGATGCGGCAACTCAGGGAAAAGAAATCACGCTCCAGGATTTCCCGCGAGGGGAAACAGTAATACACTAGAGTCCAAAAGCGACAGAGCTTCTTACATTAATGAATTACTCGCTGCGAAACTCGGGGTACTAAGCATAAGTTACAACACATAAATGAAAATTGCGACAATAAATACAACGGTGCATCTAAATTGAAAACGGTAACTGGATGGGGTCCTGAGAAAACGTTTCCGGTACTAGGATACACTCTTCTTCTATCGGAGGGAGTGGATTGACCAGTCGATGAATGCATCTCTCCTGGTCGGTCCTCAGTGATCTGCCGATGGCGATCTGAGGGTTTAAATCCGTGAGGCTTTGCAGATAACCCATCACATGTTGGGTCAAACGTTCTTGAGCGATGACGTATTGGACGAGGTTGGCCAAGACTGGGTCCCTCTCAATACGTCCACCTGGAAAAGATGTTACTCCTCCGGGTGCTGCTCGGCTCGGAAAATAATAATACCCTCGTTCGCTGGCGTAGGGTACCGGGAATCGAAGGCGAGCAAGCGCTTCATACACAGCAGCTTCCACGGCCATGTGCGGGTTGGAGATAGATTTCCCACGAAGGAGACTTCTGTGGGGTCTTGGTTTGGGTTTACGGGCGGGATGTGCACGGCTGCCCAATATCTCGAGGTGGAAGGGGTGATCCTTGATTTGAACAGCTCGTACTGGGGTGGCTGGGTAGCGCCCATGGTACTGCGGGTAAAATCCCACAATATCTTGACAAAACTACCTGGGGTAGCATCTGGAGTCCTCAGATAAATACTAGGGCTCGGCATGGCAGGAAATGGTTGTGGGGATGGTGCACAAAGTGAAGGGTGCTTGGCAAGGTCACTCGGTGGCCCTTTTTACAGCACCGGGGCTGGGTCTTTTACCGTGGTAAAAGTAAAGAATTGGCCGGCTCAGCTCGGGTCAACCACAGACACACACATCTCACTAAAGTGACGTATCCCTGTGGGGGGTTGTCGGGGCGGTTTTTGGTAGCTGCGCCAAGGATAGAGAAATCACACTGCATGCTAATACATCCATGCAAGACTACCATATAAAACAGACGCACGATGCCAGGCTGTGCTAATTTAAGGAATCACAGAATTACAAAGCGAGTGTACACGTGGACTCGCCACTACTCGAGTGTCTCAGTCTACGCCGTTTTACATCCAGCGGGCGCCCTTGTGGACGCCGAGGCTTCCCCAGTTCTCACCGCCGGAATTTGCCGGAGAGGGCTGAGGGCTGCAGGCTCGGGGTAGTGATGATGGTATCACGGGATTGTTGACTACAACCCGTTGGAGTGTGCTCGAGGCGATGAAGCACTTCGGGGTCATCAAAGCACCTTTGGCCGACGGGCCGGGCTGTCCTCGTGGTCTCGATCGGCTGTCCAAACAAGACGATGGATTGTCGGCGTTGGGTTCGATCTCCTCTCTTCTTTGGGGCTCGATGAACCAGCTCTCCACAAGCTGCGACCAGATCAATAGTGATCTGATCGAATAGGTCCTCAAAGGCACTTACATAGCGCACTAGATGCGATAATGCAGGTGCATCTCGTGGTCTCCGTTGGCAACTTGAGGTGGTCTACCATACCCTTCACGCTGGGGTAGTAGTGGAACGAGCGACGATTAACTCGGGCGACAGTGCACGAGATGAACTATAGCCTCTCGAGCAGCTAGTTGGATGGCTTGTGGCTCAAAGGAAGTTGTTCTTCCGGTGAACTCAGAGGGCGCTGGTGCAGACCCCTACCGTAGATATGTACAAATGGCCTGTAATTGACGGCTCTCGCCACTAATGGGTCCTTGGTACACAACATATTCGGGTGGCTCTTCTAACGATAGGCACGACGGGTAAGGTTAGCGTAGTATGGTCACAAAACCTCCAAGGTTGGTTTTGTAGTCTCATGGTGTACTACGGGACCAGGCATTGTGGCTTGGTTTTGGGATAGCGGTTGTGCTGGGCTGGGTTGAGGCGAGCGCGTCCCTTTTTATAGAAAAAGGGGACGGAGTCTTCCTTCGCACGCTTGCTAATGAGACGCCTTTGGTGCTGATCACTGGTGGGTGATAGACGGGCTAGTTGATAGGTTGGGCAGCATCGCAGTAAAGCGTCGGGTCACCGTGGTGGCTATCTTGTGCGAGAAGCTTGGCTGAGGTCTTGGTTATGGCTCGGTGGGTTATTAGCCTAACTTTATTGACCTCGCTAAGATAGGATTAGCCAATGGTCAGCCTGGCTCTGATACCAAGTCTGTGGCGACCGATTCTCCGGGTATTTATCCCAGAAAAATGGCCCTTGTACTTACCAGCCCCAGGATAACTGTTAGCTGATAAGGCACTAACTTGATACAGAAGATCCAAGCAAAATACAATTTGTGTAGTACAAGACCATTCTGGCCTGAGAGTACAGCAAATGGCATCTAGAGGCTGATGGCGGAAGCGGGTTATGAAATATCCTCGCCTATGGGACTCCATTTCCCACAGGAACAACTGACCAGGATAACTCCTATCTTCGCGTAGCTGTTATCTCTGTTGCCTAGGTTCTGGGACTGTCATCGCAACGCTCTTCTCCAAGCATGAAATCTGGCCAAGACAATAGCCAGGGACAAGCCAGTGAGTACTTTGAATGTACTCGCAAACACAATGAACACAGGATGATTTAACAATGATGTACTGAAAATATAATATGCTCATGACGTTAGTCACATAAGATAGATAAAACTCTGGTACGTGCAAGCATGTTATTTATGGATATGCAATAATATGGTAGTATTAAAATTTATGACATAAAAACATAAAGAACTTCAAAAGGATAGCCACGATCGGGCGTCTGAGCGACACCGTAAAAAGGACTTTAAAAGAAATGCCACAGTCGGGTGTCTGAGCGACACCGCATAAAGGGCTTTAAAAGAAATGCCACAGTCGGGCGTCTGAGCGACACCGCATAAAGGGTTTTAAAAGAAATGCCATAGTGGGGCGTCTGAGCGACACCGCATAAAGGGCTTTAAAAGAAATGCCACGGTCAAGGCGTCGAGCGACACCGCATAAAGGGCTTTAAAAGAAATGCCACGATCAAGGCCCGAGAGACACCGCATAAAGGGCTTTAAAAGAAATGCCACGATCGAGGCGTCGAGCGACACCGCATAAAGGGCTTTAAAAGAAATGCTACGATCAAGGCCCGAGCGACACCGCATAAAGGGCTTTAAAAGAAAACACAGTGAATATCCAGGAGGTAGAACCATCCCAGGGTTATTCGATCATACCAAATAAAATCATGGGTTAGTCAACAATAACAATAATAATCGTAATTATCATGATCCAAAATCTGTAATTTCAGTTAACAGTTTAACAGTTTAGCATTCAAGACCGACACTAAGACCGACACTTGACCCATCCCAAACTGTAATCCTTAACCATGGACACGGCTATTCGAATAGGTTTAATCTCTGCAGAGGGTGTACTCTTTACCCACGAGTAGCGGATTTCTTTAGTCCATCGGGACTAATTCCGTCAATGGTCTTTTTGTTGAAAACACACCTAACTTGCACACACCAGCTTAACTCACATGTGTCTGGAATCACCCACGACACCTTTTAAGCAAACTCTAAGTGGGGAGGCCACAACCTCGACGTAACATGGGATCACAAAATTTATACCGAGCGCAAACTGGGGAGCTACCCCCTTTCGGCTACAACCTAAACACCCATGCTCCCGGACCCGGTGGCATGACTACCGGATGCCTCCAGTATCTTCCACCACGGCCTCTCTGTACGTTGTGTGCTAGGAAAGGGTTGACAACTTACTTAACTGTACCCTACTTGGTGTAGAGACAAGTGGTAGTACAAAGCAAGTATGGGGTTTTACTGGTACAAGACTCGATCTACGGTCGACTCAGGAGGTTGTAATATTTCCTGCATGATTAGTATAACAATGCATATATTACAGACATCAGATAGAAAACACCACACGACATATCCCCCTCATGCCATACCGGACACGTCCGTCTCGACGGAGGACTAGGGGCAAGACCGTGTCTACCCAAGACAAGGGCCTTCCCGGCTTTCCTCCCGGTATACGTGAAAGGCATATGTCGGTGATTTCAATCACAATCATCTCAACTTCATTTGCATGAAACCTGTTAACATGCACTCATGAGTAGGAACACCTTCTCACATAAAATGACGGATGCACGTGTCGGGGTGGTGTTGTCACCGTGCTAATGCAACACACTCACACATTTCACCAGGGTTCAGAATGCTTGCCTTAAGGTCATGGGAAGAAGGGTGCATCCAAAACATCTTGAAATCTTCCAAAAATCCTATTTAAAAGAATATATTTGAATTAACACACAAAATAAAAACAACACAAAAATTTGTTTTGAAATTTTTTCAAATAAATCTTATAATAAACTAGACAACATTTGAGAGAGGTAGAAAAAGGATCAACTCATTTGGAGTTGTATTTAAAAAGTTATCGACAGTCAAAGTTGTAGTCAAATCTGATTTTAAAATAAAACTGAAAAACAGAAAAAACGGTTCGATAAGACACGTACACGTCGAAAGCGTAATCTGGAAATACGCTTCCACTTACTCTGCGTGGACCGTGCAAGGTCACTAACAGTGGGTCCTAGGTGGCCCACTAGTCAGGTTTGACTAGTCCGCCTTCCTTCTTCTCCTCTGTCCCGAGCGGAGGCGGGACTCGGCGCGTCGCCGCCGCTAACGGCGGGTCCTTGAGGGAAGCCGAGGGCGGGATGGATCCGCGGTCGAGGGTGATCCCATCTTGGTAGTCGCCGGGCGGGCGGGACGGCGTATTGCTGCGGCGGCGAAGCCATGACGGAGAAAAGCTTCGGGGCGAAGTGGTTTTGGGGCGGCGGTGGTTCCCGATCGAAATGGAGTAGGGGGATGTGATCACTGGAGGAAGGGAAGGTTCCTGGTGGAGAGAGTGGAGAGAGGGATGCCCTGGATGTGCCAGAATGGCCTGGTTAGTGGCGGCGGCTGGAGTTGCCGGAGAGGTTGAAGATGGCTTGCTCCCCTCCAATTGGTGGCTAGGGGGGCACTAGCGAGACGTAGCGAGGCTGCCTGCGTGCGGGCTTGAGCTCGGGTCTCCTTATATAGTGTGGCTAGGTTGGTCCGAGGCGGCCGGCGATAAGAACAATGGCGAACCGACGTTCTGTAGCAGCAGGGGGGTCGTGGCGACGACGGAAGCTAGGCTAGACGCTTGCGGATGAGCACGTACTGCTCACAAGGGCGGGTGGCGAGCCGGGGTGGCTTTGGCGGCGCCGACCACGGTCGGGCCTGCTAGCGGCCGGCAGCTAGCCGCCACGGCCATCCTGGCGGTGGCGCTGTGGGGTGCCAGGGGTGGTCGGGGTGGCGTGGCGGTGCAAGGGGACACGACGAGCTGGCTGGGTCCGGGTTTTGAGTGCGGGGTGTGACGCGGCGGCTCGGGTGCATGCGGGTGCCAAACGCACGCTCTGGGCGTGCCCAGAGCATGCCCAGGGAGTGCTCGACGAAATGCCAGGGCAGTCTAGAGAGTTCCAAACCACAAGGGAGTTAGCAGAAAGGGGTTATGGGCTAGGGAAAAACCTTAGGACATGATGGGTAGGTCAGGAGCTCAAGCTCACAATGTAAACTTGAAATCATGCCAAACTGGTCATGTACTGTGGTGTTTGACAAAATGCCAAAGGCACCTAGGTAGCTCTTGGAGTGGCTAAATTCTCCAGATCAAGATCTCTATGGATATAAGAGAGGTGGTGTAGTCAGTTTGCAAAAGGAGAAACTTGCTAGTGCAAGTTTTGCAAAACTACACTACTGGACAGGAGTGAGTGGCATCATTACATGGACCAAAAGTGTTCCAAATAGAGCATGCTCCTGGACTTAGGGGTTTTGCAGGGTTGACTACAAGCATGAGAAAACACAAGGTCATTAGAGCAAGAAATAACAGAGTTGTAGTAGAAAACACAAGTCTGGTCCAGAATGAAAAAGAGGCTGTTGCACTCAAATTTTCCAAAGAACATCACTATGTTTTTTCATAAAGTTGGATGGCATGCTACCACTGACATACCATAATTTTGGTGGAGGCTCTAGGGAAATATTTAAATGGGTTGTAGTACAAAAATGACCACTGGACCAGAGAAGCAAACCATGTGAAAGACCCAAAATAAGCAATGAAATAATTTTATTAATGCACATAATTGATTTAGAGACATCTCATGACATCTCCAAATTTTGGTTGAAATTTTAAGTGATTCTATCAAATGGTTGTAGTACAAACAGAGCTCCAAAAATCTAAAACAATCCATTTTAATGAATAAAGCTCAGGATGAAATGATCTAATAAATAAATCCACTGATTAAGAAAATGTTATAATGAGCTGGCATAAAAGTCCCATATATTTTGGAAAGCTCCACTTGGGAAAAGATGCAAAACTCCTTAACAATAAAAAAAGAGTTATGAAAATCCACAGAAATAAAAATTTAAAACTCCTGGCAAAAATTTTAATATCAAAAACTTGGCCAGAAAATTTGGGGTGTTACATAATTCAAAGAGAAATATAAACATATCAAATCATGCATATAAGAATTCAGGAAAGACTCAAATAATATTCATAGATAATCTGATCATAAATCTACAATTCATCGGATCTCGACAAACACACCGCAAAACAATATTACATCGAATAGAACTCCAAGAACATCGAGGAGAACATTTTATTGAAGATGAAAGAGAGAGAAGAAGACATCTAGCTACTAGATATGGACCTGTAGGTCTGTGGTAAACTAGCCACGCTTCATCGGTAGGAAAATATAGTTTATGTAGATGCCTTCTGTGATCGAATCCCCCTCCGACAGGATGCCGGAAAAGGCCCCAAGATGGGATCTCGTGTAAATAGAGGCTTGCGGCGGCGGAGAAATATTATGGTGGACGCTTCTAATGGATTGGGAATATTTCGGAATTTATAGAGCAAAAAGTAGGGCTTGTGGAGTCCCGTGGGGCCCACAAGCCAGGGGCGTGCCCCTGAGGGCTTGTGGAGCCCTCGAGACTCTTCTGGGCGCTTCTCCAAGCTCCGTGGATGTCTTCTGGTCCAAGAAAAATTACCGTAAAGTTTTTTCCGTTTGGACTCCATTTGATATTTCTTTTCTGTAAAACTCAATGTCGGCGTTCTGGGAACGGGGGTCCCCAGACTTGCCTGCCTGCGGCCTGCAGCGTGGCTCAAAGGGGGGCCCATCACGGCCCATCTTCATCAACACGAGCTCAAGACCCTCGCAAGGGCCAGAGCCTCATGGGCGGGACGACAGTGGAGCTTCCTCGTGCATGGCCTCGTCACAGCCTGGCTCATGAGGAGGCGGAGAGATCAAGGCAGGGTACCTCACGAGGTGCCCATGATGCAAGCCATGACGACTAAGGGCGCCAGGCGGGCTCCAGCCCGCAGGCAGTGTCCTCCTTTCCTCTTTGGTGCAAAGGAGCAAGCGCAGTGAGAGCATCAAGCAAAGGCGCCCATTTCGTGCAACAAGACCAAGACCAGTCCAACGGCAGGAAGGAAGTCATTGTGGAGCCCAAGTCAAGGCCACCACGAGCCTTTGACAAAGCGAGGACCAACTTTAGTCGAGGATAAGTGTACCAGATGTTCCCCTTCAAAATGGCCAATTGTTGGCGCCCTTCCCGCTCAATATTTGGGAAGAGGCCCAGGGCCTTTGTCTATAAATAGGACTAGCCACACACAGAGCTAGGGGAGCTGGATCCGATCGGAATGAGTAGCTGGATGCACCTTGGACAGAGAGAGAGAGAGAGAGAGAGAGAGAGAGAGAGAGAGAGAGAGAGAGAGAGAGAGAGAGGGCGACTGAACTCCCCCTAGCAGTTCATCGCACCAGCCAAGAACAGAGCCCTCGCGAGGCTGTTCTTCCTTGTATTGTTCATCATCATCAGCCCAAGAGGCAATCCACCACACCACAAACTAGAGTAGGGTATTACACCACAATGGTGGCCCGAACTAGTATAAACCCTGTGTCTCTTGTGCTGTTCCTTTCGTAGTTTAGATCTTAGCGACGCGGCGGGGTACAGGTAGGTAGAGGGCATATTTCCGCGCACACCCCAGTGTTCGAACCTCAAGGGTCTGCCGGAACCCGAAATCCGACATTTGGCGCGCCAGGTAGGGGTGCGCCGGAATTCGTCTTCCGCCGCCCTGTTCTCCATCGACCCCCTGTAAGCAACCTACTGGTATATTGCTCGATCTAGCTCTTGCTCACGGATTCAAGTAGCTATTTAGGTTACAATCTTTGGATACACGAATTGGGAAGGGAAGAGGAAAGGGGAAAAGAGCCGCCGCAGGGTTCGTGCCGTGATCCATTGGATGCGTCTCTCTGGTGGGTGAAGACGCGTTAAGTAGTTGGCACCGCCACACCCACTCCGGGCCGCTGATATTGGGGTTGGGCCGCCTCTGCCTGGTGGGCCGAGCTGGTGGCGAGGCCGGTTCGCTTCTGGGCCTTGGCGCCAGGCTGCTTGTGGCCTTGACACCCCCTCCTTGCGATGTGGCTTGTCCCCAAGCGTCTGCAGCCGGGAACCGAGCTTGTAGTTCTTCCTTGTCCTCCCAAGTGTCACTGATTGCCGCAGTATCGGACCACCGTACGAGGACCTGTTCAATCATGCTGCCATGCTTGTGACGCCAACACGAAGCCAAAATCTGGACTGGAACTGCAGGTATATCAGTAGCAGTGGGAAGCTGTTGTTGAATTGGCGTACCTGGCAGTAGGGCCTTCCTCAGCAGAGACACATGGAAAACGGGGTGAACTGTTGCGTTCGTCGGTAGCTCTAGTTTGTAAGCCACCGGGTTGATCTTGTCGATGATGGAATATGGCCCGTAGTACCGAAAAGAGAGCTTGTGATTAGCTCGCTTGGCCACTGATGTTTGCACGTACGGCTGTAACTTCAGGTAAACTTTGTCGCCGATCTCAAACACGCATTCTGAGCGTTTCTTGTCTGCCTGCTGTTTCATACGCAAGCGAGCTCGCTGAAGGTGTTGTTGTAGCAGATCTTGAAGTGGCGCGTTCGTCGAGCCAAGTTTGCAGGGCAGGAACAAAACAAGAAGAGGCCGCCGTGATGCCCCAGTGACGGGGTTCGTGACCGAACATGGCCATGAATGGTGTCATGCCAATGGCTGAATGTGGCGCAGCATTGTACCAGAATTGTGCAAGAGGAATCCAATGGCTCCATCGCTTTGGACAAGAATGAGTGAAACAACTGAGGAAAGTTTCAAGGCATTGGTTTACGCGCTCCGACTGCCCATCGGTTTGTGGATGGTTGGCCATGCTCAGGCGGAGATCGGTACCAGCGTGGCGGAAGAGTTCTTGCCAAAAGTGGCTCATGAAAACAGGATCACGATCAGAGACAATAGATTGAGGAAAGCCATGGATGGGGTAAATGCGTTGCATGTACAGGAGGGCAACGCGAGAAGCAGTGTAAGGATGGGCAAGTGGCAAGAAATGAGCGAACTTGGTCATCTTGTCGACCAAAACCCAGATGCAATTGTACTGACCTGATTGTGGGAGCCCATCGATGAAGTCCATCGTGATCATATCCCATGATTTGGTGGGAATAGGAAGCGGGTGGAGCAGCCC
Source organism: Aegilops longissima (assembly GCA_021605205.1). Lineage (NCBI taxonomy): Eukaryota > Viridiplantae > Streptophyta > Magnoliopsida > Poales > Poaceae > Aegilops > Aegilops longissima. The sequence goes on from CM038682.1 coordinate 403,599,258, forward strand.
TGGTGAAGCCACTCGCTCTGCTTTAGCTTGTTGACAGATTTCACAGCATTGAACATACTGAAGAATGTGAGCCTTCATTTTGGGCCAAGCGAACAAGCGCCTGATTCGCTTGTAGGTGGCTGGAAATCCTGAATGTCCTCCCACTGGGCTGTCATGGAACGCCGAGATGATCTGCTGCTGTAGCGCGGTGCTTCCTCCAAGCCAAATACGGTCTCTGAAACGTAGAAGCCCTTGCGACAAGCTGAAACGCACTTTTGGGTCAGGTCTTACTGCCAATAGTTCCAACAGACGCTGTGCTTGGGGGTTGGAGTTGTAACTTGACACGATATCCTCAAGCCATGCTGGCTGGCAGCTTGAGATCGCCATGGCGTGCTCCGAGTGGTGTAGTCGAGATAGTGCATCTGCGGCTCCATTTTCCACGCCCTTCTTATAGACGATTTTGTATTGCAAGCCCAATAATTTGGTGAAAGCTCGCTGTTGCCACGGGGTCGTGAGCCTCTGCTCCTGCAAATAAACCAAGCTGCGTTGATCTGTCTTGATGATGAATTCTGCAGACTGCAGGTATGGTCGCCATTGATTGACTGCAGCGATCACTGCCAAGTACTCCTTCTCGTATGTGGATAGGCTCTGGTACTTTGGGCAGAGGGCTTTGCTCATGAAGGCGATGGGGAGTCCTTCTTGCTGCAAAATTGCTCCAATGCCTGTACCACATGAGTCCATTCAATCGTGAACTGTTTCTGAAAGTCTGGCAGGGTAAGTACCGGCGCTGTGACTAAACTCTGTTTGAGAACTTGAAAACTTTGTTTTGTGTTATCTGTCCAGACGAACGGTGTTCCCTTCTTAAGGAGATTGAAGAGGGGTCGGGCTAGGATTCCAAATTGCCGAACGAAGCGTCTGTAGTATCCTGCTAATCCCAAAAACTGGTTGACCTCTTTCACATTTGTAGGCGTGGGCCAATTTGTTACTGCCTTGATCTTAGTAGGGTCCGTTGCCACACCGTCGGGCTGATGACATGCCCTGTATGTTATTCTTTGCTGTCCAAAACTGCATTTGCTTCTCTTCACTTTCCATTGGTCACGGCGAAGTAGCTCAAACACCTGGCGGAGATGTTCTGCATGGTCCTGCAGTGTTTTGCTGAATACCAGTATGTCATCGAAGAAAGATAAAACACACTCACGCATCAGCGGGTGAAGTGTGCCGGTGACAGCACCGTTGAAGGTAGAAGGTCCACCCGCAAGGCCGTATGACAGGACCTTGAACTCGAAGTGCCCGGAGTGAGTTTGAAAGGCAGTCTTGAACTCCTCTCCCTTAGCTAGTCTGATTTGGTGGTAACTTGCCCTCAAGTCCAGCTTGGAGAACCACTTAGCCCCATGCAGCTCGTCTAACAACTCCTCAAGTACAGGTACTGGGTACTTGGCCACTATGGTCATAGCATTGAGATGTCTGTAATCGATGCAAAGTCGCCACGTGCCGTCTTTCTTCTTGACTAAGATCACAGGTGAAGAGAAGGGGCTGTGGCTGCGTTGGATTACACCGGATCGCAACATCTCTTGCACTTGTTTTTCAATCTCATCCTTATGCTCAGGTTTATGCCTGTATGGCCTCAAATTCATTGGTTGTGCCCCTGCCATAAGTGGTATCCTGTGATCACAGTCTCGACGTGGGGGCAGCCCAGTTGGTTCGCTGAACACATCTTCAAACTAATCCACAACTCTCTGTATGTTGTCAGGTGTGGGTGTATATACTTCATCTTCTTCAAGAATCTGGTATAGTTGCACAACTTGCGTCGCCAACCCTGTTTGTGCAAGGATTGCGATGCGAGCTTTGATCTCGTGGCAGGATTCAACATGCTCTTGATGGCCTAGCAGCTGCGCTGGTCCAGTTGGAGTTGTAATCAGCAATTGTTTGGCACGCCAGTCCACGCTCATCGGGCTGTGCTCTTCAAGCCTGTCCATGCCGAGGATGGCATAGTATGAGCCCAATGGCAGCACCTTCATGTCCGTACTGAATTCGTGTGTCTGAGACACCCAACTGCAGTGTGGTATGTGCGAGAAACAGCAGAGCTCGCCTCCATCTGCAACCTTGACACGGCAGGGTCGAAGGAGAGGTATGACGCCCGTCAGAACTGATGCGAGGCACGCGTCGATGAAGGACGTGGAGCTTCCAGAATCCACCAACATCAACACTTCGTGGCCTTGCAACCACGCGTGAAGGCGGATCGCCTTCGGTGACTTGCCCCCGGTGAGGGCATGGTGTGAGATCGCCATTGCTGTTTCAGCCCACGCGTCACCGAGCGGGGGGCTCGGGGAATCGCCGTCGGAGTCGAGGCCGAACAGCTCGAGCAGCTCCTCGAGAACGTGAAGCTGAACGCTGGCGGGGTAGCTGTGGTCTTGCCCCCAGCGCTCCCCACATTTAAAGCACAGGCCCTTCACACAACGATACTCCCGCAATGCCTTGAGTTTGGTGCCGTCCGCACGGCTGGCTTCGACGGCGCGCCTATTTGTGGCCGTCAGTGTCGTGGGCGGCCGTCCTTGTGGTGGTGGAGGTGGAAGTGCCATTGGCACGCTCGCGCCGTTGCGGTGAATCCAATCCGGGGCAGTGGTACGCACGGCGCTGGGACGCGCACACTCCCGTGAAACGCCCTCCGCCACTTCTTCACGAATGTAACGCCAACGCGCACGTGTGTCAAGGTCGAGGGCGCCGCACGTAACCACCCAGCGGATATCGGGTCGCATGATCCCTCGACAAAACGGGTAAGATAGTAGTAAGGATGAATGGATTCAGAGTATGCAGATAAATGGCTAATGATCAGTTCAAATTGCTTAATGTAATCAGCTACGGTAGATTTCTGTGACAGTGAGTAAAATTGACGGATCAGGAGCTGATGACGATCACGACCGAATCTGGTACACAAAAGATTCAAGAAGGATTCCCAATCAAACTCAGTCAATTTCTTCTATACTGACTGTAACCACACCGATGCAGATCCAGAAAAGTTCAGAGATGCCATCGGGACCCAGAATTTTTCGTGAATATCAAACATCTGAAAGTACTGCTCACAAAGGATCTTCCATAGACGCGGATTTTCGCCCGTGAATTGGGGAAACCCGATTGATGGATGAGCCTGACCTATCCCAGCGAGGATCTGACTAGCATGAGCATAAGGAGATGCTATGGTAGACTGAGCGAGGTTTTGAGACTGACCGTTGGCCGGGGTGGCCACCGATGTGAACATCGGTGCCACCCCGCGGGCGTAACATCGATGCCGCGATCGATTGACCGGCGGCGCCCTCCAGCGCGCTTTGCCGGGTGCCGACGTGGTCGCGCAGCAGCGCTGGCCGCGGCGGGGTGGTGGTGGTCTTGGCGCTCTGCCGGCCGCCTCTGCTGGCAGCAGCTCGCCGTGCTCGAGTTCCGCCACGCCTGTAGCTGGTCCACGACCGCCCAGATCAGGCGCCACCGCCCAGATCGCCCAGCTTGGTGGTGTGGGAGCGGATGTCGAGTGGATCGCGCCGAGGAGGTGGTGAGCTTGTCGAAGTAATCCTTGAAGGACGGATCCATGGCGCTGAGACGACTTTTGATCGATTTCGCAGCCTTGTCTCGATCGATGCGCCAGTGTGGATCCTCGGCTCAATACCGATGTAAGCAACCATCGGGTATATTGCTCGATCTAGCTCTTGCTCACGGATTCAAGTAGCTATTTAGGTTACAATCTCTGGATACACGAATTGGGAAGGGAAGAGGAAAGGGGAAAAGAGCCGCTGCGGGTTCATGCCGTGATCCACCGGATGCGCCTCTCTCTGGTGGGTGAAGACGCGTTATGTAGTTGGCACCGCCACACCCACTCCGCCACCGATATTGGGGTTGGGCCACTGCCGATGGGCCGAGCTGGTGGCGAGGCCAGTTCACTGGGCCTTGGCGCGGGCTGCTTGTGGCCTTGACACCCCGCATCCATGTCCGACGCCGTTCGCCCGCGCTGAAGCGCCTGAGCCGCCTCGCTTCCCACGCCGCCCAGACGGCTCCGCCGGCGGGCGCTCGCTGCTCCCTCTGTTGCTTGCCGCCAATGCCGCCATCGCCCGGCGGGAACTAGCAGCAAGCATCGCCCCAAAGATCCTCCGTGAGGCAAGACGGCCGCGATCGCTACCCCCTCACTCGCCCGGCTGGCTGGTTTCGTCTCGCGATTCCGCGCGTCCATGGAGGCTCGAGCTACGCCATCGCGCAAATGAGCTCCTGCGCCATCGTCCCATCGACGACGCTTCACGAAGAGTGGCTCGACTGCCGCCGAAGCTCGTCCGGCGCCGCAGGGGCTCTCGCACCGCTCGTCTCCGCTGCACCGCACTTCGCCCCCTGCTGGCGACGAAGCTCCGGGTGCCTCATCCGCCTCCCCCTCAAGAAGGCGCCTGCCCCAAGGCGCGTGGTCCCGGGCGGAACCCGCTCCGTCTGGCGCTTAGCGCTGCAAGAGCAGAGCTGCCAGGAGGTCCTCGCCCGCAAGAAGCTGCCCGAGTGCTCCTCGCTCCAGCCCCGTCGCGACCACGCCCTGCTCCCAAGACGTCAAGACCTCGCTGCTCCCAGCTGCAGCGCATGGGGACCCGCAAGACCAAGCTCTTCATCACCCAAGGCCCCCTGTGGCCACAGCAGGCTGCCTGTCACGCCCAATATGCGACCCTATCCAAAAGGAACTCGAAGGTCCCACCAAGGATAGACCCGCATATTGAAACACTTTTGCAAGGTGGATATCATTACATCAACATTACATAATAGATGGGGATACATACATAAGGCACAAATGCCACAAGAATACAACATCACAATATTAAGAGAACAACATCCGACTACGGATGAAACATAAATGTAAACTCAAACGACATCCACCCTGCTAGCCAAAGCCGCCGACCGAACCTATCCCCGATCAAGAAGAAGCGTAAGAAGAACTCCAAAACAAGCAACATCGCTCTCGCGTCAAGATCATCGCACAACCTGTACCTGCAACTGGTTGTGTAGTAATCTGTGAGCCACGAGGACTCAGCAATCCCATTACCATGGGTAACAAGACTAGCAAAGCTTAATGGGAAAGGAAGGGGTAAAGTGGTGAGGTTGCAGCAGCGACTAAGCATATATGGTGGCTAACATACGCAAATGAGAGCGAGAAGAGAAACAAAGGAACGGTCGTCAACTAGTAATGATCAAGAAGTGATCCTGAACTCCTACTTACGCCAAACATAACCCGAAACCGTGTTCTCCTCTCGATCAACCCCGAAAAGAGACACTCACGGTTACGCACACGGTTGGTGTATCTTAGAAGAGTTTGCTTCAAGTTTACTACAATCGGATATTAACAAATTCCCATCTGCCACATAACCGCGGGCACGGCTCTCGAAAGTTTATACCCTGCAGGGGTGTCCCAACTTAGCCCATGATAAGCTCTCGCGATCAACGGAGGATATTCCTTCTCCCCGGGAAGACCCGATCAATAAAACAAGACTAGCAAAGCCGCCCGATGCGCCGACAATCCCGATAGGAGCTGCACATATCTCGTTCTCAGGGCAACACCAGATGAGACTAGCTACGAGTAAAACCAGACCTCGAGTTGCTCGAGGGGCCTGCAGTAGCTCGGTTCAGGCCAACACTTAGAGAAGCACCGCCGGGGGGGGGCTAAAATAAAGATGACCCTTGGGCTCCGAAACCCAAGGGAAAAGGGCATAGGTGAGGCAAATGGTAAAACCAATGTTGGGCCTTCTTTGGAAAAGTCTTATTCAAAGCGAACTGTCAAGGGGTCCCATAAATCACCCGACCGCGTTAGGGACGCAAAATCCGGGAACATAATACCGATATGACAGAAACTAGGGCAGCAAGAGTGGAACAAAACACCAGGCATAAGGCCGAGCCTTCCACCCTTTACCAAGTATATAGATGCATTAATAATATAAGATATATTGTGATATCCCAACAAGTAAACATGTTCCAGCAAGGAACAACATCTCCAAGTTCCAACAAGGAACAAACTTCATCTTCACCTGCAACTAACAACGCTATAAGAGGGGCTGAGCAAAGTGGTAACATAGCCAAACAACGGTTTGCTAGGAAGGGTGACAAAGGTTAGAGGCTAACATGGCAATTTGGGAGGCTTGAGCAGCAAGTGGTAGGTAAGGCAGCATAGCGACAGAACGAAGCAACTAGCATAGCAATGATAGTAGTGAGATCCAGGGTAGCGGTCATCTTGCCTGAAATCCCGCAAGGAAGAAGAACGAGTCCATGAAGAAGGTGAACGGATGAAGCCGAACCAAGCGTAGACGAACGAATCCTCACGATCGCAATGAAACAGGAACTAACAAGAAGAAGCACACAACAAGGTAAACACACCACACATGAACAAGACATGATGCACAAACAATCATGATGCATGACAAAGCTACACATGGCAAGAGATGATGCAAACAAGAACAACACATCAAAGCAAGTTTAAATGAGGCCGGGAACAACATATAACAATTCCGGTAAGTCCTCATATGCAAATTTCGAAATTGGTCCAGATCTGAATAAACCTTATGTTCAAGTTGTTAAACAGCAAGTTAAGATGCACCACGATGATCTACACGAAATTCTAGTCAAGTTACATATAAAGTTCATTAGATTCGGAGCTACGGCCTAGAAGATATGAGCAAAACAAGTTAAACATGGCATTGATGCAAAATGCATACAAACATCAAGCAAACACCTCAAATCAAGGATGCAACATGATAATATGAAACTACATGCAAAATCAAGCACGTTTCATATAGAGCACACTCAAAACGGAGCAACGGTTCAACACATACACATGAACAAGTTATAGCAACAATCTGTCCAAAACAGCAACTAGGCATATTGCAAGCATCAAAACAACGTGCTACAGGACCTCAACAAGAAAACAAAAGGCATGGGCATGATGTACAGGTAAAGCACGACAAAACATGAACACTGAGCTAACTCCAGAAATCACGAGAACATGCTCAAAAGGACATGGCAAGATTGCAAATAATAACAGTTTCAGACTTTAGCAGAAATAACATCAGGTTACAATGTTTAGAGCTATCAAACAACATGTTACAGGAACATATCATGGCAAACAAAGGCATGGCATGAATCTACTAGCTGCATAGAACAAAAGTCCCTTAATGGCCATGAGCCAAAAAGGAGCAGAAGATAGAGTTGCAAGCATGTGAATATAGCAAAAACATAAACAGATTCAGACTTTAGTGCAAAACTGGAGCATGGCATAAACAGATAACAAGTAGGCATGTTGGTGAGCTCGATGCACTCACTATGAGGCATTGAATGACAAACTAAGAATACACCCAGCAACTAGACATGGCATAGAAGCTATACATGGTAAGAACAACAACATAGCATGCAAGGATCAACTACAACAACCTTGGCAAAATTGAATAACATGTAAACAATCTGTCAGGAAACATTTTATAGCAAAAGTAGAGCTCGATTGGCTCAAGCTATGGCACTCTATTATTGCAAACAATTGCATGGATGGATAGAGAATAACCATATGTTCAAAACATCCTTACTGAAGTATCTCAAAATAAGCATGGATCTCTCGGTAGCATCAAGTTTACATGGCATAAAAATATCAGTAGAACAGGGGCTGAAATCAGCAACATCATTAAGCCTAGTTTGCAATGCTTGTGCTAGTCACCACAGAGATCACAAAAATTCATGGCATACACCCCTATAAATATGGCATGGTATATTACAAAACACATGTAGGACTCAAGTTCATAGGGTGCACACATCAATCATGGCAAAAATGACAAATGTGCATGTTCTGATAAGAATCTGAAACTAACATCACATAGCCCTCTTATAACAGCATTTCGGGCATCAAGATGAGCTCAAGTGTAAATGACGCAATGAGATAAAATGATGCACTCGTCGAGGCGAACAATTTGACATATTGCACGCAAGAAACGGAGCTACGGATGCAGAGTTATGGTGCGACCAAAATGCAACAAAATTACTGACAACAAAAGACTTGGGTAAAAAAACCACCTCCGAAATTTCGGATCTAGGGGTCCTCAGAGGGCACGCGAACCGAGGCGGCCGAGACAGGGCGGCGGCTCGCCGGAGATGGAGAGGAGGGGGGGCCGGCCAGGGAGGAGGCAGGGGCCGACCGGGCGGAGGCGGGCGCCGTCCGGCGAGGGCTTGAGGCAGCCCGGGGACGGGAGGCGAGCCCGGGCGGCAAGCAAAGTCGGCGCTGGCGGGGCCGCGCCGAGGCTGGCGGCGGTCGGTGGCGGGTGACGGGGCCGCCGGGCGGCGCGTCTCGGCGACGGAGCAGCGCGGACGGTGCGCTGGAGGGCCGGAGGCTGGATGCTGGCAAGGGCGCGACGCGATGATGGGCTCGGGCAGGCCGCACGCCGGCCGAGTGGGCAGCGCAGGCGCTGGAGGAGAGAGAAAGCGAGGACAGGTGGCGCTGTGGGATTCGCAGGCGTGGCGGCGGCGTGTCCGTGGCAAGCGGACATGTCCGGCTGGGAGGAGGACGGGTTAGGGTTTCGGGGGATTCATCCGCGAATTTCGGGGGGGAGGGGCTTATTTATAGGTAGAGGGAGCTAGGAGAGTCCAAATGAGGTGCGGTTTTCGGCCACGCGGTCGTGATCGAACGACCGAGAGCATGGAGGGGAGTAGGATGGGTTTTGGGCCACTTTGGATGGGGTGTTGGGCTACAACTCAAAGAGGGCTTTACGGTTACCCAGTTAACCGTTGGAGTACCAAACGACCTCCAAATGGCACGAAACTTGACAGGCGGTCTACCGGTGCTATACCAAGCCGCTTGGCAAACCTCGGGCCATTCCGAGAAAGTTTAATACCCGCACATGAAAAGAGGCAAAAGGGAGCGCCGGGAGACATAGGAGTGCCGGATTGCAAAACGGACAACGGGGAAAATGCTCGGATGCCAGAGACGAACACGTATGCAAATGCAATGCACATCACGACATGATATGAAATGCAGATGATGACATGGCAAAGTGCAACACGCATGCACATGACATGGAAAAGACGGCGAATAACTGGCAGACACCTGGCGCATCGAATCCGGGGCGTTATAGTCTCTCCCTCCTCGAGCTGCCTGCCGTAGACCCAGAAGAGAAGAAATCCAAGGCCAAGGACGTGAAGCGCAAGGGGGCTTCCATGCTCGCGGTAGAACCTGACACCAAGCGGGGCAGAGATCAGCCCGAGTCTTCCAAGGGCAGCCGGTACTGCGTGTACCACGACCTCCACACCCACAACACCAGCGAATGTCAAGAGCTCCGAGCCAGGCGAGAAGGGAGGATCGGCCGACGTCCGACGGCAACAAGCGAGACTCTGACCGAGGAGGAGGAAGGAACGCAGGACGCCTGGGAAGACCGCGCCCACGCCAAGGGTGGCGCGACCAACCTCGCGAGGATCGCTGGCAAGACCAGCGTCGCGAGGGGAGGCCGGAGGGATCAGCCTCGCGAGGACCGCCCGCAAGGCAACGCAGACTCCCTCCCTCCGCCGCCGCAGCCAAGGAGAAACGAAGACCATCATCAGGACGAGGGGCTGGGGCTTCTCAGAGCCTCACGCGATCGCTCGCATCCCTGGCGGAGCTCAAGCCCCAGCCTCTCAATGCATCTTCAAGCAGTTCGCCGCGGCGAATGCAGTCCTCCCTAAGCTCGAAGCCACGCCGCCTCGTGGTCGGGCGGCACCATCACGCTTAGCTCAGCGGATCAGCTCTGGGCGTGCGGCCACACCGGAGTCCACCCGATGCTCGCTCCCCAATCATCGCGAACGTGCTAGTCACCAAGACCCTCATCGATGGCGGGCATGGCTCAACGCCTTGTCCGTGGAAACGCTCAACAATCTCCAAGTGCCTTATAATCAGCTTCAACCAACCAAGCCTTTCTCCGGGGTCACCCATAGCTCCACAGTCCCGATCGGGCAGGTTCGCCTCCGCTCACCTTCGGGCGATGCGACAACCACCGTGACCGAGCTCATCGACTTCGACGTCAGCAAGCACATTCACCGCCATACAACGCCATCCTCGGGTACCCAGCTGGCCAAGTTCATGGTCAGAACTCCACCACGGCTAAACGCCCTCAAGATGCCAGGAGTGGCGGAGTCATCACGGTGCCCTCGCGAGGAGAAAGACGCATGTGCTACCCCGAGCGAGCCTTTCAGCCAGATCACCGAAGACCGGATTGCGGAAGGGAGGCTTCCCGAGACCGCCTCTAAGAAGAAGAAGACATCGTCTGCCTCGGCCTCAGGAGGCAGGCCCCTTGGTGCGTCCGCTACCAGGGGGAACCTCCTTCTATCGCATAGGAAAGCGCTGGCGCCTCCTCAGCAGGGCTTGGGGCTCCTCCCGAGGGCCACCGACCTTGGTAAGGTCACGAGGAGGCGCTTGGGCACCACTTGGAGGCGTGTTTCAAGCACGCTTCCTCAAGAAGGAGCAAGGCAAGGAGGGCCAAACCTCGGGAGTTCGCCGCCAAGGCCATTCAGAGCTACAGAGTCAAGAGTCATGAGTGGCAGCCGCCACTCTGCAGAAAGCACCCCATCCAGCGAGGATGGTGGGCTGCGTCTGCATCGACATACCAGGCTCAACCGAGCTGCCTCAGAGCGCCTGCCCTCTTTTATGGGGGCGCCATGAAGGTCCACCCCATTCGCCACGTCAGATGCCTTACGGCCGCCGAACACGGGCTGCCACGCATCTACGCCTCATGAGGGACATCCCTGAGGCTCAAGAGGCCAGCGCCCTGCAGCCTCGGGCGAAGATGGAGATGGTCCACGAGGAGCCACCAGCGCCCGAGCCTCCCGAGGCCCTTGAGCGTGGGGCTCGTGAGGATCGGCCCCCGCAGCCCACTAAGTCTGCTACACCAACACCCTTCGCCTTCAACGCTACCAGTGACATCTTCAAGTTTTATTCCCTACTGGAGCGCCCTGTGGCTGCATTATTCCTAGGCCGCCAGGTCCGCCCCTCAAAGCGGTATCCTTTTTACTTCCTGTTCCTAGCTTACCTTGTTGGGGCGCCTTCGGCTGCCTCATCCCCAAGTCGCCGGGCAGCACCAGGCGGTATGTATCCTCTATGCGCTTATTTCGGTCATGCTCAACCCATCATGCTTGTTATTTGATGCCAATCCATGGCACCTTCTCTTCGCTCATGTCGACCGCTTGCACGCTAAAGGGGGGTACCGAGCATCGCGACTCGTGGCCTCACCGCTCTCCAACCTCACCTCCGCCTTGTCCACGGCATAGCGACCGGCATACCAAATGACGGCCGAGACCAGCTCGAGGGCCGACCCGAGGACGAGAGCGCCGCATCTAACCAAATCTGCAGGAACCCATCACAAGATAAGGCTCAGCCAAAGAACTCCGCGCTTGAGGTAGGCCCCCCGAGTCCCACGCCGCTCACGGGTACCCAGATACACCTCATCAGGCCCTACCGTGCCAGCCACGTGTCGCATGGGTCTGCACGCCGGGGGCTCCTCCCGGAGGGGAGCCCCTCCCACACACCATGGAAGCACCATGTCTGCTACTGGTCGACGACACCGCCGAGGAGCGGCTATGCCCTGACACACACGGAAGCGCTTATGTCTCGGCTGGTGATAAACAATCGAGGGTTGCCCCGGCTGCATCAACCTCGTGGGAGCCCAGAGCTCGTAGTCCGCCTCATCGCAACGCCTCCCCTCGGGAGTGCCGCGCGAGGGGGCTGGGCACGGGGGCTGCGCCTGGTCACGCCCAGACGCACGCCACCCAGCCTGGCCCCTCGGGCCTGGTTCGTCGCGCGTCTCTCCCCGAGCGGAGCCAAGGTACAAGGCCGCTTGAGCGCTGGAGGGGACTCCCGAGCATCGCGACTCAGTGCCTAACTGGTCACGTAGCCCTCACCCTTAGTTCCAAAGTCTAAAGGCGGTTGAGGTATGCGCTGGGCCGGGCTCAGAGATGTAGAACGGTAGATCCACCCACATCTCACCTCCCTACTTGTTGTCCGTGGCGCCAAGGGGACTCTCGACCATCGCGACTCAGTGAGCCTAACTTGTCACGTAGCCCCTCACTCCTTGGTCCCGCCCTGGTTTCCTCGGGCTAATAACAGCTGAGGTAGGGCGCAAGGCAGGCTCTGGCAGAGAACACAAGCAAGTAGGAAGGAAAAGCGCAAATTTCAAGGAATTCAAAAGAAAATATTACAGTCCATAACTGTTATCACAACGCCAAATGTAAGTTTAAACGCCCCGAGGCATGATACATGTGCAGGAATCAAAAAGTAGAACAGAGCCGAACGGAGTCACTTGTCGGCGGTGGAGCTGCGCTGGAGCGGGTTCGCCTGTGGAGCCGCAGGTTGGTAGCGCCCGCTCGCTTGGTGCTGAAGGCCGGAACTTCCCCAGCAGAGCTCCGCGACGCATCTTCACGGCCTCAGAAGTGGCAGCGGCAAGCTCGCCGTCGCTGGCTCCAAAGAAGTCGTCGAGGTCGACGCTGGGATCGCCAAGGTAGACGCGGGTGAGGACCCGCCACGTGCTGCAGACAAGACACGCGCCTCGGCCTCACCAGAGGGCCAAGGCCAAGGGCGACATCTTCAAGAGCGCGAACCAGGAATGGAAGCAGCTTGGCGGGCTGCCGTCCTCGCGCCGCCAGCTGGCTCTCCAGCCGTTATCATAAAGCTCCTCAAGAAGGTGCGAGCCTTCACCTCCATATCCGTGAAGGCCACGCGATCCTCGGCTAGGACCCGTGCCTTGCCGCCCAGCTTGACCTTCCTCGTCTCCAACTTGCTCCAGCACGCCTAGGCGCTTCACGGCGCTTGAGCTTGGAGTCCCGATCCTGACGGCCACCGCATGAGCTTTCATGCCTTCCTCCTGCTCTTGGCTATGGCCTCCTGGCGAGCTGGTCCTGCGAGCCCTGCAGCTCGCTTTCTCCAGGGCTTTGCAGCGACCTCGACCTCGGCTACCTCCCCAAGGCGGCGTCATGAGAAGCTTCCTCTAAGGACGGCTTGCTTCTCCTCGTCAGAATCCGCCGAGGCTCGACCAGCGCCGCCCGGATTGAAGCGCCGGAGCTAATCCAGCCGGTTAGCTCCAGCGCCCGACCACTGCATTTAGGGTCGGCGCCCAAAAGATCTCTGCCAGAGCCGGTCCGGCCGGGCAAAGCAAAGACGATCCGTAACGGTAGGAGGAGTCGGAGAGACAGCAGTTGGTGGAGTAGGAGGAGAGGACGGCAGTGTGACCACATTATCTCGAGACGGGACTGCTGCGCCCCAACAGCTGGCGGGCGGCGGCATCAGTGTGGACACCTCAGAGTCGCTGGGCCATGGGGTCCGAGGCCGCCTCAGCCAGCTCCACCAGCCTCGCGAGGATGACTGGCAGGAGAGGCCCTGCATCACGGTCACCTTTTTTCAGGGCGGAGGCACTATCCTGCACGGAACCTGGAGATCCTTCAGCTTTTTGCCAAGGGCGCCAGCCTCAGCCAAGAGATACAGACGTTAAGCCTCAAACGACAAAACAAGAAATAAGATAGGAACCGAGCACATACTGGTCGCCGTCATGAAGCTCGAGCAACCTCCGGCCATACTTGAAGCCCGAGAGCCGCTACAAGGATCAGCCTCAAGGAGCTCGGGAGCAGGAGGCGCGCCACAGACGCCTTTGGGGCCAGGAGTAGACCTGCTGGGACCAGCCCGGTCCTGTTCTTCGATCGGGGCAAGCTCCGCCGCCGGCCGCCATCATCATCCTCGCGCCATCGCCGCCGGTGAGAGGCGGAGAACGCAGGACTTGCGCCGAGGAAGGGGAGCCCTCGACTCCGCTGGTCGGCTCGAGTCGAGCCTCCTTCCCGCCCTTCTCCCTTCTCCTCGCTGGAGTTGCCGGAGGACACATCCACCGGTTCCTCGAGCCTCCAAGGGCACGGGCCCGCCCTCGCTGAAGACGGGCATGGACTGCACTACCTGCTCCCCAGCCGTCAAGGAGGAACAGGGCGAGGAGCGCCTCCAACCTCGCCACGCCGCCTCGACCAAAGATTGGAGAACCGCAGCCAGGTCTCGCCGGCCAAGACCGCAGGGCTCGGTGGGGCCTCCACATCGAAGTGGGTCCCGACGGCGGAGCCAGCTGGTGCTCCAGAATTCCTCAAGAGCGACGCCCGGTCAGCTTCACCGCCATGCTGGCCGGCCTCGTGATCCATGTCCATCCTCTCCAACACCAGCCTCGCTGGGATCCATGAGCTCCACTCGAGACCACCGTCCGAGTGTATGGGGTGCCCGTGGGCAAGATTAGCCGAGGTGGATGCGCCCAACATCTACCAAGACCCACTTGCTCCTCAAGCCCTCAATCCTCTTCCTGTGGTTCAAATGGCGATGGAGCTACCAGACGTGAGAAGCTCGCACACGCAGAGAAGGAACCACGAGAGGTCCGGAGGGAGAAATAGTGGCGCAGCAGGCCACTGAGGGCTGCACCCCAACGTGAGCCTCACAATAGTAGGCGAAGATCGGCAGGAGGATAACAGAGTTGGGGTGGAGATGCAGAGCTTGTAGCTTGTATTGGCGGAGGACAGAGAAGAAGAACTCGGAAAAGGCAGGCATCAGACCGACAACAATGGCACTTACAAAGAGCGGATAGAAGGTGCTCCCTTGGCCCTCGTGGAGGGCGGAGCTGCCTTGAACACCTTCGCCTGCCGATGCCTCGAGCTGCCGCCACCGGCACACTTGGCAAGGCTCGGCCCGACACGCTCGGCGAGTCCAGGCAGGCGCGCATCAAGCTCCGCCAGGGTTCGGCGAGGCGCCTGCCTTGCTAGGCGCGCAATGGGCGGATCTCAAGATTTGGAGGCAGGAAGGAGAGGCGCAAGAAAGGGGATCTGAGCAAGAATCAGAGAAAGCAAGGAAAGCAAAGCCTCAGGCGGACGCCGCCTTTATCGACTCGCGGGTTGCCGAGGTGCCCACGCCCAATCAACCGCCACGCGCCTAAGGCCAGCAGCTGTTAGGGCCCGCAGACTTCAAGACTAGCCCCTTCACCCTGCTCGCCGCCAAGTCCGGGCGCACCTTGGGCCCGGGCTATCAGCCGCGCTCGGGAACGGGGTCCCCAGAATTGCTCGCCGCGCCTACAACAGAGCTCAAGGGGGCCCATCATGGCCCATCATAGCTGGATTGCTGGGCGGACGACGGGAGCTTCTCGTGCATGGCCTCACAGCTGGCTCGCGAGGAGGCGGATAGATCAAGGCAGGGTACCTCACGAGGTGCCCACGATGCAAGCCATGATTTACTAAGGGCGCCAGAGGGCGCCAGCCCACGCAGTTGTCCTCCTTTCCTCTTTGGTGCAGAGGGAGCAAGCGCAGCGTAGAGCATCAAGCAAAGCGCCCATTTCGTGCAACAAGACCAAGACCAAGACCAGTCCAACGGCAGGAAGGAAGTCATTGTGGAGCCCAAGCCAGCCACCACCAGAGCCTTTGACAAAGAGGACCAACTTTAGTCAGATAAGTGTACCAGATGTTCCCTTCAAAATGGCGAATTGTTGGCGCTCTTCCCCCATTAATATTTGGGAAGAGGCCCGTGGCCTCTGCCTATAAATAGGACTAGCCACACACGAGCTAGGGGTGCCGGATCCGATCGTAATGAGTAGCTGGATGCACCTTGGACAGAGAGAGAGAGAGAGAGAGAGAGAGAGAAGGCGACTCAACTCCCCCTAGCAGTTCATCGCACCAGCCAAGAATAGAGCCCTCGCGAGGCTGTTCTTCCTTGTATTGTTCATAATCATCAGCCCAAGAGGCAATCCACCACACCACAAACTAGAGTAGGGTATTACACCACAATGGTGGCCCGAACTAGTATAAACCTGTGTCTCTTGTGTTGTTCCTTTCAGAGTTTAGATCTTAGCGAGGCGCAAGGGCATGTAGGTAGAGGGTAGATTTCACAAGCACCCCAAAGTGTTCGAATCCTCAAGGGTCTGCCGAACCCAAATCCGACACTCAAAAAACAAGGAAAAACAGAAACTGCACTCTGGCTCTAGGTTAATATGTTAGTCCCAAAAAATAATATAAAATAGCATAATAATGCATATAAAACATCCAAAACAGATAATATAATAGCATGGAACAATAAAAAATTATTGATACGTTGGAGACTTATCAAGCATCCCCAAGCTTAATTCCTACTTGTCCTCAAGTAGGTAAATGATAAAAACATAACTTTTGATGTGGAATGCTATCTAACATATTTATCCATCTAAATTTCTTTATTGTGGCATGAATATTCAGATCCATAAGATTCAAAACAAAAGTTTAATATTGACATAAAAACAATAATACTTCAAGCATACTAATAAAGCAATCATGTCTTCTCAAAATAACATGGACAAAGAAAGTTATCCCTACAAAATCATATAGTCTGGCTATGCTGCATCTTCATCACACAAAGTATTTTATCATGCACGACCCCGATGACAAGCCACACAATTGTTTCATACTTTTGGTCTTCTCAAACTTTTTAACTTTCACGCAATACATGTGCGTGAGCCATGTATATAACACTATACGTGGAATAGAATATAGTGGTTGTGTAGAAGACAAAAAGGAAGGAGATAGTATCACATCAACTAGGCATATTAATGGGCTATGGAGATGCCCATCAATAGATATCAATGTGAGTGAGTAGGGATTGGCATGCAACGGATGCACTAGAGCTATAAGTGTATGAAATCTCAAAAAGAAACTAAGTGGGTGTGCATCCAACTTGCTTGCTCTCAAAGACCTAGGGTAATTTGAGGAAGCCCATCATTGGAATATACAAGCCAAGTTGTATAATGAAAAATTCCCACTAGTATATGAAAGTGACAACATAGAAGACTCTCTATCATGAAGATCATGGTGCTACTTTGAAGCAGAAGTGTGGAAAAAGAATAGTAACATTGTACTTCTCTATTTTTCTCTCATTTTTTGTTTGGGCTTCATGGCCTCTTTTATTTTTTTGTTGGCTTCTTTGGACTCTTTTATTTTTTATAAAGTCCGGAGATTCATCCCAACTTGTGAGGGAATCATAGATTCCATCACCCTTTCCTCGCATGGGACAATGCTCTAATAATGATGATCATCACACTTTTATTTACTTACAACTCAAGAATTACAACTCGATACTAGAACAAAATATGACTCTATATGAATGCCTCCGGCGGTGTACCGGGATGTGCAATGATCAAGAGTGACTTGTATAAAAAATATGAATGGTGGCCTTGCCACAAATACTATGCAAACTACATGATCATGCAAAGCAATATGAAAATGATGGTGCATGTCATAATAAAACGAAACGGTGGAAGTTGCATGGCTATATATCTCGGAATGGCTATGAAAATGCCATAATAGGTAGGTATGGTGGTTGTTTTGAGGAAGTTATATGGGGTTTAATGCACAAGCGAAAATTGCATGGTACTAGAGAGGCTTGCTGACGGTGGAAACGACACCTATGGAATCACTGGGATCCCTTCTACGGTTGGCGGGCACGGGGTTGTGCAAAGAGCAGGTCTGGTAGTCAGCACAAAGATCGTTTACCCAGGTTCGGGCTACAAGGATGTGTAATACCCTAGTCCTGCTTTGGTGTATATTTGAGTGTTCTTGAGCTCTTGAACTAGCTATGGTGCGTGCGTAGCCCAAAAGATCCGAATCCTTCTCCAGTACGCCTCGGGCCTCCTTTTATAGGCGAAAGGGGTCGCCATAGTGGCACACAGGAGGTGGAAAGGTACACAATGTACAAGCTTATTGTCGGTGTCAAAACCGGCGGATCTCGGGTAGGGGGTCTCGAACTGTGCGTCTAGGGCGGATGGTAACAGGAGGCGGGGGACACAATGTTTACCCAGGTTCGGGCCCTCTCGATGGAGGTAATACCCTACTTCTCGCTTGATTGATCTTGATGATATGAGTATTACAAGAGTTGATCTACCACGAGATCGTAGAGGCTAAACCCTAGAAGCTAGCCTATGGTATGATTGTTGTTGTCCTACGACTAAACCCTCCGGGTTTATATAGACACCGAGGAGGCTAGGTTACATGAGTAGGTTACAAGGAGGAGATCTACATATCCAGACAAGCTTGCCTTCCACGCCAAGGAGAGTCCCATCCGACATGGGACTAAGTCTTCAATCTTGTATCTTCATAGTCCAACAGTCTCGGCTAAAGGATATAGTCCGCTGTCCGAGGACCCCTAATCCAGACTCCTCAAGAGCTCCCCGAATCAGGCTTCAATGACGATGAGTCCGGCAAGCAGATTTTCTTCGGCATTGGAAGGCGGGTTCCTCCTCCGAATACTCCATAGAAGATTTTGAACACAAGGATAGTGTCCGGCTCTGCAAAACAAATTCCACATACCACAGTAGAGAGAATAATATTCCCACAAATCCAATCTGCCGACCACTTTTCATAATGTGATGTATTGCCGTGGTCTGGCCATGACGAACCGTTTTTTCGAGCCTGCCACTGCATGTGTTGTGAAGCGGTTTTTATCGGCACGTCCTGTCGAAGCAGAGATCGTGTCCCTTTTTTCATGGGATTCTCATCAATTAGGGCATAGGTAACCCAATCATGCCTGTCGGTATGACTCCTCGATTTAGGCAAGTCCCAAACGGCCATGCGAAGGACACTTGATATTCATCCCATTTATAAAGAGGCCTAGGCCTGTCTCCTTCCTCTCGCGCTCAATCGAATCCTCACCCCACCTCGAGTTCCAACACCCAAGGCTCAGGCTAGGCGCTTCGGACCTACAATCATGTCCGGATCCAACCTTCAAGGTCGGTGGGTGCCATCCTCTGTCACAGAGGATGACATCAAGAAGCTAAGAGAGGCTAGGTATTTGACCGACGAAATCTCGCACAGGCTGCCTGCTCGAGGGCAGGTCATTCCTACTCCCGAACCTAGCGAGAGTGTCGTACTCATCTCCCACTTCCTCCGAGGTCTAGGTTTCAGTCTAGATCCCTTTCTCAGAGGGCTCATGTTCTACTACGGGCTCGATTTCCATGATTTGGCTCCGGATTCCATCCTTCACATCTCATCGTTCATCGTCGTGTGTGAAGCCTTCCTACGCATTACCCCACACTTCGGCTTATGGCTCAAGACCTTTAATGTGAATCCGAAGATGATTGAGGGGCGACATGCAGAGTGCAGAGGTGCCGTAATAAGCAAAGGCACCGATGTTCCATTGCCAAAGGGTTCCTTCCCGGAGGTGTCCAGTTTATGGCAACGGGAGTGGTTTTATATCACAGCTCCCCGGGGTACCAAGTGGGTAGCCACCCCTGCCTTCCGCTCGGGCCCCCTGCCATAACTGGCGTCATGGGTCAACAAGGGGCTGGACTTGGGGCCAGTAAATGATGTGCCGACATTGCAGAGTCGCATCCGAGATCTCCACGAGAGAGATGTCAGCCTCGTTAAAGTAATGCAAGTTATGCTAGTTCGTCGAGCCCTGCCTTGCAAACGTCAACCTCTCCATATGTGGGAGTTCAACCCGGAAGGACCGCAAACTATTCAGCACTTCTTCAGCGTGACGCTCGAAGAGATGTACAGATCGTTCTTCGGATCACAAATAGAGTGTCCAGACACCCAAGTAAGTAATTCCGTGGCCGAACACGTTGTATTTTAATTTATCACAACATCATTCTGAAGAGTCGCCTTTTGACCAGGACTGGATAAAAAAGGCGAAGATGATCAGGTGTCCGGCCCCCCTTCCCGAGGGCTCACCGGATCCTGTACTAGCGAGGATGCTTGAGCTTGCGCCTTATCAAGCGCCATCAGGGGAAGGTAAAGGGAGGAACAAAGAGGCCGAGAGCGAGCCTCACTCACTATTCATCCAAACCAGGGGAATCAGTGCCTCCTGAAGGAGGATAACCGGGGGGAAGAATCTAAAATTCCCTCCCTCCAGGGAACGAAGAGGACCGCCTCTGAAGACTTGGAAGTAATGGTCTCCAAGTGAGGGAAGAATCCTTTATCGGAGGGTCCTACCCCGGAGGGCATCCTTACCGCACAGTACCGCAAGGGGACTAGCCATCTACCGAGCTGTAAGTAAACGAAAGTACTTTATAGTAAACATATCCCGCTTTGTTTCCGAGAACGATAACCGAAGCATGCATCTTGTAGTTCGGATTGTAGCCCTTCTCGACAGAGTTCGTCTTCGGGGGATCTTCTTCCGGAGATGATGGAGAGCGAAACACCTCCCCGTGCCTCCCCGCCTCGTGAAGCGGGCGACCCTGAGGTGTCTTCACGGAGGATTTCTCCTGATCCGCCAAGGCTGGGTAACCTTCGCCCCGGCTCAAGTATTCGCCCTAAGGAGAGCCACGTAAAGAGTCCGAACCGTCCGGCAGCGATCGACGACCGATGAATCTTCCGAGCAAGCTGCTGTCTCGAAAACACATCATGCTCTAATGGGCACTGTGGTTGAGAGGATTTCATCCGCCGAAAGTGGGTTGCATGAAGCTTTTATGAGTCTGCTGAAAGGCTTTGAGGTACGTGAAGTAGTATATGTTTTTGACGGTACCGCACACGCTAGGTGTGCCCTATGCAGATAGTAGCCCCTGAGACTCTGGTTGCTGTCGAGAACGACGACAAATAGAGGATCATAGTCCCAGATAATAATCAGGCCGCCTTCATGTGCAGGTGGCTGGAGGTCCGGTGGCTAGCCGGACTGGTGAGTTTGCCGAGCTGAAGTGGCAACTTGATGCGGCAGATGCCGACATCGTGCTTGTAAACAAGCGGCTTGACGAGGCACAGGGTATGCGTTTTCTCCGGTGATCAAGACATATTAAGAGGAGCATGATGCTAGTATCTTTAATATGTTGTGACTGCAGATGGGGCTGCCGCCATGGAGACCCTTCGGGCGGAACTTGCCCGAGCCAAGGAACAAGCCAGGAAGAGTGATGCGGCCACTCTAAAGGCGGTCGAAGAGCTGAGAGCCGAACAAGCTACGCATTGCCAAAGCAAGGATAAAATAGCCAAGATGGATGTTGAGTTGAAAGATGCCGCCGACTGTTACGAGCTTCTTGAAACGGAAACCGAACAAAGATGACGGACTTGGAGAAGGCCATGGTAGCGACCAAGGACGCCCGCTCTAAAATCAGAACGGCGAAGGAGGAGCTACGTCAAGATGGGGATATCGCGGCTAGGAAGCCCTTTTTGTTGCGCACGAAGTTCGGAGATCCTAAGTATGCCCCTCTTGATCAACTATGGAGTTCTGCAGACGCATACGTGGATTTGGCAATGCGAAAGTCATTGATGCGGCCGAGTTTTTCAAAGATCAAAAAGATCGTGAAGTGGAAAAGCTGTTCTGGTCACAGTTCAATGTTCCAGTGCGTCCGCTACTGTTGAATGAGCGAATGGTCGAGTGGGCCGAGCTCCATAGGTTGTCCAGGCTTGCCTTGAGGTCTGTTGTGGATCATCTTTGGCCGGAAGGGCCAAGGCCGAATAGTTATTTTAGTTTAGTGCAACAGTTCCTTGGTGCTGTGCCGCGCATCGATGCTACGAAGAGGTCGGCATGCATAGAGGGTGCGCGTATGGCTCTTGCCCGTGTCAAGACATACTGGGCAGAGATGGAGGCCACCGCCATCGAACCCGTGAGTTCCGTGGTCGAGTATCGAAGCAGCACTACTTTGAAGAAGTCCTTGAAGGCGCCGCTTAATAGAGGCTCGGTGCTCAAGAATATTATGTTCTAGTGACATGTATTCCCATTGTAAGAACAATGTTTATTAAATTATAAAGGCTGTGTTTATACTTTTGCCTGAAAGTATTATGATGCCTCCTGTGCGACCGTTTATGTACATATGTATATAACCTGAAAGTTTGCAAATGTTATTTCAGCCCCACGCATATAATGCGGGGTGTTTGCAAAAAACGTGTATCCAACGTCTTGGTCCATTAAGGAGGTGATAGCGTAGCGAACGAGGAAATTGGACTATATTGCTTTAACACTTTCACTTAGCCATAGGAGTTTGACGGTGGGACTACTATATAGCCCCTGGTACCCCGCGCTCATCCGAATACGGGGTGCGTACATACATGACCAGGAAACGGCCCTTCGTTAATGCGGAGGAATTTCGAAGATTCTACTAAGTCATCGAGTGGTTGACCAGTCTCGCGCTTTATCATGAAAGTCAGTTTTCGGCTTTCTCTACTGAGGTGCTCATCCGGATGAACCAGGGCACAATCACAGTAGTTCTCCCGGTGCCACCTTAGCCGATAGAGTGGAACGTAAGTTAGCAAAAACACGGGAGCCGGGCAAACCCAACATCTGACCAAAGACATGATTTGGAGCTAATGCATATAAGGCCAAACTCGCGACGCCGAACACGCCCTAAGGTATTCGGTCTTTACAACATATGCCGGGCTGAATAACACCCTTGATGATGATCCCTAAGTGTCCAGGTACGTACATCGTTCTGACATGGCGAAATGCCAATAATGTCAGCATCGCTCTCGGTTATACTGAGTATCCAGACGATGTGAACAACAAGAGAAATTAAAAAAGGTTTACACAAGGTCTTAATCTAAAAAGAAACCTTTGAGCGGGTTCCTGCTGCACGCTCGCTACGTGGTTCCGCGCAGCAGTATCCTGGAAGGGTGTAGCACGATTGTCGTCTGTAAAAGAGAAGAACTTAGGTGAAAGTTGTCATGCGAAAAAATGGTTATTCTCGATAAACCATGAAAATTCAAGATAAGTAAAGTTGAACCGAACTAGCCCTGTTTACACGCGGGAAGCCCCTGGTACCGCCTATGGGGGTATAATCATCAAACCAATCTCAGGTTTATCTAAGCTGTTATAGCTAGTAATGCGCCAGACTCGTCTAGCCGTGTCCGCGGTCTTAAGACCGATCATTTATTCTGGTTGGAGGGGCCGTTTAGTGTTCGGCTGTTAAAGTCATCGCACATTCTTCCGCACGTAAGGAACGTTCAATATTTCCGCTAATTGTGATGATGCCACGTGGGCCTTGAGCTTGAGAGAAGCGTAATGTGGTACTGCATTAAAACGAGCAAAAGCTGCTCTTTCGAGTAGTGCTTGATAGCCACTTCGGAATGGAGCGATGTCGAAGGTTAAATTTTCGCTTCGGAAGTTGTCAGGAGAACCGAATACAACCTCTAGTATTAGAGAGCCCGTGCAGCGGGCCTCTGGGCCTGGTATTACTCCCTTGAAGGTAGTATTACTGTGGCTGATTTTTGTCGGGTCTATCCCCATTTTGCGGACTGTGTCCTGATATATCAGATTAAGAGTACTGCCGCCGTTCATAACGACTCGTGTGAGATGGTATCCTTTTATTATTGGGTCTAACATCAAGGCAGCCAATCCTTCGTGCCGGATGCTTGTAAGGTGATCCCTGCGATCAAAAGTGATCGGCCAGCCAACCAGGGTTGGACTTAGGGTGACGGCTTCACGTCGCGTGTGTCTCGGAGTGCATGTTTGCTTCTCCTCTTTGTCACGTGGATCATGTTCACTGTTTTGACCTCTGGTGGTAATTTTTTCTGTCCCCCAGTGCTTTGCTGGCGAGGCTCGCCTCATCTTCACTTGGTGTCTCCCTCCCACTGTGTTTGGCGTTTAGTTTACCGGCCTGCTTGAAGACCCAGCATTCTCTGTGGGTGCGATTTGCAGGTTTATCGGGGGTGCCATGAATCTGACATAGTTTGTCTAGAATCATGTTTAGGATGGACGGTCCATCTCTGCTGCCTTTGAAAGGCTTTTTCCGCTGACCCGGTCGGGAGCCCCTGAATCCGGCGTTTACCGCCGTGTTATCTGGGTTGTCTTGTTTATTTTGATGCTTGCTTTTACTGCGTCGTGGTTTTCCATTGCCATCCCTGACTTCGGATGTGCCTGGGTCACTGGTGCTACTATGGGCTAGCCAGCTATCTTCGCCCGTGCAAAAGCGGGTCATGAGGCTTGTCAGGGCTGCCATTGTTCTCGGTTTTTCTTGGCCGAGGTGTCTGGCGAGCCGTTCATCTCGGACGCTGTGTTTGAAAGCTGCTAAGGCTTCGGTGTCCGGGCAGTCGACGATTTGGTTCTTCTTAGTGAGAAATCTGTTCCAAAGATTTCGGGCTGACTCTCCGGGCTCTTGAATTATATGACTTAAATCATCTGCATCCGGAGGTCGGACATAGGTCCCTTGAAAATTAGCCTGAAACGCATCCTCAAGCTCCTCCCAACTTCCAATTGAGTTTTCGGGGAGGCTCTTCAGCCAGTGCCGAGCTGGTCCTTTCATCTTGAGAGATAAGTACTTGATGGCGTGGAGATCATCTCTGCGAGCCATATGGATATGGAGGATACAATCCTCAATCCAGACCCCAGGGTCTGTGGTTCCGCTGACGCCTCCACGCTCACCGGGTTTGAATCCTTCCGAAATTGTGGTCCAAAGACTCATCGGTGAAACATAGGGGTGTGCGGCACCCCTGTATTTGGATGTGTCATGGCGCTCGACGTTGTAGTGTTCATTATGGTTGTGCGCTTAGCGCCGCTTCCTTGATCCGTAGATGGATCTGGTCGCTACCGGTCTTTCGATGCAAGTCCTCACGTGAATCGTAGTCGACTTATGTGCGGTCTTGTTAGCCGCTCTATCGCGGCCACAAGGTGGTTGATCCGACTGGTCGGCCATTTTATTTTTTGGCTGTGTGGGCTCTAAGGCCTCATCATCAAATTCAGGCAACAACTTGCCCTTTGGATAGCTCTTTGTGTGGTAACTACCACCATACTTTTCTTCATTGTCGAGCACTTTGTTCCATCTACTATTGAGCGTATTCTGCGTGGCCTTAAGCCTTTGCATCTGCTTCTTCAGAGTCCTCGCGGTGGCAATAAACCTTCTGCGGAGGTTCTCTTGTTCCAAGTGCCTTTCCGGGATGATGTGTGCATCCTCGTCCGGACTGTTTTCCTCTCCGGAGGGAGGTTGATGAGCTTTATCCTCGGTGCCGCCGTGTTCGGACATCGGATCCGTTCTATGTTCGCCGTTTGCTGGTTCATCCTGCTCTGCCACTGGGTCAATGTGGTCGTCGTTTCCTATGGAGTCGACTGGGGTGTTATTTTCTCTTGCGCTGTTATCGTTGTTTTTGCTGAGGCGGGATTTGGAGCGGCGCCTACGCCGACGCTTTGGTTGCTTCTCGAGGGACCTATCCTTTGCTGCATCCTTCCGTTCCTCGTCATTATTTTCTTTTGGTGTATCCACCATGTATATGTCATGTGATGAAGTGGTTGTCCAGTGCCCTGTGGGCGATGGTTCCTGTTCCTCTCCTGCATCGTCGTCCATGCCGTCGATGTCTTCAGAGTCGAAATCAAGCATGTCGGTTAAATCGTCGATAGTGGCTACTAAGTGGGTGGTGGGTGGGTCGCGAATTTCTTCGTCGTCCGCATCCCATTCTAGCCGGACATAGTTCAGCCAAGGGTCTCCTGACAGGGAGAGAGACTTTAATGAATTTAGCACATCGCCAAACGGCGAGTGCTGAAAGATATCCGCGGAGGTAAACTCCATGATCGGCGCCCAATCAGATTCGATGGGCACGGATACAAGCGGCTCGGAGTCCGTGGCCGGGGGCGAATCCAACGGTTCGGCAACACGGGTCTCGTAGGAGGTGAAGTCAGTATTTGGCGCTATCGCCACTGAGTGTGCGGCCTCCATGGCGGGGACCATCCACCCGTCCACACATGGCGCAATTTGTTCCGAACTGAGGGCCAGAGTAGTTGCAGGTGTGATCTCCCGAACACAGTCCAACGGCAGAGCTGAATCATGCTCGTCGTGATTGTGCAGCACACCTGACATGGGCTCGAATCTGTCGAAGATCAAGCCTCCGCGGATGTCGGCTGTATAGTTCAATTTTCCAAACCTGACATGATGGCCTGGGGCGTAGCTATCGATTTGCACTACAAGGCCAAGCGAGTTAGCCCGTAGAACGAAGCCGCCGAACACGAAGATCTGTCCAGGGAGGAAAACCTCACCCTGGATTGCATCCTTGCCGATGGTCGAAGGAGTCATCAAGCCTTACGTTGACGGCACAGTGGAACTCTCAATGAAAGCACCAATGTCGGTGTCAAAACCGGCGGATCTCGGAAGGGGTCCCTTAATGCAAGCGTCTAAGGCGGATGGTAACAGGAGGCGGGGACACAATGTTTACCTGGTTTGGGCCCTCTCGATGGAGGTAATACCCTACTTCCTGCTTGATTGATCTTGATGATATGAGTATTACAAGAGTTGATCTACCACGAGATCGTAGAGGCTAAACCCTAGAAGCTAGATATGGTATGATTGTTGTTGTCCTACGGAGTAAACCCTCCGGTTTACATAGACACCGGATTGGGCTAGGGTTACATAGAGTCGGTTACAAGGGAGGAGATCTACATATCCGTATTGCCAAGCTTTCCTTCCACGCCAAGGAGAGTCCCATCCGGACACGAGACGAATCTTCAATCTTGTATCTTCATAGTCCAACAGTCCGGACAAAGGATATAGTAAGACTGTCCGAGGACCCCCTAATACAGGACTCCCTCACTTATCGCCTGTCATTACGGGACAAGGTGCATTAAATGTGCTCCTTAGGTGTCCCGTTTCTTTATTGGGGACGGAACGAGGCCCGTCCCTACGTTGCCGCTCCGCCTTGCTCCGACACGCATCCAGGCCATCGAGGCATGCAGCACCACGTAGGCTGGCAGGCTGCTGAGATGGCGTGGTGGTAGGGTCTTCACGAAGATCTGCATGCCACCACGTAGGTGCTTGCTGAGTTGTCCTGGGGGCTGCGCGTCGCCACGCAGGTGCCTGCCCAGCTTCTTGGGCTGGCAGCTGTACGGAAACGATGGTGGAGTCTTGGCAGATGTGGGCCTGGCTGTGGCCCCGTAGGTGCCCTCGGCAAGGGTCTGGCCGGGGCCCCGGCAAGGTCTTGACGTGGCATCGCGGTCGTCCCCGGCAAGGATCTTGCGAGGGGTCTCGTGGATTTCCTCGGCAAGGATCTTGCCGAGGATCGTCGTCTTCTAGTCCTCACCTGATCTTGTGTGCTTATGATCTTCACAAAGATCTGCATGCCACCAGGGAGGTGCCTCCCGATCCTTGGTTCCAATGTGGTTGATGGTGTTGGAACCCTTGGGCTTAAGAGTGGCACGCTCCGCTGGCGTTGGGCAAGTTTCCCCGGCAAGGCTCTTGTCGGGGCTGCGGAGGCTCCCCGGCAAGGGCCTTGCCGGGGAAGTCCACCTCGCCCTTCTGCTCCTTGTGTTTCTGTCTTGGCATTGCTTTGCCCGTCTTGTGCCTTTGGCTTCCCTCCTTTGCCCTGCTAAGTGTGGCCGTAGGTGCGGCTCTGACTGCCCGTGCACAAGTAGAGGGGTACAAAAGGGGAGCCCCCACTTTTGTACACCGACAGGAGCCCCCGGGCATGGGCCACAAATAAGCACAACGCGTTGTTGGGCCGGGCCCAGAACGGTGCGCGGGCACGCGAGGCGGAGTTTTACTATGGTAATTCCCTCGCCCGTTGCGCTTCCCCACGACCCGTGTTGAATGTGTGACGTGGGGATCATGCGCAGAATGACCGTAGCATGCTTGCGTCATCCGGGGTGAACAGTAAAGAGGCAGCTTGCGTGTTCCCTCGAAACGGCGGAGCCGCTGTTCATTTACTCTCTCGGCCTTGGAACCGTCGTTCCACGTTTCCCACTACGCCTGCTCCTTACGCCACGTAAGCCGCATGCACGGTGCAGGGTAGGTGACAGATGCATGGAATATGGGAAGGCGAGCGGGGGCCGATACTCACGTGCCTTCGATTGGGCAGGGACGGCGGTCGATGGTCTCGCCTGCTGCCACTTTAATGAGCCGGATTCGAACGGGCTCTTTAGAGGCGTAGAGCTAGTCTTTCGGCATCCCCTTCCCAACTATGAAAAGGGAACTCAGGGGTAGGGGGAAGAGCATCTCCCTGCGTCTCCCCTTTGTCTCCATCCCCACCACGGTCATGGCGAGAGGGCGTGGCCGCGGCCGTTCTTCTGCGGAGGCGCCAGGTCCTCCTCCCACTAGAGAGCTGCGGCGGTCAAGGAAGAGCTAGATGCCCAGGGTGAAGGCCATGCTCGAGGCGGGGCCATGGTCGGCGAGGCGGTCGAGGCAGAGGCGGCCGGGGCAGAGGTGGGCGTGGAAGGGGGATGCCTACGTCGTCTCCATCTCCATCGCCGTCTCCCCCGCCAACTCCTCCTGTTTCGCCGAGTGATCAAGTCGAGGACTCGGCGCTCGAGTTTATCCTGCAGGTGCATGGGCCGCTGCGCCGCCGCCTTCATCTTCCCCGGGCGTTCGTGAGGGTGCTGGAGATCGACCAGCCACCGTGGCTGAGGCTTCACATGAAGGGGTGTTGTCATGGCGACATGTGGGTGAACACATGGTTCCCGCCCCTCAAGTGATGCTCCATCGCCGGGGCTGGAAAACCTTTGCACGCGCCCATTGCTTGATGGATGGGCATGTCCTCTGCTTCAAGCTAGCGGAGAGCGATTTGCTCTCCATCAAGGTCTTCGGGGGCTCGGGGCACAGTCTAGGGTGCCGTGCAGAGAGCTCGACCGATGGCGAAAGCTCCTCTTCGGGCAAGAGTGACGAGGAGGACAGCGACATCGACGACGAGGGTAGCGGGCAAGAGGATGACGGGTCCGACTAGGCGTCGGACACGCTGTCCCTGGGCGATGCCGACAACACCATCATCCGCTTCACCAGCTCCTTGAACTTCTCGGGGTCGCCTCCTTGGGCGGTTGGCGTGGGAAGGCCGGGGAAGACGAAGAAGGCGGGTGGTGGGCCGTCAAGTCAGTGTACGTGGGAACCGACTCCTTCATCGCGTATTGCGGGCCCGCTGCCTCATCTTTCGGCTCTCCTCTCGGCACCATCTTCACCAGCCCTCTTCTGGATGGCCGCCGAGATGTTCTTTTGGCGCCTTCTGCTGCTCGTACCTCCCCTAGGCACTCTTTTTGCCCTCCTTCCTTCTTGTTCTATTTCCTGAGGAGAGGGACAAGAAAGGGATTACGGGCATCTAATCTCTTTTTAGTTTTTAAGCCTACGGGCCTTTGTAAGATTTAAATCTACTAACCCCCTTGCTCATGTATGCACTCTGTACGAATTGTACTTGTTAGCAACGTATTAACGAGGAGAAGGGTGTTTGCCAGGTTTTGTTCGTGCGTGGGCGAGGGCCACACCAAGGAACGAGTCCTCGTTATCTTAAGATAAACACTGTACCCCGGCAACAGGCCTTGCCGTCTTCCTGCTCTATAGCTTGGCTATATCCACGCCCTTGGCGGAGGTAGGGGCCGAGTAGGATTAGGCCCTTCGCTCGTCACCTTCCCATCGCACTACAACCAAGTTCCGGCCCAAAGTAAGGTTTTCGGACATGGGACAGAGGGAGCAAGATGGTATGAGAGCGAGCGAAGTCTCGTACGTTCAAGTTTCATACGGAGGCACAGAGTGGGGCAAAAAGACTTATCTGATGTTGCAGCCCCCGACAACCTTGACTTGCTGTGATCGGATCCTTAGACTTGCAGCCCCCGACAACCTTGGCTTGTCGGGGTTGGGGCGTCGGCTTGTTCTCTTTATTCCAAAATAGCTCAGCAGAAAATGTCCATGCACCGTACGAACCAAAAAGGACGGGAAGGAACAGAGAGATGCATACTCGACCTCTATGCTAAGGGTTAGTCGCCGCCAAGCACTATCAACCCTAACACAGAGAGAGACTCAACCTAGCATGCATGCTAAAACTTAGGGCGCCAGCGCTTCATTTATTTATGCTCAGGCTCTGCGCCTGGCTTTGTACAAAGGGTTACGTTCCTTGACGGCAAGGCTTGCACAAAAGGTGGTTTGCCGAGGAGCCCGGCAACCGCTCATTATGGGTAAAACTTGCGAACATGTTCGATGTTCCAGGAGTTGCTCACTGGAATACCATCTTCGGTCTACAAAGCGGACTCGCGGCGGGCCCGGGACTCAGACATCCGATAAGGGCCTTCCCACTTTGGCGTCAACTTGTTGGAATTCTTGGCCGACTAAGCGTGCCGCAGAACAAGGTCGCCTTCCTCAAAGCTTCGGGCATGAACCTTGCGGCTATGGTAGCGGCACAAGGCTTGCTGGTAGCGTGCTGCTCGCCCAGCCGCCCAAAGACGATCTTCCTCAAGGAGCGTTGCGTCATCTCGCCGCAACTGCTCTTGCTCAAGCTCATCATAAGCGAGCACTCGAGGTGACCCGTACGTGAGTTCCGTGGGGAGAACTGCTTTTGCCCCGTAAACGAGGGAGAAAGGTGTCTGGCCGGTGGCTCGATTTGGTGTCGTTCTGATTGACCAAAGATCTGCTGGCAATTCATCAATCCTGCGCTGTCCACACTTGTGGGTGTGCAACAGATTCAAAACAGATTCAAAACAGACCTCTCAGCCTGGTCGTTGCTTGTGGGTGTGCAACAGATTCAAAACAGACCTTGCTGCCGAGGTCCTGGATGTACTGTATGAAGGCGCGGCTCGTGAACTGTGTGCCATTGTCGGTGATGACTCAATTTGGTACACCAAAATGGCAGACTAGTCCCTTGAAGAATTTGATGGCCGACTGTTCTGTCACCTTTCTCACTGCCTCCACCTCTGGCCACTTTGTGAACTTGTCAATTGCAACATACAAGTACTCAAAGCCCCCAGCAGCACGGGAAAAGGGGACCAGTATGTCGAGCCCCCAGACCGAGAATGGCCATGAGAGAGGGATTGTTTGGAGAGCTTGAGCTGGTTGATGAAGCTTCTTTTAATGGAATTGGCATGCTTCACACCTGGTTACTAGTGCCATTGCATCCTGGAGGGTTCCGGGCCAGAAGAAACCTTGCCGGAATGCCTTGCCGGCAAGGGCCCTCGACCCTACGTGGGAGCCACATATGCCTCCGTGTATCTCTGCCAACAGCTCCAGTACTTCCTCCCGGGGAATGCACTTCAATTTCACACCGTTTGGTCTTTTTCTGTACAAAACATCGTCGACGAACTGATACATGGTAGACTGACGGGCTACTTTCTCCGCTTCTTCCTGCTCCTCAGGGAGTTCCCCTATTTGGAGGAATCGGATGGTATGTTGTGCCCATGCCAGAGCCTGGGGCTCGACGGCAAGGACCAAAGGCATTTCCTCTGCCATGGGAGCGGCTGTCTCTATGGCTAGGGCTTGACGCCCTGCCGGAGTCTGTTGCCCCATGGCAGGCTCAGTGTCCACGGCAACATCTTTGCCAGCGGCCCCTAGGAGCTCCGTGAGAAAGTACTTGCCGGGGCCTGATTTCCTCCGCTTGTTCTGCCCTGTCGATGGTTCAATGGATGGTCGAGTTAATCGAAGCACAAAAGTACCTGGTTCCATAGGCAAATTGAAGGCAGCGCGTTTCGACAAATAGTCAGCGATGCTATTCTCCACTCGGGGAACATGCTCCGCTTGTATACCATCAAAACGCTCTTCCAGCTTCCTCACTTATTCTACGTAGGCCTCCATCAATGGGCTTTGATAATCTTTGTTAACTTGCTTGACGACAAGCTGTGAATCACCCCTGACAATGATCTTCTTGATTCCGAGGTCTGCTGCGATCCTGAGACCGGCAAGCAACCCCTCGTATTCAGCAGTGTTGTTTGTTGACATCTCCTTGGGAAAGTGCATCTGGACTACATACTTGAGGTGCTCTCCAGTGGGTGCGAAGATCAGCACACCAACACCGGCGCCTTGCAGCGAGGAAGCCCCTTCAAAGTACATGATCCAGTCCTGACTTGTTTCCTTGCCGGGGAGAGCGCTCTCCTGAATCTCTTCATCGGGCGTTGAGGTCCATTCCGCAATGAACTCCGCCAAGACTCTACTCTGAATTCTCAAAGTGAATTCAAACTTCAAACCAAAGCTTGACAGTTCCAAAGCCCATTCCACAATCCTCCCGGTTGTGTCTGGGTTATGCAATATCCTTTGCAATGGGAAGCGGGTGACGAAGGTGATTTCGTGTGCTTGGAAGTAATGACGCAGCTTCCTCGAGGCCATAAGGAGGCCGAAGAGCAATTTCTGCACACCGGAGTACCTCGATCTAGCCCCCTGCAAGAGGGAGCTGACAAAGTAAACCAGGTGTTGCATCGTCTTCTTCTTCAACACTATTTCATTTGGTTGCGTCGCTTCTGCTTCGCCAGCGTTAGACTCTACCGGGGGCCTTGCCTTACGGCACCAGGCCCTGCCGGGGGGAGCTCTGTATTGCCATCCGCCAGCCCTGCCGTTGCCACTGCCTCTTCATTGACCTCCCTCTGTGCCACAAGCGCGGCGCTGACCACTTGGTTCATTGCCGCTAGATATAGCAGCAACAGTTCTTGTGCTTTAGGCGCAACCAGAATTGGCGTAGAGGAGAGGTACTTCTTCAAATCCTTCAGGGCTGCCTCGGCCTCTGGGGTCCATTCCATTGGGCCCGCCTTTTTCAAGATTTTGAAAAAGGGAAGGGCACGTTTAGTAGACATGGAGATGAATCTGCTCATGGCGGCAACGCAGCCAGCGAGCTGACGTACATCCTTGATGCGCCTAGGTGCCTCAATCTGCTCAATGGCCTTGATCTTGTCTGGGTTTGCCTTGATCCCACGCTGTGACACAAAGAACCCTAGAAGTTTGCCGGATGGAACGCCGAAGACACACTTCTCAGGGTTCAGCTTGAGGTTGAACTTGCGCAAATTTGCAAACATCTCTTCTAAATCTTGTAAGAGTGTGTTTGTCCTTGGTTTTGACCACTATGTCATCCATATAAGCTTCCATATTTCTATGCAGCTGAGGCTCAAAACCAATTTGGACTGGTCTCGCAAACGTCGAGCCAGCGCTCTTCAACCCGAAAGGCATTCGTATTAAACAATACGTAGCACATGGGGTGATGAACGCTGTCTTCTCTTCATCTCCTTTCGTCATGAAGATCTGGTGGTATCCCGAGTAAGCGTTGAGAAATGATAACAATTCACACCCGGCCGTGGAGTCAACAATCTGGTCGATGCGCGGTAATGGGAAAGGGTCCTTTGGACAAGCCTTATTGATGTCTGTGTAATCAATACACAGTCTCCACTTCCCATTTGCCTTGTGCACCACCACCGGATTGGCCAACCAGGTCGGATGGAGTACCCCTCTCACCAAGCTTGCCGTTTCCAACTTCCTGATTTCCTCTGTGATGAACTCTTGTCGTTCTAGAGCCTGCTTCCTGACCTTCTGCTTGACGGGTCACGCATGAGGACAGACAACAAGATGGTGCTCAATCACCTCCCTGGGAATGCAAGGGATGTCGGATGCTTGCTACGCAAACACATCGACATTCGCCCGCAGGAAAGTGATGAGCGCGCCTTCCTATTTGCTGTCAAGGGTGAAGCTTATGGTGAAAGCCCCTCCCGTGCCATCCTCCTTGACAGACACCTTCTTGGTCTCTGGTGGTGCAGCTCTGGATTTCTTGCTCTTGCCGGTGGAGCTCTCTGGTACGTCCTCGACAGGAGCACATCACTCCGAAGAGGTGCGCTTGCCGGAGTGGGTGCAAGAGGTCTTGCCGGTCTCCCCCCCCCCCCGGGGGGGCTTTGGCGACAGGAGCAAGTGCCTTGGTGGCATTCGCTCCAACTGCCTACCGGTAGAGTTGGTCAGCGCAGATCAGTGCATCCTTCTTGTCGGAGGGGACGATGACGATGGTCATTGGACCAGGCATCTTCAACGTGTTGTTGGCATAATGTGAGGCCTCCATGAACTGGGCTAGTGCTGGGCGGCCGAGGATCCCGTTGTAGGGCAAGGGGATCTCGGCTATATAAAAAACAATCATCTCTATCCTGTAGTTCAACTCGCCTCCAAACGTCATGGGCAGCGTGACCTTACCCTTCGGCTGACTCCTTCCTGGGTTGACCCATTGAAATGTGCCCGTCTCTTCGAGGTATCCATCAGGAATCTGCAGCCTTTTGATCACAACAGGCGAGATCAAGTTCAGACCGGCCCCGCCGTCAACTAACATTTTTGTCACCTTCAGGTTGCATATTGTTGGCGAAACCAACAACGGCAAACACCCGACCATAGTTGTGCGATCAGGGTGGCCCTCAGTGTAAAAAATGATAGGCGTGCTGGACCACTTCAGTGGCTTTTGAGCATCGAATGATGGTTCCGCTGCTGTGATGTCTTGCGCCCACTGCTTGAGCTGGCGGTGGGAGGTGTGCAGCGAGGCGCCACCGTCGACGCACATGGCCTCTGTATCTTTCTAGAACTCATGATCGCCAGACTCGTCGTCCTCGTCACAATCATTGTCTTCTTGCTTCTTGTCGCGGCCCCGAGCGGGCCTCTCTTGCTGGTTATCCTTGCCGCGGTGACCTCCTTGGCCGCCACGCTTCTTGCCGGATCCCTCGGCACCATCATGACCCTTCGCCTTGTCCCGCCTCTCATATTAAGCTTTTTGCTTCTCAGCAAGCAGCTCAACTTGTCGGCAATTCTAGAGGTCGTGGCCCTTGATGTGGTGGATCTTGTAGTACTGCTTGTCGGAGCCTCTTGGCTTGTCGGCAGCCGCCAAGGCCCAGTAAGTGGCGCACCCGTCAATTTTCTTGCAGGGGTTGTCTGCCTTGGCCTTCTTGGTAGCGCCGGTGTCCTCGGATCCCTCAATGGCAAGCACGGTCTTGCCCTTGCGCTTCCTGTTGTGGTGCCGGCCCTTCTTCGTCGGGGCGGCTATATCTTCATCTGTGTAGTCGGTTTCCGCACCGGCGTCCTCGCCGGGGTACTTCCTCCCCTCTTCAGCTCGACCGCACCTATCGGCCAGAATATAAAGTTCGGCCAGCTCTTCACACATCACCAGCTCTTCACACATCCTGCGGTTGCGCACATTCTGATGGAATACGCTGATCACGGTGGCGGGATGAACATCTGGGATGTTGTACTGCACCCGGCTGAACTTCTATATGTACTTGCGCAGGGTTTCACCTTCCTTCTGGGGGATGATATGAAAATCGCTTGCCTGGCCATGAGCTTGGTGTCCTCCAGTGAAGGCGCCAACGAACTCATGACACAAATCCGACCAAGAAGAAATGGAATCCGCCGGCAGGTGCATCAACCATGACATGACATTGGGTTTAAGTGCCAACGGGAAGTAATTGGCAAGCACCTTGTTGTCGCGAGCTCTAGCGGCTTGCATCGCGATGGTGTAGATGTTGAGGAACTCCGATGGGTGGGTCTTGCCGTTGTACTTCTTGCCAACGTTGGGCTTGAACGTGCGGTGGGAGGGCCACTGGAACTGTCGCAGCTCACGGGTAAAGGCTGGGCAACCCACCTCGTAGGGTAGGCCGCCAGAGCCTCCCAGTGCTGGGTGGTCCATAATGGGCCCCGCCCGCCTATCTGACTGGTGGCGTGCTTCGTGCCGACGCTCGATGGTGGTTCGAGCGTCTTCATGGGCTCGCTCCCGAAGAACTTGGCGCTGATCGTGGTGGGTCTGTGGGTCGGACGATGCTATGGAAATGTTATCACAAGCGTCATCACGACGGACCGACACCCGCGGTGGCTGGCGTGGGGGAGGAAAGTGCACCGTGGCCGCAGCACCTCCGATCCTTCCACCACTGGCATGCGGCGGCTCGACGGGGCGCCAGCCTGAGGGCCCCGCTGGTCGCGGCTTATCTTTGTTGGCTACGCCGACGAGGCTTCGGATGGTGGCTCTCCACTCGTCGAGCTTTTCCGCAGCAGGAGGAAAGTCGAGGAGCAACTACGCGCGCTAAAGCCTCTAGTGGCGTGGGTTGCGGCAAAAGCTGCGTGGACCGTGACGCGCTCCGACTTCTAACCACGTTAGAAGGAGATCTATCACGGCCTTGCGGCTGCGCGCCATTTTTGCCAGCGCCTCGACGTGCATGATGGCCTTATACATCCCACGAATGAGGCACATGACTCTTCCCACGGCGGCGCCCGGGGTCACTAGCGTGGTAACGCTGCTCGTCGCGCACAACCTGGGAAGAGCGTGTCGTGAGCGCCGGCATAGGCGTCTTATAAGTCGCCACGCCGATCGGTGGCACGATGCCGCCCTTGGAGGGCCCCGCGGCGCCTGCGGGGGGCCCGGCTCCGTCTTTGGATTTGGCGGCGTGCGCCCGTCGTCTCACGCATGAACTATGCTGCTCGCCAGGCTTTGACTACCAGAGCGATGTGGGTGTTCGCGGGCCGCGCCTCGGCTTCCGTCCGCCACCACCCGACCACTCACCCGCACAGGTACAGGCCGTTCGTGTCAGGACCCCGATTCCAAGTCACATCGATCTAGCCGGTAACACCTCATATCACTTTGCGTCCTCACGCACGGTACTCCCACGGGTGTCGCCTTACCATGGCCCGGGACCATTTGCGCCTTTTGGCTCACGTATATGATAGTGTTGCTAGCATCCGTATGACAGAGAGCCCAGGCCGACATGACTAGTCGTGAACCCAAAGTGGCACTAACTTACGGGGATAGGCATACATGAATCAACATCGAGCATGTCGGTCAAGCCAGTGCGAATCCGGGCTGTAGCACTGGCTAACAGACTCGAACCCGGCTATAGCAGGCTAGGCAGGACTCGGATGTCACCGTGACATTTCCCGAAGGGACAGAATACGTGCATGAAGTGAATCACATGCCGCCAGTCAAGTGTTCCGGAGCAGTAGTGTTGGGCTAGCAGGACTCCGTGAACCGGCAGAAGGACTACTATGGCTCATGGAAGCACAAGACTACATTTCCCCATAAGAGAGGCTACCAAGGATAAACAACTAGGTTGTCAGATCCCACACATACCAAGCATTTCAATCATACACACAATATGCTCAATATGTGTAAATACAACATTGCATCACAACATAACTCTACGACTCAAGTATTTATTCATTAGGCTCCGAGGAGCCAAGTATTACAAACATGGGTCTCATGACCCCAACATACAGAGTATACAAGCAACAAGCACATGCGGAAGCTTAACTTGTCTGAGTACAGACAACTACAAATGAAGAAGGCTGAGAAGCCAGACTATCTACAAGACCCTGCCGAGGGCACAAGATCGTAGCTGTGGTTACAAGCTAAATGTCGAAGAACAGGCGGAACTACTAGGGAGACTGATGTATCTCTGCAAAAACATAAAATAGGCAAATGTGAGTACAAATGTACCCAGCAAGACTTACATCAGAACTAACTACATATGCATCTGTATCAACAAAGGGGGTAGTGGAGTTTAACTGCAGCAAGCCAACTTTGACTCAGTGGCTAACCTGAACTATGACTGCAGGCAACTCTTTTGAGGTGGCGCACACGAGTCCACATATTCACCAATCAATACACCATTATGGATCCGCTCTCATCTCCCTACGAGAAGGCCATCCATAGCACTCACGCTTATCTTGCGAGTTTTAGAGTGTCCACTTTCACTTGTGTATGAACTGTTATAGGCAACCCAAAGTCCTATACCGTGGACACGGCTATTCGAATAGATGATGTTAACCCTGCAGGGGTGTACTTCTTCATACATGTTTCCACCACTTAGCGTCTGCACACGACATGTGCTCGGCAGACTTCAGTTTAAAGCCGACGGGTGTAGACCACGACCTACCTAAACACTCCAGCCTCTAGTCCAGGTTTATCGCCTATCCAGGTTCCATCCGCAGGGAGTCCGGCCGAGGTTTCCACATACGGCCCCGAACGATGTGTACAGGGTTCCGCGACACCAAACGGGCACCCGGCATACCCGACCACGTGCCTACCGCATCACAGCCCACTCCTCGGTCAGCACAAGACGGCCTCCAAAGATACTACAAACACCGTAAACTACTTGCAACTCCCGGACAGAGGACTAGGGTGGTTAAG
The DNA here is from genome assembly GCA_021605205.1 of Aegilops longissima. Lineage (NCBI taxonomy): Eukaryota > Viridiplantae > Streptophyta > Magnoliopsida > Poales > Poaceae > Aegilops > Aegilops longissima. Next base: position 403,636,974 of record CM038682.1, read on the forward strand.
AAGTCGAAGGGGTCATATTTCAGGGCCCAATGCATGGTAGTAGCTGTTTCATGGATCACAAACACATAACTTAGTTCCTGAGGACGGCTTCAATGAGACAACCCACCATGTTCTCCTACATGGCCACTCACCGCTACCTTTACCAAATCATGTTCACACACTTAGCTCACACACAGTAGGTCATGTTCATCACCATTCCAAATCCCCGATGAATCAGACCTGACTCAACTCTAAGCAGTAGCAGGCATGAAAAACAAACATGAATGAGTAGGCACAACAGGGCTCAAACAACTCCTACTCATGCTAGTGGGTTTCATCTATTTACTGTGGCAATGACAAGTCATGCAGAGGAAAAGGGGTTTAGCTACCGCAGCATGTAACAGTTGTAACGTTGTTTTCCTAATGCAGTAAAAGAGAGCAGAAGCGAGAGAGTGGGATTGTATCGGAATGAACAAGGGGGTTTTGCTTGCCTGGCACTTCTGAAGATAGTATAGCTCTTCATCGGTGTCATCGAACTCATCGTCGGTATGTCGTCTACTGAGAGGGGACAAACACCGGAAAACAAGGAGGAACACAATCAATGCAATGCACAATATGATGCATGATCATGACATGGCAATATGAATGTGTTTTGGGCTAATGCAAGTTAGAACAGATTGAAATGAGTCCATTTGAACCAAAGATTCAAATGCAAACCCATTTTATGAAGTCATAAAGGTGCATTAACTTGTTTCACTTGAACAGCAAGGTTAAGTTGCTTTATCGTGCATGAAACAAGTACCAGTAGATAGATTGGATTTTTATGATCATTTTTCATATATAAGTCTTTGCATTTGGAGTTACAGATTAATTTCTATGATTTTTAGAAGTTAGCTCTATTTTCTGGAATTTCCTGAATAAGAATAAATCCTGAAAATAATTAACTGTGTCAGCACTGCGTCACTACGACGTCAACGGTCAACGGGGCCGGTCCAGGTCAAACTGACCAGTGGGTCCCATCTGTCAGTAGTTTGTTAAACTAACTAAGTTTAGTTAGCGTTAAACTAATACTAACCTAGTTTAGTTAGTGGCCTGGGGCCCACACGTCAGTGACCCAGGGGGTCAAACTGGGTCCACCCGAGGTCAAAGGTCAGCGGGGTCAAACTCGTCGGTGAATCGACGCCGGCGAGGCCCGAGGCGGCAGCGCGGTTCGGAAATCGCCCACGGGTGTCCAAATGGGCGGCGGAGAGGTTTCACGGTGCACAGCGACGAGGCGCGGTTTAACGGGCAAGCGGAGCAGTAGGGTGGACCGAGCTCGTTGGAAGCGAGCTCGCAGCGGCTGCCGGAGTTCGGCCGACGGCGGGTTAGGCGATGCAGGGCGCTAGGGGAGGCGCTGGTGTGTGCTACGTGCTCCTGGTGAGGTGTGGAGCACGGTGGTGTGCCCGACTTCGAGCCACTGTGGCTCTAGCCACGACGGCGACGTGGCACGGCGGCGGCGAGCTTCGGTTGTGGTGGAAGACATAGCTAGGGGACAGGAACGGAGGGGGCGAGCAAGGGAAAAGGATCAGGAGCTCACAAGGAGTCGTACGGCGGTCCCAGCGGGCTCGGAGACGGGCTGGAGACGAGGTGCGGTCGCCGGCGATCTCGGATGCCCGAGGTAGAAGACGACCACTGTGACGGCGCTCGGAGGCGTTTGGTGCTGCGTGGCTCGGCGGAGAGGTCTAGGGCGACGAGGCGGAGCTCTTGAGCCAGTCAGGGAAGCGAGCGGGAGGCGGTGGCCGCGGTGGTGCACGTCGGCGGCGGCGGGCGCGTTCGGGTGGTGCGAGGGAGAGAGCCAGAGGAGGGGAGGAGCTGTGGGTGGGAAAGAGGTCAGGGGGGCGTGTGGCGTCATCTGGAGCCGTCTCAAGCGCCGCGAAGGGGAGGTGGCTCGGGCGTGGACGCTGCGCCGAGCACGCAACTCTCGCCCTTCCGCGAGAGGAGGGAGATGACTGCATCGGCCACTGGGCTGGGCTGGGCTGGGCTGTGCCTGTGGGCGCCAGTTAGTTTCTTTCTCTCTCTTTCTGTTTTCTATTTATTCTGTTTTGTTTTGATTTAGTAAAATACTAAACGATTTTATAAAATCCTGGAAATAATTAGGGGTGCTGTCTGAATTATTCCAGTGACCCATAACAACTTCCAACATTTTTGGAGCACCTAAAATATATATAACATTTAAATAGCTCCAATTCAAATATGTTTGAATTAATTCAAAGCCCAAGTATGTCCTGCAAAAATGTAAACCATTTTTGGTAGATGCTTCCACCTCAATCCAGAAATGTTGAACATTATTAGAGGGCATTTTGAGTTCAATGAAAAAGATTTTATTTTGACCCTAGTTGAATTCATTTGGTGCTAGGGTTTAAGCATCCCCATTTCAAGATTAAATGAAATTGAAAATGAAGCATGGATGCAATGCCACTAATTACAAGAAGATTTCTAGGGCTGTGACAGTTCGGCCCCCGATGAACCGATCGCCGTGATCGTCTTCTTCTTTGGAGCCATGGCGATGAAGAACTGCTAAACTAACTGCTAGACCGGATTTTCACAACTGCGCCCCCTACTTGGCGCGCCAAAGATGTCAGTGGAAACGACACCTATGGAATCACTGGGATCCCTTCTATGGTTGGCGGGCGCGGGGTTGTGCAAAGAGCGGGTCTGGTAGTCAGCACAAAGATCGTTTACCCAGGTTCGGTCCGCAAGGATGCGTAATACCCTAGTCCTTCTTTGGTGTATATTTGAGTTTTCTCGAGCTCTTGAACTAGCTGTGCTGCGTGCGTAGCCCAAAAGATCCGAATCCTTCTCCAGTACGCCTCGGGCCTCCTTTTATAGGCGAAAGGGGTCGCCACAGTGGCACACATGAGGTGGAAAGGTACACAGTCTACAAGCTTATCGCCTGTCATTACGGGACAAGGTGCATTAAATATGCTCCTTAGGTGTCCCGTTGCTTTATTGGGGACGGAACGAGGCCCATCCCTACGTTGCCGCTCTGCCTCGCTCCGACACGCGTCCAGGCCATCGAAGCATGCAACGCCACGTAGGCTGGGAGCCTGCTGAGATGGCATGGTGGTAGGGTCTTCACGAAGATCTGCATGCCACCACGTAGGTGCTTGCTGAGTTGGCCTGGGGGCCGCGCGTCGCCACGCAGGTGCCTTCCCAGCTGGTTGTGATGGCAGCTGTATGGGAACAGCGGTGGAGTCTTGGCAGATGTGGGCCTGGTTGCGGCCCCGTAGGTGCCCTCGGCAAGGATCCTGCCGGGGCCCCGGCAAGGGTCTTGCCGTGATATCGCGGTCGTCCCCGGCAAGGATCTTGCCGGGGGTCTTGTGGGTTTCTTCGGCAAGGATCTTGACGAGGATCGTCGTCTTCTGGTCCTCACCTGATCTTGTGTGCTTATGATCTTCACAAAGATCTACATGCCACCATGGAGGTGCCTCCCGAGCCTTGGTTACAATGTGGTTTGTGGTGTTGGAACCCTTTGGCTTAAGGGTGGCACGCTCCGCTGGTGTTGAGCACGTTGCCCCGACAAGGCTCTTGCCGGGGCTGCGGAGACTGCCCCGGCAAGGGCCTTGCCGGGGAAGTCCACCTCGCCCTTCTGTTCCTTGTGTTTCTATCTTGGCGTTGCTTTTCCCGTCTTGTGCCTTTGGCTTCCCTCCTCTTCCCTGCTAAGTGTGTCCGCAGGTGCGGCTCTGACTGCCCATGCACAAGTAGAGGGGTACAAAAGGGGAGCCCCCACTTTTGTACACCGACACTAGCAATGGTGGAAGGGTGACAGTGCGTATAATCCATGGACTCAACATTTTTCATGAAGAACTCACATACTTATTGCAAAAAGTTATTAGCTATTGAAACAAAGTACTACATGCATGCTCCTAGGGGGATAGATTGGTAGGAAAAGACCACAGCTCGTCCCCGACCGCCACTCATAAGGAAGACAATCAAAAAATAAATCATGCTCCGACTTCATCACATAACGGTTCAACATACATGCATGAAACGGGAATCACAAACTTTGACAAAAGTATTTCTACCAATCCACAATTACTCACTAGCATGACTCTAATATCACCATCTTTATATCTCAAAACAATCATAAGGAATCAAACTTCTCATAGTATTCAATGCTCTTTATATGAAAGTTTTTATTATATCCCTCTTGGATGCCCATCATATTAGGGCTAAATTCATAACCTAAGCAAATTACCATGCTGTTTAGAGACTCTCAAAATAATATTAGTGAAGCATGAGAGTTCAAAATTTCTAAAAATTAAAGCCACCGTCGTGCTCTAAAAAGATATAAGTGAAGCACTAGAACAAATTGCCTAGCTCAAAAAGTATAAGTGAAGCACATAGAGAATTCTAATAAATTCGCGATTCATGTGTGTCCCTCTTAAAAGGTGTGTACAACAAGGATGATTGTGGAAAACTAAAAAGAAAAGACTCATATCATACAAGACGCTCCAAGCAAAACACATATCATGTGGTGAGTAAAAATATAGCCTCAAGTAAATTTACCGATAGACGAAGACGAAAGAGGGGATGCCATCCGGGGCATCCCCAAGCTTAGACGCTCGTTTGTCCTTGAGTATCACCTTGGGGTGCCTTGGGCATCCCTAATCTTAGTCTCTTGCCACTCCTTATTCCGTTTTCCATCAAATCTTTACCAAAAACTTGAAAACTTCACAACACAAAACTCAACAAAAAACTCATGAGATCCGTTAGTATAAGAAAATAAATCACCACTTTTTGGTACTGTTGTGAACTCATTCTTTATTTATATTGGTGTAATATATACTATATTCCAAATTCTCCATCTACTCTATTCCAACTTCTCCAAGGTTCATACTCCCCGATACTACCCATAGATTCATCAAAATAAGCAAACAACACATAGAAAACAGAATCTGTCAAAAACAGAACAATCTGTAGCAATCTGAAAACTACGTATACTTATTTAACTCAAAAAATACTGAAAAATTAGGACAACCTGGGTAATTTGTATATAAATTTTGTGTAAACAATTCAGATCAAAAGCACGTTTCTGTGATTTATTAAATTTTCTGCAATGAGCGCAAAATTTTCTGTTTTTCAGCAAGATCAAATCAACTATCACTATAGACCATCCCAAAGGTCTTGCTTGGATCAAACACTAATTAAAACACCAAAACAAAATTATTACAGACGTAATAATGTGTATTTATTGCAAATTAGAACCAAAAACTAAAAAAATAAAAATAAAATTGGGTGCCTCCCAACAAGCCCTATTGTCTAATGCCCCTAGCTAGGCATAAAACGTAGATCTAGGTATTGTCATCTTTGGTATGCAAACCATAAGTAGGCATCATAATAGATTCGTATGGCAAATTAATTTTATTTCTTGGAAAGTGTTCCATGCCCTTCCTTAATGGAAATTGAAATCTAATGTTTCCTTCTTTCATATCAATAATTTCACCAAATGTTCTAAGGAAAGGTCTACAAAGAATAATAGGACATGTAGGATTGCAATCTATATCAAGCACAATAAAATCTACGGGCACATAATTCCTATTTGCAACAATAAGAACATCATTAATTTCTCCCATAGTTTTCTTAATAGTGGAATCCACTAGATGCAAATTTAAAGAACAATCATCAAATTCACGGAAACCTAACACATCACATACATTTTTTGGAATCGTGGAAACGCTAACACCCAAATAACACAATGCATGGCACTCATAATCTTTAATTTTAATCTTAATAGTAGGTTCCCACTCATCATAAATTTTTCTAGGGATAGAAACTTCCAATTCAAGCTTTTATTCAAAAGATTTCATTTTAGCATCAACGATATTTTTAGTAAAAGCTTTATTTTGATTATAAGCATGAGGAGAATCCAACATGGATTGCAAGAAGGAAATACAATCTATTAAAGAACAATTATCATAATTAAAATCCTTGAAATCCAAAAGAGTGGGTTCATCGCTACTTAAAGTTTGGACCTCTCCAATCCCACTTTTATCAATTTTTGCATTAAGATCTATAAATTCTGAATCATTGGGACGCCTTCTAGCTAAAGTTGACTCAACTCCAGTCCCATATTTATCAAGATTTGTATTGGAAAACAAAGATTCAATAGGAGTCACACCAATCACTTTAAGATCTTCATCATTATTCTCACATGACTCCGGTTTAGCGGCCATCTTATTTATCAAAGTAGTTTGCTTGTCGGAAATTTGGCCTACTAAATTTTCAAGATGAGTAAATTTAGATTTAAGACCCTGAAATTCCTTAGTAACATCATCAAGCTCGTTATTAATATACTCCATCATAGTTTTTTGCTCTTTAAGTTCGTTCCTAAAGAAACTATTATGCTCAAATTGTACGGACATGAAACTTCTAAAATTATTTCCAATATCTTCCAACTTCCTAAAGTAAGGATCAAAGCTCTTGGGTTGAGCAATAAGGGGAAACGAGCAAACGAAAAGACAAACGGAAGAAGGGCGAAAAAAGCAAATATTTTTGTGCTTTATTGAAAACGTTTTAGAAGTGGGGAGAGGAAAATGAGAGGCAAATGGCAAATAATGTAATGCAAGAGATGGGAGTTTATGGTGGGTACTTGGTAGGCTTGATGTAGAACCTCCCCGGCAATAGCGCCAGAAATTCTTCCTACTACTTCTTGAGCTTGCGTTGGTTTTTCCCTTGAAGAGGAAAGGGTGATGCAACCAAGTAGAGATAAGTATTTCCCTCTGTTTGAGAACCAAGGTATCAATCTAGTAGGAGGTACACGCAAGTCTCCAATCTATGCACCTACACAAACAATCAAACACTTGCACCCAACCCAATAAAGGGGTTGTCAATCCCATCACGATCACTTGCAAGGATGAGATCTGATAGAGATAGATATAAAATATTACTAAAACATAAAACAAAGTAAAAACAAATAAATTGCATCAAGGTATTTTTGAGTTTTTTGGTTTATAGATCTGAAAATATATGATGGAAAACAGACCCGGGGGCCGTAGGTTTAACTAGATGCTTCTCTCTAGAAGGAAAATAATACGGTGGGTGAACAAATTACTGTCGAGCAATTGATAGAAAAGTGCAAAGTTATGATGATCTCCAAGGCAATGATTATGAATATAGACATCAGGTCCATGTCAAGTAGACCGACTCCTGCCTGCATCCACTACTATTACTCCACACATCGACCGCTATCCAGCATGCATCTAGAGTATTAAGTTCATAAGAACAGAGTAATGCCTTAAGTAAGATGACATGATGTAGGGGGATAAACTCAAGCAATATGATGAAAAACCCATCTTTTTACCCTTGATGGCAACAATACAATACATGCCTCGTTACCCACACATTGTCACTAGGTGAGGACACCGCAAGATTGAACAGAAAACTAAGCACCTCTCTCATTGCAAGAAAAACCAATCTAGTTGGTCAAACCAAACCGATAATTCGAAGAGAAATAAAAAGATATCAAATCATGCATATAAGAATTCAGGAAAGACTAAAATAATATTAATAGATAATCTAATCATAAATCCACAATTCATGGGATCTCAACAAACACACCACAAAAGAATATTACAACAGATAGAACTCTGTCGGTGTTCTGGGAACGGGGGTCCCCGGACTTGCCTGCCTGCGGCGTGGCGTGGCTCCAGTGGGGGCCCAGCACGGCACAGCTTCATCAGCTCAAGCTCAAGACCCTCGCGAGGGGCCAAGCCTCGCGGGGCAGACGATAGGAACCTTCCTCAGGAGCGGCCTCGTCAGGCAGGATCGCGAGGAGGCGGAGAGATCAGGGCAGGGTACCTCACGAGGGTGCCCCGTGATGCAAGCCATGACGATCAAGGTTAGGCCGGCGCCAGGCGGGCGCCAGCCCGCGCAGTGTCCTCATTTCCCCTTTGGTGCAAAGGAGGCAAGCACAGGCCAAGGCATTAGGCAAAGGTTGCCGCTTCGGTGCAACAAGACCAAGACCAGCAGAACGGCAGGATGGAGGTCATCGTGGAGCCTGTGACGCGGCCACCGCCGAGCCTTTGGCAGCCAAGACCAACTTTAGTCGATAAGTGTACCGGATGTTCCCTTCAAATGGCCAATTGTTGGCGCCCTTCCCGCCATTATTTGGGAAGAGGCCTGTGGCCTCCCTCTATAAATAGAGCTAGCCACCACAGAGTAGAGGCATCTGGAAGAAACACACAGACAGAGCCCTAGCAGAGAGAGAGAGGCGATCGAACTCACCCAAGCAGTTCATCGCACCAGCTCAAGAACAGCCCCTCGCGAGGTTGTTCTCCCTTTGTATTGTTCATCATCAGCCCCTGAGGCAATCCACCAAACCACACAATGGAGTAGGGTATTACACCACACCGGTGCCCCGAACCAGTATAAACCTCGTGTCTGTGTGTTGTTCATCATTCGTAGTTTAGATCCCCCGCAATCCGTTCACGCATGAGCTGGTAGGGGAAAGATCTCCGTGTGCACCCCAGTGTTTGAACCTCAAGGGTCTGCCGGAACCCGAAATCCGACATTTGGCGCGCCAGGTAGGGGTGCGCCGGAATCCTTCCTCCGCTGGTCGCGTGTGATTCTCTGTCATGTCCATGGCCGACGCCGCCGAAGCTCGATCGAAGCTGGTTGCTCGCGCCGCTTGAGTCGCCAGACGGCTCCGTCGCGGACGCCTCGCTGTTTCGTCGCCGCCGCCGCCAACGCCCGGTGGGGAACGGGCGGCAGACTGTTGGGGAGCTGCGCGACCTCTACTCGCCCCTGCTGGCCGGGCGCTTCGTCGCCGTGAGTTTCTCCTGGCGGCTCACTGGCGCCACCTTTGAGCCGCCATGTCAAGCCGTTCACCCGCCAGATCGCCTCCGCCTCCAAGCGCCAGGGAGCCCCGCCGAGCTGGGTGGCGCCCGAGGCCGACCCGCTCTTCAACTCGGACGATCGCCCCTCCAACCCCGCCAGATCGGGTGTGCTCCCGATGCTGTGCACCCCCACCATCTGCGAAGTGGCAGTCACCAGGACCCTCATCAATGGCGGAGCTGGCCTCAGCATGCTTTCTGTGGAGGCCTTCAGCCTCCTCCACGTGCCACCAGAGCGGCTCCAGCCCAGCAGGCCTTTTTTCGGAGTCGGAGCCGGCTCCACCGCCTCATTGGGACAAATTAGCCCCCGGTGACCTTCGCACCGCGACAACTTCCAGACGGAGCTGATCGACTTCGACATCACCCCCATCGGCCTCCCCTACAATGCCATCCTCGCTACCTGGCCTTGGCTCGGTTCATGGCAGCAACTCACCCTGCGACAACCTCATGAAGATGCCCGGAGAAGCGGCGCCCCACCGTGTCGGGAACACCGGAGAGGCACCGCAGCGCCAAGCATGTTTTCAAAGCGGTGCTGCAGCGGCACGACCTACCGGCGTTGATGCTCCCGAGCCCAAGGGGGCTGCGCCATCCAAGAAGAAGGAGCTATTCACTCAAAACAAGGCGGAAACCAAGCAGGTACCAGTTAGCGAGGACGGGTCCACTGACGCCACCTTCACCATAGGTGCAAACCTCGAACCCGAGCAGGAGGAGGCCTTGGTAAATTTCCTGCTCGCAAACAAGAAGGTGTTCGCATGGGGGCCTGATCAGTTGGCAGGGGTCCCGAGCGGCGTGATTGAGCATCACCTCAACGTGTGCCCCAATGTGCGCCCCATGAAGCAGAAGGCAAGGCGACAGTCCACAGAGAAACAAGCCTTTATCGTCCAAGAGACCCGCAAGCTGGAGGCAGCAAGGGTTATTCGCGAGGTCCGCTACCCGGATTGGCTGGCCAGCCCAGTTGTCGTGCCAAGGAAAGGGGGAAAGGAGCGTATGTGCGTCGACTTCACCAACCTCAACAAAGCCTGCCCACAGGATCCATTTCCGCTTCCTCGCATTGACCAGATCGCCGATTCCACCGCTGAGTGTGACTCTGTCAGGCTTCCGGATGCCTTCTCGTGCTATCACCAGATCAAGATGGCGGTAGAAGACGTGGAAAAACGGCTTTCCCGACCCCGCATGGAGTGTACTGCTATACCTGCATGCCATTTGGGTTGCGCAACGCAGGCGCGACCTTTCAGCGGCTAATGCACATTGCCTTGGGCCGACAGCTCGGGAGGAATGCTGAGGCATACGTCGATGACATTTGGTGAAGTCTCGGGAGGCGAAAACCCTGATACAGGACTTGGAAGAAACCCTCGCGAGCCTCGAAAAGTGGACCTGCGGCTCAACCCGAGAAGTGCGATTTGGAGTCCCCTCGGCAAGCTCCTGGGTTTCCTCGTGTCCCATAGGGGCATCGAGGCCAACCCGGAAAAGGTCAAAGCAGTCGAAGACATGAGCCTGCCAAAGACCCTCAGAGAAATGCAGAAACTCACCGGGCGCATGACCGCGCTAGGACGTTTCATCTCCAAGCTGGGAGAACGAGCACTGCCATTCTTCAAGCTGATGAAGAAGAAGGGCCCCTTTGAATGGACTGAAGAGGCTAACAGGGCATTCCAAGAACTTAAGAGGTACCTTACCAGCCCTCCTGTGATGGTCGCACAGCGCCCACTTGAGCCCCTGGTGCTCTACCTCGCCGCCACACGCTACTCCGCCAGCGCAGCCCTAGTGGATCAAGGCTGAGCCACGCCCGGCCAAGGCCCCGACCTCGACAGCACAAGACCAAGAAGGCCTCGTGAAGGTCATAGCCCCGGCAGACGGAGACCAGCCTCAGCAGGAAGATGCCCCTAGAGCCAAAGAGGCCGCGCCAGGCGGCCAGGCCCTGGGGGCTCCATCGCCTCGGGAGGCATCAGACCCTCCGGAGGGCACGGGCCTCGTCAGCACTCCTACTCTCGTCGAGCACTCGGTGTACTTTGTCAAGACAAGGCTGGCGGGGACGCAAGGGTGCGGTACCCCATGCCCCAAAAGCTCCTCCTCGCTATTGGTAGCCTCACGCAACCGCGACACTACTTCCTGTGGTCATCCCATCAAGGTCGTCTCAAAGATACCCTCCGGAGAGGGTGCTCAGAGCCCCAACTCAGCCGGAAGAGTCGCCGAGTGGAACATCGAATCTGCAAGCATTTCAGCTGGAGTTCAGCACAACCAGAGTCATCAAGGGGCCGATTGGCAGATTTCATGGCAGAATGGACGGAGGCACTGGCCTCGGCAGCGAAGACCGGTCGCTTTCTTCGGGAGCGGCACCGGACGGTTGGGTCATGTACTTCGACGGGCATTCTCCCGACATGGCGCTGGGGCCGCGCAAGTGCTCGATCCCCTACTCAGACAAGCTCTACTACACCGTGCAGCTCTGCTTTCCAAAGATGGGGAAAAGGTCTCCAACAACATAGCAGAATATGAAGGCCTGATAGCCGGCCTGAGAGCCGCAATCGCTTATGGGGTAAAGCACCTCATTATCAAGGGCGATTCACAGCTCCTCGTCAACTTCTCCAACAACATATACGAGCCGAAGGACGAGCACATGGAAGCCTACCTCGCGGAGGTTCGCAAGATGGAGAAACAGTTCTGGGGACTGGAGCTGCATCATGTGCCACGCGGCACCAATCAAGAGGCGGCCGACATCGCCAAGAGAGCGTCCAGGCGGCTGCCTTAGGAGCCTGGCGTCTTCGAGGAGCGACTCTTTAGGCCCTCAGCGGCACCATCACTATCAAGCGCGACGCAACCTCAGGAGGAGCTCCCCACCGCCGCGCCGGGAGCCCCGGCTCATGTCCGACCTCAGGAGCGCGCTGCTGCCCGGCATTGGAACCTCGTGGGGGTGCTAGATTACGAAGCTCAAGAGCTACTTGATATGTGGGACCTGCCGAGAAGGAGGAGGAGGCGGAGCGTGTGGCGCGGCAAGCCACGGCCTCATCAGACGTGGATGGGGAGCTTTATCGAGGCGGCCAATGACGGTCCCCACGCTGCATTCCCAGAGAAAGGGAAGGAATTGCTGGAAGACATACACGGCGGAGATCGTGGGCACCACTCATCGTCGCGAACCTCGTTGGCAAGGCATGCTCCGCAGCGGTTCTATCGCCCACAGGCGCCATCGACGGTTGAGCTGGTAAAGGCTTGCGAGGCCTGCCAATTTCATGCCAAGCAGATCCATCAGCCGGTGGGAGGTCTGCAAACTATACACCTCTCATGGCCATTCGCAGTTTGGGGGCTGGACATTCTGGTCCCATTCCCTCGAGCACCAGGGGCTATCGCTACTCTACGCCGTCAGGACAAGTTCACCAAGTGGATGAGGTGGAAGCTGTCCGCACCATCCCAAAGAAGCTCGGGCGGTCAAGTTCATCGTGGGCCTCGTGAGCCGGTTTGGGGTGCCCAACCGCATCATCACCGACAACGGTTCGCTGTTCACCAGTAATCTCTTCAAAACATACTGTGCTAACCTTGGAACGCAGATATGCTACGCCTCGGTGGCGCACCCTCGGAGCAACAGCCAGGCCGAGCGAGCCAACACGGAGGTCCTTAAGGGCCTCAAGACCAGGACCTTCAGGAAGAAGCTGGAGGCCTGCGGCTGGGGCTGGCACGACGAGCTCCAGTCTGTGATGTGGTCCATACGCACGACCGCGACCAAGTCGACTGGCGAGACCCCTTTCTTCCTCGTCTACGGAGCAGAAGCTGTCCTCCCTCACGAGGTCAGGCGTCGCTCCGCACGGGTCCTGGTGTTCGACGAGGCGCAGCAGGACGCCATGCAGGGGACGAATCAAGTGCTGGGAGAGGAACGTCGTCGAGAGGCCGCGCTGCGAGCAGCAAGGTATCAATAGGCGCTGCGGCGATACGACTTCCGCAACATCCGCCCGTGGACTCCGGAGGTAGGGGACCTCGTGCTCAGACGGGTCTCCGGAAGTTCTACCCCTGAAAAAGGCCCAGAGCCTGTGAAGAAGGCAAACGCCTGTGAAGCTTATTTTTCTGAGAAAGGCCCAGAGCCTGTGAAGAAGGCAAACGCCTGTGAAGCTTATTTTTCTGAGAAAGGCCCAGAGCCTGTGAAGAAGGCAAACGCCTGTGAAGCTTATTTTTCTGAGAAAGGCCCAGAGCCTGTGAAGAAGGCAAACGCCTGTGAAGCTTATTTTTCTGAGAAAGGCTCGGAGCCTGTGAAGAAGGCCAACGCATGTGAAGTTCATTTCCCCAAGAAAGGCCCGGAGCCTGTGAAGAAGGCCAATGCCTGTGATGCTCGCCGCCCGTGACACACTCACGTCATAATGAGTTGGGGTTGTACACGCCCCGGAGTCTTAGGAGCGCCGGCCTCAGGCCCTGGGCTCCCTCCCATGCCTAGTGGCAGCACTTAGCTCCGCGCTGGTGAGAGGACATCGAAGACTATATTAGGTGCCGGATGCGGCTTTTTCATTTGCTTTTTGCAGTTGGCTTGTTCATTCCCATTTGAAGTTTTATTGAAGTTGTTGTCGTCTTTGGTTTGTGACTCTTCGCCTTTCGCTCTCCTGCCTCGATTTCTCTCGCGCAAGCCTCGCGAGGGAGCGGCGCGGGCACCCTCGCGAGTGTTTTCTGCCCTTATTGTTTGAGGCTTTCCAAGCCGGGTCCGCTACGGGAGCACCCCTCCCAGTCCGTGCCCCACGGGCACCGCGATGCGAACACATGACCTGGGTCGGTCGCCCCGACAACCGGGGCCGGAAGCTACCCCCTGACTAATCCTTGCAGGACATGAAGCGTTCGACGAGACCTCGTCCCCGGGAAGCGAAGACCGCGACAGGTCCCCCCGAGCTAAGTAATTTCTACGCGCGGGCATGTGGCACAAAAGCATAATACAGAAATAGCGGAAACAGTACGATAATTAACAACAACAGTTCAAGCACGCCCCCGCGGGGCCCTACACTACTATCTCTTTGCGCAGGAAAAGGAGAAGAACAAAATAGGCACGCCTCTCTTGGCACCAACTCGTGGCGAAGGCTCTGCCTCCGGACCTCAGACAGACTCCCTCTCGCACTTCACATGGGCGCGACGGCGGGCAGATCCGCTACCTCCCTCCAGGCGGGCACGGCGGCACGGAGGCTGGTCGCGGCCACCGCTGGAAGAGCTGCTGTCCGAAGGAGAGCCGCCGAAGCTCGACGAGCCCCGAGCGCCGCCGACCATGCGCGCACTGTCATCTTCATCCCGATCATCGCCGGGGCTGGGTCCATGGCCACGGTCGTCGTCCTCGGGGCAGCATCCAGCGCGGCGACCGTCTTCCCCAAACACCCTCACATAGAGGGTGGCATCGCCGTCAAACTTGAAGTGCAGGGTGCACCGCCGGCTTAGGCCACGCGCGCGCAAACATTTGCCAACCGCGGGTCAGGTCCACACTCCCGGCGGCGAAGAACTCTAGTGAAGCCCAGGAGGCCCGGCTGCAGCAACCGTCCGCCTGAAGCCAGAGGTCGCCCGGGGCACCGGCCGGAAGTTCACCTAAAAGGAAGCGGGGAAGCTGGATGTAACGCCCGGATTCGGCGCGCCAGTGTCATCTGCTTATTCGCGTCGTTGCTATGTCTTTTGCTTTGCGTGTTGCACTTTGCCATGTCATCATCTGCATTTCATATCATGTCATCATGTGCATTTCATTTTGCATACGTGTTCCTCTCATGCATCCGAGCATTTTCCCGTTGTCCGCTTTTACAATCCGCACTCCTATGTCTCCGCGCGCCTTTTACCTCTTTTCATGTGCGGGTGTTAAATTTTCGGAATGGCTCTGAGGTTTGCCAAGCGGCCTTGGTATAGCACCGGTAGACCGCCTGTCAAGTTTCGGATCATTTGGAGGTCGTTTGATACTGCAACGGTTAACCGGGTAACCGCAAAAGCCTCTTTTGTGTGCAGCCCAACACCCTTCCAAAGTGGACCAAAACCCACCAAACTCCTCTCCATGCTCTCGGTCGTTCGATCACGATCGCGTGGCCGAAAACCGCACCTTATTTGGACTCTCCTAGCTCCCTCTATCTATAAATATGTGCTCCCCTCCCGAAAATCGCAGTCCAAACCGTAGCCTAGCCTCTCCCCGCGCCGCCGGACGCGTCCGCCGACGGCCGGACATGTCCGCCGCCCCGCAGCCACGTCGCCCGACCAATGGGGCGTGCCACATCAGCGCCGCCGCTTCTTTTCCTCCACCGCCGCCGCCACGCCATCCGCCGGCTCCTCCCCACCGCCACCACCACGGTTCGCCTGCCCGGCAAGCTCGCCGAGCCCATCGGGCCCAGTCCCCGCCGCCGTTCGCCGCCGCCGCCGGCTCGCCGGCGCCATCGCATGCGCCCGCCGGAGTTTCCGCCACGGGCGCGTTCGCCGCGCCGGCGCCGCTCCTCGCTCGGCGCTCGCCATCCGCGCCGCTGCCGCCTCCGCCCCGCCGCCCGAAGCGAGCGCCGCCGCCTCAGCGCCCCGTCGCGGACGGACCGCCGCCTCCGCCTCGACCAAGCCGCCTGCCGGTTCCCGCCTGCCCCGCCAAGGTAGCTCGCTGGCGCCGCTTCGCTCAAGGCTTGAAGCCGGCTGGCTGCCGCCCACAGCGCCCGCCGTCTTCGCCTCCCCTCGCTGAGACCGCCTCGCGGGAGCTGTCGCGGATCCGTGGATCGGGATGAGATCCACCGATCCGAGCCAAACGCTGCCGCCTTCCCGCCTGTTTCCTCCGTCCCGCTCCGTCTCGTCCCGGGTTGACTTTTTCGGAGGGTATCAATCTGCTAAGTCCCAGATTCTGTAATTTTTCATGCCATATTCATCATGCCATAACTCTCTGCATATTGCTCCGTTTCGTGCGTGTAATATGTCAAATTGTTCGTCTCGACGAGTACCTCATTTCATTTCATTGCATCATTTTCATTTGAGCTCGTCTTGATGCCCGAAATGTTGTTAGAAGATGGCTATGTGATGTTAGTTTCAGATTCTTATCAGAACATGCACTTTTGTCATTTTTGCCATGATTGATGTGTGCATCCTATGATCTTAAGTCCTACATGTGTTTTGTAATATGCCATGCCATCTTTATAGACGTGTATGCCATGTATTTTTGCAATCTCTGTGGTGACTAGCACAAGCATGCAAACTAGGCTTCATGATGTTGCTGATTTCAGCCCCTGTTCTGCTGGTATTTTTATGCCATGTAAACTTGATGCTACCGAGTGATCCATGCTTATTTTGAGATACTTCAGTAAGGATGTTTTGAACATATGGTTATTCTCTATCCATCCATGCCCTTGTTTGCAATTATGGAGTGCCATAGCTTAAGTCAATCGAGCTCTACTTTTGCTATAAAATGTTTCCTGGTAGGTTGTTTACATGTTATTCAATTTTGCCAAGGTTGTTGTAGTTGATCCGTGTATGCTATGATGTTGTTATTGCCATGTATAGCTTCTATGCCATGTCTTCTTACTGTTGGTTGCCTTTCCATGCCATGTATTTCTCTGTGGTGAGTGGTTCAAGCTCACCAACATGCCTACTTATTGTTGTTCCTGCCATGTATGAATCTGTAATATAACTTGCCATGTTTACATGGGTGCCATCATATTTTCTGACCCTTTTTGGCTTATGGTCAGTAAAGGACTTTTGTTCTATGCAATTAGTAGGTTCATGCCATGCCTTTGTTTGCCATGATAAGTTCCTGTAACATGTTTGATAGCTCTAAACATTGCAACCCGATGTTATTTCTGCAAAGTCTGAAACTGTTATTATTTGCAATCTTGCCATGTCATTTTGAGCATGTTCTAGTGATTTCTGGAGTTAGCTCAGTGTTCATGTTTTGTAATGCTTTACCTGTACATCATGCCCATGCCTTTTGTTTTCTTGTTTAGGTCCTGTAGCATGTTGTTTTGATGCTTGCAATATGCCTACTTGCTGTTTTGGGCAGATTGTTGTTATGCCTTGTATAGGGTGTATGTGTTGAACCGTTGCTCCGTTTTGAGTGTGCTCTATATGAAACTTGCTTAGAATTGGATGTAGTTGCATATTATCATGTTGCATCCTTGTTTTGAGGTGTTTGCTTGATGTTTGTATGCATTTTGCATCAATGCCATGCTTATCTTGTTTTGCTCATATCTTCTAGGCCGTAGCTCCGAATTAAATGAACTTTATATGTAACTTGACTAGAATTTCGTGTAGATCATGTTGGTGCATCTTAAATTTCTGTTTAACAACTTGAACATAAGGTTTAATCAGATCTGGACCAATGTCGAAATTTGCATATGAGGACTTACCGGAATTGTTCTATGTTTTTCCCGGCCTCATTTAAACTTGCTTTGATGTGTTGCTCTTGTTTGCATCATCTCTTGCCATGAGTAGCTTCATGTAGCTTTGTCATGCATAATGTTTGTTGTGCATCTTGTCATGTTCATGTGTGGTGTGTTTACCTTGTTGTGTGCTTCTTCTTGTTAGTTCTCGTTTTCGTTGCGATCGTGAGGATTCGTTCGTCTACGCTTGGTTCGTCTTCGTGGCTTCATCTTCTTCATGGACTCGTTCTTCTTCCATGCGAGATTTCAGGCAAGATGACCGCTACCCTGGATCTCACTACTATCATTGCTATGCTAGTTGCTTCGTTCTATCGCTATGCTGCGCTACCTATCACTTGTTCCTCAAGCCTCCCAAATTGCCATGTCAGCCTCTAACCTTTTGCACCCTTCCCAGCAAACCATTGTTTGGCTATGTTACCGCTTTGCTCAGCCCCTCTTATAGCATTGTTAGTTGCAGGTGAAGACGAAGTTTGTTCCTTGTTGAACATGGAGATGTTGTTCCTTGTTGGAACATGTTTACTTGTTGGGATATCACAATATATCTTATTTAATTAATGCATCTATATACTTGGTAAAGGGTGGAAGACTCGGCCTTATGCGTGGTGTTTTGTTCCACTCTTGCCGCCCTAGCTTCCGCCATATCGGTATTATGTTCCCGGATTTTGCGCCCCTAACACGGTCGGGTGATTTATGGGACCCCTTGACAGTTCGCTTTGAATAAGACTTTTCAAAGAAGGCCCAACATTGGTTTTACCATTTGCTCGACCTATTACCTTTTTCCCTTGGGAGTCGCGCATCCCAAGGGTCATCTTTATTTACCCCCACCCCGGGCCGTTGCTTGTCTAAGCTGTTGGTCCAAACTAGAGCACCGTATGGGACCATCCCTTGGCAACTTGGGTTACGCCGGTACTGTGACGCTTAGCTTATCCGGTCGTGGCTCGAGACGAGATACGCTGGCTACTATCGGGATGTCGGCACGCCGGGAGGTCTTGCTGGTCTTGTTGTATTGCTGTCGAAATGTCTTGTAGCCGGATTCCGAGACCGATCGGTCTTCCCGGGAGAAGGAATATCCTTCGTTGATCGCGAGAGCTTATCATGGGCTAATTTGGGACACCCCGCAGGTTTGAACTTTCAAAGCCGTGCCCATGGTTATGTGGCAGATGGGAATTTGTTAATATCCGTTGTAGTAAACTTGAAGCAAACTCTTCTAAAATACACCAACCGTAAAGCGAACGCGTGAGTGTCTCTTTTCGGGGTTGATCGAGAGGAGAACACGGTTTCTGGGTTATGTCTGACGTAAGTAAGAGTTCAGGATCACTTCTTGATCATTGCTAGCTTCACGACCGTTCCTTTGTTTCTCTTCTCGCTCTCATTTGCGTATGTTAGCCACCATATATGCTTAGCTGCTGCTGCAACCTCACCACTTTACCCCTTCCTTTCCCTTAGGCTTTGCTAGTCTTGATACCCATGGTAATGGGATTGCTGAGTCCTCGTGGCTCACAGATTACTACACCAACAGTTGCAGGTATAGGTTTCGCGATGATCATGACGCGAGAGCGATGTTTGCTTGTTTGGAGTTCTTCTTCTGCTTCTTCTTCGATCAGGGGATAGGTTCCAGGTCGGCAGCCTGGGTTAGCAGGGTGGATGTCGTTTGAGTTTCTGTTTATGTTCCATCCGTAGTCGGATGCTGATCTCTTGTATAGGATGTTGATGTATTCTTGTGGCATTTGTGCCTTATGTATGTATCCCCATCCATTATGCAATGTTGATGTAATGATATCCACCTTGCAAAAGCGTCTCAATATGCGGGTCTATCCTTGGTGGGACCGTCGAGTTCCTTTTGGATAGGGTCACATATTGGGCGTGACACTGGAGCCAGGTGCTGGTCGGCTCCACCGACCACATGACAAACTCTGGAAGCACCTCTGCCGAGTGGAAGCGTGGCCTAGGAGGCCGCACGATCGCAGCGCGCCCTCCATCGACAATCTGGCGCACGTTGTCGCACCGGAGATCGCCTCCACGGCCGTGGGAAGCCGCTGCGGGAGCCACAGGATGCTCGCGAGGACGGCCTCGACCGCGCTTGGCCGGGGGTAAGTCAGGCTCTACCTGGCGGGCCTTTCCCTTCTCCGCGGCCGAGAACCTCTTCGACGGAGCCATGGAGAAGAAGGAGAAGCAAGAAGAGATGGAATGGAAGGGCTCGCGCCGTTCCGTACTTATAGACGGAGGAGGTCAACCGTCGGCCTCCACGATCGCAGGTAATCATGACCCATTTCTGCATGGAGGGACTTATCAAGTCATGCGGTTGCCGAGGCATCATGGGGAAGCGGAGACGCCCACGACCAATCAATCGACACGCGGCGCCAAAGGCCGCAGGCTATTAGGGCCCGTGGCGCTTCGCACTTGCCCCTTCGCTTCTCTACTATGCCAAGTCCGGGCGCGCCTTGGGCCCTGGGCTACTGTCGGCGTTTGGGGAACGGGGTCCCTGACTTGTTTACCGCGCCCGCGGCGTGGCTCAAGTGGGGCCCAGACGCCCAGCTTCATCAGCTCAAGCTCAAGACCTCGCGAGGGGCCAGATTCATGGGCGGACGACAGAACCTTCTCAGAACGGCCTCACGTGCAGGCTCGCGAGGAGGCGGAGAGATCAAGGCAGGGTACCTCACGAGGGTGCCCCGTGATGCAATCCATGACGATCAAGGCCAGGCGGGCGCCAGCCCGCACAATGTCCTCATTTCCCCTTTGGTGCAAAGGAGGCAAGCATAGGCCAAGGCATCAGGCAAAGGTTGCCGCTTCGGTGCAACAAGACCAAGACCAGTAGAACGGCAGGATGGAGGTCATCGTGGAGCCCAGGACGACGTCACCGTCAGAGCCTTTGGCAGCCGAAGACCAACTTTAGTCAGGATAAGTGTACTAGATGTTCCCTTCAAATGGCTAATTGTTGGCGCCTTCCCGCCATTATTTGGGAAGAGGCCTGTGGCCTCCTCTATAAATAGAGCTAGCCACCACAGAGTAGAGGCATCTGGAAGAAACGCAGGCATACAGCCCTAGCAGAGAGAGAGAGGCGATCGAACTCACCCAAGCAGTTCATCGCACCAGCTCAAGAACAGCCCCTCGCGAGGTTGTTCTCCCTTTGTATTGTTCATCATCAGCCCCTGAGGCAATCCACCACACCACACACTTCGGAGTAGGGTATTACACCACACCGTGGCCCGAACCAATATAAACCTCGTGGTCTCGTGGTTGTTCATCGTTCATAGTTTAGATCCCTCGCAATCCGTTGACGCATGAGCTGGTAGGGGAAAGATCTCCGCGCGCACCCCAGTGTTCGAACCTCAAGGGTCTGCCGGAACCCGAAATGCGACAAACTCCAAGGACATTGAGGAGAACATTGTATTGAAGATCAAAGAGAGAGAAGAAGCCATCTAGCTACTAGCTATGGAACCGTAGGTCTGTGGTAAACTACTCACGCTTCATCGGTTGGGCAATAGAGTTGGTGTAGATGCCCTCCGTGATCGAATCCCCCTTCGCCAGGGTGCCAGAAAAGGCCCCAAGATGGGATCTCGCGGAAACAGAGGCTTGCGGCGATGGAAAAGTATTTTGGTGGACGCTTCTGTTGGTTTGGGAATATTTGGGAATTTATAGAGCAAAAATTAGGGTTGGCGGAGTCCTGTGTGGCCTACTAGCCAGGGGCGCCCCCTAGGGCGCGCCCTGAGGGCTTGTGGAGCCCTCGGGACTCTTCTGGCCCCCTCTCCAAGCTCTGTGGATGTCTTCTGTTCCAAGAAAAATCATCATAAAATTTTATTCCATTTGGACTCTG
This sequence comes from Aegilops longissima, assembly GCA_021605205.1. Lineage (NCBI taxonomy): Eukaryota > Viridiplantae > Streptophyta > Magnoliopsida > Poales > Poaceae > Aegilops > Aegilops longissima. The sequence goes on from CM038682.1 coordinate 403,657,967, forward strand.
AGGGAGTCCTGGATTAGGGGGTGTCCGGATAGCCGAACTATCACCATTGGCCAGACTCCTGGACTATGAAGATACAAGATTGAAGACTTCGTCCCGTGCCCGGATGGGACTTTCCTTGGCGTGGAAGGCAAGCTTGGCGACACGGATATGTAGATCTCCTACCATTGTAACCGACTCTGTGTAACCCTAACCCTATCCGGTGTCTATATAAACCGGAGGGTTTTAGGCCGTAGGACGAACAACAATCATACCATTGTCTAGCTTCTAGGGTTTAGCCTCCTTGATCTCGTGGCAGATCTACTCTTGTACTACCCATATTATCAATATTAATCAAGCAGGAGTAGGGTTTTACCTCCATCGAGAGGGCCCGAACCTGGGTAGAAACATCGTGTCCCTTGTCTCCTGTTACCATCCGCCTAGACGCACAGTTCGGGACTCCCTACCCGAGATCCGCTGGTTTTGACACCGACATTGGTGCTTTCATTGAGAGTTCCTCTGTGTCGTCGCTATCAGGAGGGATGCCTCATCCCGTCTTTAAAGACGACACTGTTGCTAAAGGAGCTTTGGCCACTTGCCAAACTCTCCGGCTAGGCGGTTTTCTTAGGACCGCCTGTTCGGCCGCCGCGCCAACGATGACTTCTCGGGTCATCGAAAGCAATCTTCACATTAACTCGGAACTTGCCGAGCAGTTAGATCCGATGGAGCTCTCTTCCTTAAACGAGTTCTTGGATCGCATCGCCGCCCTGGGAGTCGCCATGACTACGATCAGATTGGGCCTAAAACCGATCTGGGAGAGATCAACTCTCCCCAGGCTACCCACCATGTTGCTGTGGTAGAGGAACAATACGACGACTCTTCTCCTACCTTAAGGACTAGCTATGTCCGGATTCCTGACCCCTCCATGCCGGATTCCCGCGGAGGGGAGGACACCGCTCAAGCCCTGAACTTAAAGTCAAGCAGCGGGCTAGATTCATTGGGCAACCTCCAAAAACCCAAGCTTCCTAGTTCGGAAACTTCTTGGCCCCTGAATCTTAGATCGGACGGGGTTCGAAATTAAGTTCCACCCGCCCACCCAAACATAAGCGATCTATCCCAAATCCGGCAAGAGCCCGGCGAAACAGTACATCATTACTGGGCCAGATTCCTCCTGGTTATGGACAGGATAAAGGACTGCCGTGAGGGGGATGCAATTTCATTCTTCTGCAATAATTGCATGGACAAGGGAATCCTAAACGCCATAAGTCGTCGTGAAATTACACTCTTTCGTGACGTGGCATCCATTGTACGAAAGTACTGCGCGATGGAGAGCGCCTGGAAAACCGAAATCAAATTTTGGGATAATCCGGCCCCGAATACGGCCCTAGTACGAAATAAAAGGGTGCATTATCACCAGGCACCTGGGTTACATACCAAAGAGCAAAAAAAACCCCAAAGGGCATGAAACCGTACTGGAGAGATGGCTCAATGGACACTGCAAAATTCATAGCACAGAGGGCGCCACTCCAACTCATAGCCTTAGAGCATGTTGGATACTACGGCAGGTGGCCAAAAGTGGCGAAGAGCTTTTAGCTCCAGAGCACCAGCCCAGCAATACCAAGACGGTATTAATAGCCTTCTTGAGACTTTCGCATCAAATAATATGCGGAAACGAACACTCCGCAGCCTTGCCGAAGTCTACCCGATAGCAACAATAAATCCATGGAGTGACACGGCTATTACCTTTAACGCCAATGACGAACCTAAATTCCGAACAGCCTTAGCAACAGCCGCATTGGTCCTCAGTCCAATAGTGGACGGCTTCCGCCTTCCCAAGGTACTCATGGACGGCGGCAGCGGATTAAACCTCATCTATGAGGAAACCCTTCGAAAAATGGAAATATACTGGAGCCGCATTGAGCGAAGCAGCACAACCTTTAGAGGAATAATCCCTAGTCGGGAATCATGCTGTACAGGAAAGATCACACTAGATGTGGTGTTCGGCATGCCGGACAATTATAGGTCCGAGGAGGTCACATTCCAAGTGGCCCCGTTCAGCAGCGGATACCACGCTCTATTAGGGCGAGAGGCATTCACAATTTTTCAGGCCATACCCCATTACGGGTACATGAAGCTCAAAATGCCAGGACCCAACAGAATTATCACTCTCTCTAGTGACCCTAGTGACCCAGACATAGCGCTCCGCGCTGAAAATAAAATAGCCGCACTTGCCCTTGAGGCACTATCCGAAGCCCTAGCGGTAGAGGAACTCACTGCGCTGCGGTCCACGGTGGACAGGGACGATGTGATACTCGATAAGAGATCCAAGTCCACCTCTTTCAAACCGGCAGACGAAATAGTCAAATTCCAAGTCCATCCAACGGACCCTACAAAAACGGCCTCCATCGGGGCACAATTAAACCCTGATGTGGACGCTGCATTATGAGAATTCCTACGCGAAAATTGGGACATTTTTGCCTGGCACCCTTCAGACATGCCAGGAATCCCACGCCGGCTGGCAGAGCATAGCCTAAATATCCTAAAAGGATTCAAGCCAGTCAAACAAGCTCTTCGGTGTTTCTCCAAACCCAAGAGACAGGCCATGGGAGAGGAGCTAGCCAAACTATTGGAGGCCGGATTCATCAGAGATATTAAACATCCGGACTGGCTAGCAAACCTGGTAATGGTACCAAAGAAGGACAAATCCTGGCGCCTATGTGTCGATTTTAAGGACCTTAACAAGGCTTGCCCAAAGGATCCCTTCCCCCTCCCCCGCATTGATCAAATTATCGATGCTACCACAGGACACGATTCATTGTGTTTCCTCGACGCATACTCCAGCTACCACCAAACTAAGATGGCAGAGCCAGACCAAGCCGCAACGGCATTCATCACTCCATACGGCCCATTCTGCTTCAACACAATGCCCTTTGGGCTCAAAAACGCCGGCGCAACATATCAGCGCATGATTCGGATATGTCCGCAAACCAGATCGGCAAAACAGTGGAGGCATACATAGACGATGTGGTCACAAATCCAAGCATGTCGAAACCCTAGTCGATTTACTTGAGGCTCACATTCAATAATCTCCAACATATGACATCTAGCTCAACCCGAAAAATGTGTTTTTAGCGTATCAGCCGGAAAGCTCTTGGGCTTCATTATATCCGGTAGAGGAATTGAAGCAAACCCAGCCAAGATCCGAGCTCTGTCACAATTGGATATCCCCAAAGACCTCAAACAAATACAAAAATTGACTGTATGCGTGGTGGCTCTAAGCCGCTTTATCTCCCGCTTAGGAGAAAAGGCATTACCCCTTTATCGCCTCCTCCGGTGCACCGAAAACTTTGAGTGGATGGATGCTGTCACGGCCGGACTCGAAGAAATCAAAGCCATATTGGCAACAAATCCAGTCCTGGCCGCGCCCAACATTTGCGAACCAATGCTATTATACATCGCAGCAACCCATCAAGTTGTAAGCGCGGTGCTCGTTGTCGAACGAGAAACGGACGGACACAAGTTCCCTCTCCAAAAACCAGTTTACTACGTGTCCACTGTCCTAACTCCATACAAGTCACGGTACCCGCATTATCAAAAGATAGCATACGCGGTGTTCATGGCATCCCGGAAGCTGCGACACTACTTCCAAGAGTGTTCGATAACAGTATCCTCCGAAGTACCTCTTAATGACATTATAAACAACCGCGACGCAACGGGCCGGATTGCTAAGTGGGCCATTGAGCTCCTCCCGTTCGACATAACCTACAAGCCACGGTGAGCTATTAAGTCGCAAGTTTTGGGTGACTTCATCGCCGAATGGACTGAAGCCGAACTCCCTAAAGAGTACGGCGCATATTCCAACTGGATCATGCACTTCGACGGCTCCAAAATGTTGGTTGGCCTAGGGGCTGGCGTCGTTCTAACGTCCCCAACCGGAGATACAGTCCAATACGTACTTCAAATAATGTACACGGACTCCTACAACACAGCCAAATACGAGGCCCTTCTACATGGTCTCCGGATGGCAGTCTCCATGGGCATTCAACGCCTAGAGGTGCGCGGGGATTCGAACCTCGCGATATCCCAAATAAATGGGGACTTTGATGCCAAGGATCCGAAAATGGCAGCTTATCGCAATGCCGTCCTAAAAATGTCAACTCGGTTTGAGGGGCTTGAATTTCACCATATAGCCCGGGATAACAACCAGGTAGCAGACGTGTTGGCACGCATTGGCGCAAAGCGCGATGCCGTCCCCCCCAATATCTTCCTTGAGAGGCTTTTCAAGCCATCCGTGCTATGGGAGGGAGAGTCCAGAAATAAAAACTCGGACCCAACCGCACCGCCCCACACCGAACATTCCGACATAGTTGGTGGTCCCGCCAACGAAATAACACTATCAGCCCACGAAATTATGGCAGTCATCGCCCCGTGGACAGAACCATTCCTAGCCTACCTAACTAGGCAGGAACTTCCCGAGGACCAAAACGAGGCCCGCTGCATAGTGCGGTGGTCTAAAGCCTATATGGTCCATGAGGGAGAGCTTTATAAGAAAAGCACAACCGGAGTCCTTCAAAGGTGTATCTCCGAAGAGGAAGGGCGGAATCTCCTGGCTGAAATTCATGCCGGACTCGGTGGGCACCATGCCGCAGCCCGGGCCCTTGTAGTCAAGGCCTTCCGTATAGGATTTTATTGGCCGACAGCCCGGGCAGATGCTCAGGACTTAGTAAAACGATGCGTCGGTTGCCAGCTCTTTGCTAATCAAAGCCACATGCCACCCACCGCCCTCAAAACTATAGCCATCACCTGGCCCTTCGCGGTCTGGGGGCTTGACATGGTTGGACCCCTTAAAGGAGGAACCCACAAGCAAAAATACTTATTGCTCATTGTGGATAAATTCACCAAATGGATAGAGGCCAAGCCTATAAACACGGCCGAATCCGGACCGGTGATAGACTTCATATCAGGGGTAGTACACCGTTACGGCGTCCCCCATAGCATCATCACTGATAACGGCACGAACTTCACGGCCGACGAGGTTAAACTCTGGTGCAAAAACATGGACATCAAGCTCGACTATGCTTCAATCTATCACCCCCAAACTAATGGTCAAGTCGAGCGAGCAAACGGTCTAATCACGAGCGGCATTAAACCCAGACTAGTGCGGTCCCTCAAGGAATCTAACACGCACTGGGTAGAGGAGCTCGACTCCGTACTCTTGGGGCTGCGGACCACGCCGAATCGCACTACCGGATTCACACCATTTTTTATGGTATACGGCGCAGAGGCAGTTTTGCCTTGTGACATAATTCATGACTCACCTCGCGTGCGCATGTACGAAGAAAGAGAAGCCGAGCTAGATCGGCAGGACAGCTTGGACGTCTTGGAGGAGGAGCGTGACGTGGCAAAAGCTCGTTCCGCATTCTATCAACAACAAGCTCGAAGATATCAAAGCAGGGAAGTACGGGCAAAAGCTTACAACGTTGGCGAACTAGTTCTATGCCTGCCGGACAAGAAAAAGTACAAACTCAAGCCCAAAATGGGAGGGTCCCTTCATCATCGACCAAGTCCTGACCGGCGGAGCGCACTGCCTCGCTAAACGATCGGATAACCGACTCGAGCCGAACCCATGGAACGCAGCCCGTCTCCGAAGATTCTACGCCTAGCGCCGGATTCTGAGTTCGTCTCCTTCCTCCGTCTATATTTTATATTTTAAGCTGTCTTTTATTTCTCTCCTTCTCCCTCCCTTTTTCCGAAGTCGTTAAAGGCTCGTTTGCACATTGTTCGCACATACTTGACGCGCTATCCGTGCTCATTATACCTGGGGGATTCTTTAACAGAAGCTTATTTATACGGGCTTTATGCCCAACACATGTGTCACACTTCCGCATGTACCTTTTATTCACCATTATATGCATCGATATGACTTAAGTTTTGGCCAAGTTGGGTTGCCTGGCTCCTGTGCTTACCCCTACGTTCCCGATTTTTCGCTAGGTGGTAAAGGAGCACCTCTGCGATTGTTCTTGCCGGGTCACCGGACGTGTACCTCAGACTGTGTGAAGCCGAAAGCTAGCGTTCTTAAGGGAATATTCGGTCGATGAACTAAAAGACGATTTTTCATTTTTCATTTTTCATTTATCTGTCCCCAGATGCTTTTCTGCTTTTTTCGCAGTCCGGACATGCAATTTAGGGCATGCCTCCCAGGGAAAGGAATCCCTAACGGAACTATTCTCCCTGGAAGATGTTTCTTACTAACCATGTAATATAACATAATTAGTTGGGCACTTGTCTGATAAAGCACTCATGACCCCTACGCCTGGTCTCCACGCATGCCCTGGTTTTTACATAACCGCGAGGGTATTCGGACACACTCAAGGACTATTGGGTCCCGAGGTTGAAGCGAAAAGGTCCGCTACGAGAAACGATCTACAATCCGGCTAGAAGGCATTTTACATGTCATTTTAAATTACATAGTCAAATTGACTGATTGTATTCCTCTTCAATGCCGTCTAATTGGCTGTCTAGTTTACAGTCCTACTGGGAATACTTTGCGGCCAACTCTACTTGTCCGTACACTAAGCTCATAGGGATCTCCTTCCCGTCGGGCTCCAAAGGTCCGACCTCGGCCATGTGGTTTGGGTCCGCCTTCGTGTACCGCGTCTTCACCATGGCCCAGGCCTCCTTGGCGGCTTGACGACATGCCGATATCTTCCATAGTCGGAAGCGCCGCCGTGCTCCCTGAAGCTTCTCTGCAAGCTCTCCAAGGCCTCCGGGAAGGGAGATAGATGGCCACAAGGCCTGGGCGACGCCTTTCATCACCTGCCAAACTCGTTCGTGCAGTTGAAATAGCTCGGGAAGAAGGTCACCCGTAGAACTGGGCATTTCCTCTTTAGGACAACCTGTGAGCATACCTACATACATAACTCTGTTAATTGACTTCCTCGCCAAACTCTTTTTCAAAGTTCGCTCAAGCACTTAATATAAATGCCGCGACGAAGTCACCGATTCTCCTTCACGGAGTCAGACAGCTGGGCACGAACATCCTTTAGTTCCTCACCCAGCTGGGTGTTGGCATCTTGGAGATTGTTTTTCTCTTGCCTCACCCTTGTAAGCACATTCTCGCCGGCCTTCAACCGGCGCAATAGCTGTTGCTTGTCCGGATCTAGTCCGACGCCATCTGCAATATTATTGTCAGATTTACACACATGACGCACTTCACAAACTACTTATCTTTTGAAGCATATATTACCAGAGGGGGTCTCTGTGTCTCCCCTTGTAGCGGCTAGTGCGGCCTCAAGTTGGGCCTTGCATTCTTCAAAGCTCCTGAGACAGTCAGGTATTATTTTTTGAAAGATCCTACATAACAAATGATCCTTAAATCAGTTATTCTAACTATTTTAAGTCTCGGGGCTCTTGGCATATATAATCACAAATTTCCTCACCAGATGTCCTTTACATCTTGCTCCGTGGCTCGCTAGACCATCTTGAGCGGCACGGAGGTGCGATCTCCGAATTGAAGGCATTCAAGGCCTCTTGGGAGAAACATGCCTCACGAAGAACTGTCCGCAGTACCGTGGATTCATGGCGCCTCCACCTCGGAGTTGGCGGCGGACAATCTGTCAAGATCCTTTGTCTGAGGAGCATCCGACGACGCCTCGTGCTCGCCTCCGCTTCGACCCGGCTTTGGAGCCCGGCTGGCGGAGGTTCGATTGGAAACCTCTCCGGACTCAGTCCGGCGAGCGCTCTTTTTCCTGAAAAGGGCACCAACGTTAGTACGCCTTCCAGGAATCAATCCTGGGAATATGGTGACACGCCATACCGTTGCGGCGGAGTTTCGATCCGGACCGCACTTCTTTTTAGCCTGCGGGGCTGGGTTGCCCCTTGTTGGCTAGCCGCCGCGGGCTCGGCCTCCTGCCTCGAAGGAACCCCCTGCGAAACACCATTAGTACACGGTGATCAAAAATAAGCACAGATGGGTCATTATCAAACTATTGGACCTCGGTCTCAGTTACCTGTGAGGCTGGAAGTATTTCGGGGTAATCGGCCGTAATGGCAACCAAGGCATTATCGATGCTCAGTTGGTGATATACCCCATCAATCAGCTCCACCAATATGTCCAGATCCTCTTGGGAGGCCGGATCGAGGAGCCTTTCCGGATCCTCGGGTTGTGGAGGCAGGCTGTTTATGTCTTTTACGCCTGGCGCAGTTCCTGCGTCGAAATCACAAAATGAGATACCTAACCATGGGAATACGGATCGGGTGTGCAAAAGGAAGTGTCCGCTTACCCAGCTTTGAGGATTGTTCATAGAAAATCCGTTCAATGGACTGACGCAGAGAAAATCTTCCTCTTCTCCCTTGTACATCTCGGACAAGATCTTCACTAGATCGGCGACCGATCCCGGCCCCTTACGGCCATGAAGGGTGGCATCGTCCTCCCCGTTGAAATCCCACATGGGGTGGCCCCTATACCGGAGCGGCTGCACCCCCCGCATAATACATGTGGCCATGACACCGATCATGGTCAGTCCGCATGAGCCAACAATCTTATCCGCTCATCGTAAAGGACGCCCTCGTGCCTTCCCTCCGAGCTCCGCGGGCACCAACTCAGGCGTTTATTCAAAGGAGTATTGCTGAACTCCGAGAGACCGGTCCGAATAGGATCCGGTAGCGGGACGTAATCTATATAAAACCATTCCGAAGACCAGTCTTCGGACGCCTTCTTCGGGGTTCCGGATAGATATCCGGTCCCGGCGATACGCCATAGCTCGGCTTCGCCCACTTGATATATTGACCCCTCATGAGAACGCGGTACTAGGCAGAATAATCTCTTCCACAGCGCAAAATGAGCCTCGATGCCCGAGAACAGTTCGCAAAGGGCCACGAAGCCCGTGATGTGCAAAATGGAGGCAGGCGTAAGGTGGTGCAACCGAGGCCGAGAACTCCAAGAGCCCCGGAGAAACAGATGAATTGGAAACCGAGTCCTCTTACTAGATAAGAGATAAAGCATACCCGCTCCTTTGAGGATCGGGACACTCTGCTTGCTTTCCGCCCTTATAGGTGGCGAGTCCGCTCGAACCGGAACCATGAAGGCCGGGGAAGAAATCCTTGGTTTGGAGTATCACTAGCTCGCTATCTTGGGATGAGCATCTCTCCCAATTTCTGTGCTAAGGGCTGGGAGCGCTGGAGGAGGAGCCGTCGATCGTCCATGATGGAATGGATTTTGTCGAGGCGCCCGATGAAAGCTCATGGAGAGGGATGGTGCGACTCAGATCTGGGTCCTCGCCCTTCTATAGGCGGCTCACTTGCGCAGCTAGGGGATAAGTGTAAAATACCTGGCTTTTCGCATTCAATCAAACACGTGGAAGATGGCCATTATTGGGCGTGGAAGCCAATGAGCGCAGCATTTATTAGAAGCCGGACACTATTCGACAAGTATATGGAATTTGGAGAAGAACCCGCCTCGCAATGCCGAAGACAAACTACGCGCCGGACTCATCGTCATTGAAGCCTTGTTCGGGGGCTACTGAGGGAGTCCTGGATTAGGGGGTGTCCGGATAGCCGAACTATCACCATTGGCCGGACTCCTGGACTATGAAGATAAAATATTGAAGACTTCGTCCCGTGTCCGGATGGGACTTTCCTTGGCGTGGAAGGCAAGCTTGGCGATACGGATATGTAGATCTCCTACCATTGTAATCGACTGTAACCCTAACCCTATCCGTGTCTATATAGACCGGAGGGTTTTAGTCCATAGGACGAACAACAATCATACCATAGGCTAGCTTCTAGGGTTTAGCCTCCTTGATCTCGTGGTAGATCTACTCTTGTACTACCCATATTATCAATATTAATCAAGCAGGAGTAGGGTTTTACCTCCATCGAGAGGGCCCGAACCTGGGTAAAAACATCGTGTCCCTTGTCTCCTGTTACCATCAGCCTAGACGCACAGTTCGGGACCCCTACCCGAGATCCGCTGGTTTTGACACTGACAGACTCCGTTTGATATTCCTTTTCTGTAAAACTCAAAAACAAGGAAAAAACAGAAACTGGCACCGGGCTCTAGGTTAATAATTTAGTTCCAAAAATAATATAAAATAGCATAATAATGCATATAAAACATCCAAAGTAGATAATATAATAGCATGGAACTATAAAAATTGTAGATACGTTGGAGACGTATCAGCTCCTAGTGGAGTTTTCGGGGAGTTTGTTCAACCAATGACTGGTTGTTCCTTCGAGCTTGAGTGGTAGATATTTGATGGCCTGGAGGTCATCTGCTCGATCCATATGAATGTGGAGAAGGAAGTCTTCAATCCATATGGCTGGGTCTATTGTCCTGTCGTATTGTCCAATGTTTACGTGTTTGGACCCTTCGGGGAACTGATGCTAGATCACCTCATATGTAAAGCACATTGGGTGAGTGGCTCCACTAACCCGGTGCTACTCTCGATCTCTATTGTTTTGGTCACACCAAGCTTCTTATCAGTCTCGTCCAGCGGGAGTATACCCCCTAGATCAATAGATGGATCTTGTCTGACCTGCTCTGGCGGCCAGGTCGTGTCGTAGGTCATATGGGTCCTCAGGCTGCATCGTCTCCTTGCCTCTCCGACGAGGTAGTGCCAGTGGATCTTTAGCCTCTCCAGCCATTCTGTCCCATCCTCGAGGGGGGTGTTCGGTCTGGTGTGCCTGAGTATGTCTTGGGGGTGCGGGCTCAAGAGCCTCGTCGTCGAATTGTGGCAACAAACATCGGCGTGGATAGCTTTTGTTTTGATCTTGCCGCTCATTGTTGTACCCTTCTTCGGCTGCTAGGACTCTCCTTCATCTGTCGTTGAGGGTATCTTGTTCAGCTTTTAGCTACTTCTTCTTCTTATTTAGGCTCCGGGCAGTGGCTATAAGTTGTCGCTTGAACCGTTCTTGAACTAGCGGGTCCCCGGGGATGATGAAATCCTCGGCTCCGAGGCTAACCTTCTCTCCGAAGAAGGAAGGTAGTTGTTGTCCTTGGAGTCATCGAGGTCCTCGGGGTTATACTAATCCTTGTGCCCCTCTGAGTGGTCGAGTTGTTGTTCGGGGGCAATGGGGTCGCAGAGGTCTTCCATATTGTTCGGGGTATCATTTTCTCTGGTGCCCGTGTTGCTTTCCATGCCCTTACGCCCCTTGGATTGTCTGCGCTAACGTCAGCGTTTGGGCAGCTCCTCGCCGGGCTTGTCTCCATCCTTTCTGGGGGTGCTGTCACCTTCTTTTCCCAATGGTGCCATCGGCCTTCTCGTTGGCGGTGTCCACCATATAGACGTCATAGGTGGAGGTGGTTGTCCACCCTCCGGTGGTGTGAGGGGCAGTAGTAGTGGTGTCGACATCTTCATCTATGTCGTCGGCCTCCTCAGAGGCGTAGTCCAACATGTTACTTAAATCTAAAACAATGGATACTAAGTGGGTGGTGGGTGGGATGTATAATTCCCCGTGGCCTGCCTCAAGACCAATCCGAGCATAAGTCGAGGGCGGGTCGTCCATAATGTTCATCGTATAGATCCGGGCCAGTGTCTCGTTTAATAACGAGAGGTCAACCAGATTCGTCTTCCGACGTCTTTCAGAGATAGCCTCCGGTATGTTGGTGCACGGAGGGTGTTCGGCAAGGCTGGCCCCTAGCTTTCGAACGCTTTTATCGGGTCTGAGCTCAAAGCCGGATCTGAGGTAAGGATCTGTCATGCCCAATATGCGACCCTATCCAAAAGGAACTCGACGGTCCCACCAAGGATAGACCCGCATATTGAAACGCTTTTGCAAGGTGGATATCATTACATCAACATTACATAATAGATAGGGATACATACATCAGGCACAAATTCCACAAGAATACATCAACATCATATACAAGATCAACATCCGACTACGGAGGAAACATAAACAGAAACTCAAACGACATCCACCCTGCTAGCCCAGGCTGCCGACCGAACCTATCCCCGATCAAGAAGAAGCGTAAGAAGAACTCCAATACAAGCAAACATCGCCTCACGCCATGATCATCGCGAAACCTGTACCTGCAACTGGTGGTGTAGTAATCTGTGAGCCACGAGGACTCAGCAATCCCATTACCATGGGTATCAAGACTAGCAAAGCTTAAAGGGAAAAGAAGGGGTAAAGTGGTGAGGTTGCAGCAGCGACTAAGCATATATGGTGGCTAACCAACGCAAATGAGAGCGAGAAGAGAAACAAAGGAACGGTCGTCAACTAGTAATGATCAAGAAGTGATCCTGAACTCCTACTTACGCCGACATAACCCGTAAACCGTGTTCTCCTCTCGATCAACCCCAAAATAGACACTCACGGTTACGCATACGGTTGGTGTATTTTAGAAGGGTTTGCTTCAAGTTTACTACAACCGGATATTAACAAATTCCCATCTGCCACATAACCGGGCACGGCTCTCGAAAGTTTATACCCGCAGGGTGTCCCAACTTAGCCCATGATAAGCTCTCGCGTCAACGAAGGATATTCCTTCTCCCGGAAGACCCGATCAGTCTCGGAATCCTGCCACAAGACATTTCGACAAAGAATAAAACAAGACCAGCAAAGCCGCCCGATGCGCCGACAATCCCGATAGGAGCTGCACATATCTCGTTCTCAGGACAACACCGGATGAGACTAGCTACGAGTAAAACCAAACCTCGGGTTGCCTCAAGGTGGCCCCGCAGGCAGCTCGGTTCAGGCTAGCACTTAGAGAAGCACTGGCCCGGGGGGGGGGGCTGAATAAAGATGACCCTTGGGTTAATTACTCCCAAGGGAAATGTAGGTGGTGGTGAGGCAAATGGTAAAACCAATGTTGGGCCTTGCTGGACGAGTCTTATTCAAAGGGAACTGTCAAGGGGGTCCCATAAATCACCCGACCGCGTTAGGGACGCAAAATCCGGGAACATAATACCGATATGACGGAAACTAGGGCGGTAAGAGTGGAACAAAACACCAGGCATAAGGCTGAGCCTTCCACCCTTTACCAAGTATATAGATGCATTAATAATATAAGATATATTGTGATATCCCAACAAGTAAACATGTTCCAACAAGGAACAACATCTCCATGTTCCAACAAGGGACAACTTCATCTTCACCTGCAACTAACAACGCTATAAGAGGGGCTGAGCAAAGCGGTAACATAGCCAAACAACGGTTTGCTGGGAAGGGTGCAAAAGGTTAGAGGCTGACATGGCAATTAGGTAGGCTTGAGCAGCAAGTGATAGGTAGCGCAGCATAGCGAAAGAACGAAGCAACTAGCATAGCAATGATAGTAGTGAGATCCAGGGTAGCGGTTATCTTGCCTGAAATCCCACTAGGAAGAAGAACGAGTCCATGAAGAAGATGAACGGATGAAGCCGAACCAAGCGTAGACGAACGAATCCTCAGGACCGCAACGAAACGGGAACTAACAAGAAGAAGCACACAACATGGTAAACACACCACACATATACAAGACACGATGCACAACAAGCATGATGCATTACAAAGCTACATGAAGCTACTCATGGCAAGAGATGATGCAAACAAGAGCAACACATCAAGGCAAGTTTAAATGAGGCCGGAAACAACATATAACAATTCCGGTAAGTCCTCATATGCATATTCCGAAATTGGTCCAGATCTGAATAAACCTTAAGTTGAAGTTGTTAAACACCAATTTAAGATGCACCATGATGATCTACACGAAATTCTAGTCAAGTTGCATATAAAGTTCATTTAATTCGGAGCTACGGCCTAGAAGATATGAGCAAAACAAGTTAAACATGGCATTGATGCAAAATGCATACAACATTAGGCAAACACCTCAAAACAAGGATGCAACATGATAATATGAAACTACATGCAATTCTAAGCAAGTTTCATATAGAGCACACTCAAAACGGAGCAACGGTTCAACACAAACACACAATACAAGTTATAGCAACAATCTGTCCAAAACAGCAACTAGGCATATTACAAGCATCAAAACAACAAGCTACAGGACCGCAACACAATAACAAAAGGCATGGTCATGATGTACAGGTAAAGCATTACAAAACATGAACACTGAGCTATCTCCAGAAACAACTAGAACATGCTCAAAATGACATGGCAAGATTGCAAATAATAACATTTTGCATTGGCGTAAATAACATCAAAGTTGCAATGTTTAGAGCTATCAAACAACATGTTACAAGAACTTAACATGGCAAACAAAGGCATGGCATGAATCTACTAATTGCATACAACAAAAGTCCCTTACTGACCATAAGCCAAAAAGGATCAGAAAATATGATGGCACCCATGTAAACATGGCAAGTTATAATACAGATTTAAACATGGCAGGAACAACAAGTAGGCATGTTGGTGAGCTTGAACCACTCACCACAGAGCAATACATGACATGGCAAGGCAACCAACAGTAAGAATACATGGCATAGAAGCTATACATGGCAAGAACAACAACATAGCATGCACGGATCAACTACAACAACCTTGGCAAAATGGAATAACATGTAAACAATCTGCCAGGAAATATTTTATAGCAAAAGTAGAGCTCGATTGACTCAAGCTATGGCACTCCATAATTGCAAACAAGGGCATGGATGGATAGAGCAAGACATGTATAACAAAACATCCTTACTGAAGTATCTCAAAATATGCATGGATCTCTCTGTAGCATCAAGTTAACATGGCATAAAAATATCAGCAAAACAGGGCTGAAATCAGCAACATCAAGAAGCCTAGTTTGCATGCTTGTGCTAGTCACCACGCTCATCACAAAAATACATGGCATACACCCCTGGAAAGATGGCATGGAATATTACAAAACACATGTAGGACTCAAGTTCATAGGATGCACACATCAATCATGGCAAAAATGACAAAAGTGCATGTTCTGTTAAGAAACAGAAACTAACATCACATAGCACTCTTCTAACTGCATTTCGGGCATCAAGATGAGCTCAAATGAAAATGATGCAATGAGATGAAATGATCTACTCCTCGAGGCGAACATTTTGACATATTACACGCGCAAAACGGAGCAACGATGACAGAGTTATGATGCAATGAAAATGCAACAATTTCGGGGACTTGGTGCATTTTTACCCTCCGAAAAAGTCAACGGGACGGAGTGGTGCGGGATGGCGAGATCCGGGACGGAGGCATGGCCGTTTGGTTGGTGGTGGTGGTGGATCTCGTCCAGGCCACCGGATCCGCGACGGCGGCTCGGCGAGGCCTCCGGCGAGGGCGGCGCCGGAGGGACGGGAGGCGGAGGTTCGGCGGGGACGAGGCGCGAGGGAGGCGACGGGACCTGGCGGGCGGCCGGGCGGAGCAAACTCCGCGGGAGCTCGGCGCTCGGGCGAGGGGCGGGCTGGGGGGCGCGCCGCCGACGAGGCGGTCGGGGCGGCGGGCGGAGCGGGCTCGGGCGCGACGAGGAGGAGGTGCGGGCGACGACGGCGGGCGCCGCCGGAAGGAGGCGCGGCGGGATGCGCGGAGGTCCGCGAGGTCACCGCGAGGCTGCAAGCGGAGGCGGGCGCGACCGAGCACGGCGGCGGCGGGACGGCGGCGCCTGGCGGGCGCCGGGCGCTGGCGTCTGCATGGCGCGGCGGCGGCGGATGGGCGGGCGGGTTCGCTCACGGCTCGCCGGCCGGGCGGCGGGCGCGGCGCTGGAGGCCACGTGGCAGGCGGCGGTTGGCGGCGGCGGCGGCGCGACGTGTCGGCGCTGCACGGACGCGTCCGCGCAGAGAGAAGAAGAAGGCTAGGGTTGGACTGCGATTTGATCCGCGAATTTTCGGGGGGATCTAGTTTTATAGGTAGAGGGAGCTAGGAGAGTCCAAATGAGGTGCGGTTTTCGGCCACGCGATCATGATCAAACGACCGAGAGCATGGAGGGGAGTTAGATGGGTTTTGGGCCACTTTGAAAGGGGTGTTGGGCTGCAAACAAAAGAGGCTTTTGCGGTTACCCGGTTAACCGTTGGAGTATCAAACGACCTCCAAATGATCCGAAACTTGACAGGCGGTCTACCGGTGCTATACCAAGGCCGCTTGACAAACCTCGGTCTATTCCGAGACCGTTTAACACCCGCACACGAAAAGAGGTAAAAGGGGGCGCCGGGAGACATAGGAGTACCGGATTGCAAAACGGACAACGGGGAAAAAGCTCGGATGCATGAGACGAACACGTATGCAAAATGAAATGCACATGATGGCATGATATGAAATGCAGATGACGACATGGCAAAGTGCAACACGCAAGCACATGACATGGCAAAGACGACGAATAACTGGCAGACACCTGGCGCATCGAATCCGGGGCGTTACAACACTCCTCCACTAACAAGAGATCTCGTCCCGAGATCTTAGGACCGAGACGGAAGAGAAAAGGAAAGAGGTGAAACAGGAACTCAAGAGAAGAAGCAAAGAATCGAGAGCACACGAGAAGAAGAGAGAAATGACGAGAATGACGAGAATCGAAGGCTCATGGAATCAGATAGACTATGAAAGCACTCGTTCTAACCGGAGTGGTTAGAATGAGAAAAGAAACGCACAAGACTGAAATGATTTAGGCAGCACTCCGGCTGAACATGGAAGGAGTTGGAACTAAGTTTGACAAAATGGAATGATAGTTGACGAGAGTAACAACACAATGCCTCCGAAAGAATTGAAAGAATTGAATGAAAAGAACTTAGGAGGAAAGGTTGAACGGAGTTGTTGAGAAAATCAACAACGAAAGAATAAGCTTGTTGTGGACTTATGGATAACCTCTCAAACTTATGAGGTGATAACCGACCACAAGCGGAAAAGATTGAATAGCTGAGAAGAACGAAGAAATGCAAAACTCCACTTCAAAAGAATATGGAGAATTAATTACACTTCAAGATCCTAGAAGAAAAGATACTTGAACTCCGCCAACAAAATCTTTATGAACTCTTGAAGAATGAAATAAATCATGAAGAACCACCATGAAGAACTCCGGTAACAAAAGGATGACGAGATAAAATGAAGGATGAAAGAATAAGATGAGCCTTGCGGTGATTCCGATGGAGGTTCCGACGAAATGGCCGAGGAAAATTGAACTCCGGAAAAGATGAAAACACTTGGGACTAGAATTTATTCTTCAAGAACAAACTCCAAAGAAAAGGATTGAATCACCTCGAGGAAATAAGAATAAGATTTATTGTATGCTTATCCTTCATCAAACTAAATTGATGACAAGCAATGGATTTTGCATATTCCTTATTCTTCTAGAAAAAGGATTGAGAAGGGATAGCACAAAACTGGAGAGAGTCTTCATGAACCACCGGTAGGATTGAAAAGAACGAATGGATTAAAGTGATAATCAAGGAAAAAAAATCTGAATGAACCACCGTAAGAATTCGGAAATGACTGAAGAAGGAGAATGAATCACCGGGAAGAATTAGAAAAGCACGGAGATACTTGAGGGAATTAAAAAGCAAGAGAACAAAGAGATCGCGAACTGATAGAAGAATACTTGAACGAAGCCCCAGAAGAATATTGAGATGAACGAAGCTGAAAACTTGGAACGAAGAAATATTCCGACAAGATGACCTCCGGATGATTGAGACGGAAAGCAACTCCTGAAATACTCCGGATGGATGAAAAGAATTGCACAACTGGAAACAAATTGATAGGGTAACATCGAGCCAGCACCATGAATCTCCGGTAGAACGGACAAGATTTAGAGGAAAAACTCTTCTTCAAACTTCAAATGACGACGAGAAACACCACCAAAATTACGGAGATACTCCGGGAGAATGAAAAACAAAGACGTTGAGTCAACAATGAAATGATTTGAAATCGATCTTGAAAAGGCATCTGACTGATGAAATTCATTCTTACGTCAAACTTCAAAACAATAGCTCCGGAATAATTAGAAGAGTCAGGTAAGATCCTGGGAAAAGACCTGTGGGTTAGGGCCCACTAAAAGAAAACACCGTTGAAAAGGATTGTTGAAGAGATAGATGATGCACGGAACAATTTAAATATTTGGTGAGGTGAAAGCCTCAATTAATTAGAACACGATTTAATCTCCGATATGTCTTCCGAACTCCGGAATGATAAAGCTGGCGAGAGGCTAACGAGCCAAGAGAATACTACGAAGGAAAAGAATATGATTAACCCGAAAAACTTGAATTGAGTGCACCGAAAAGAAAGAGATGAAGAATGACGAACTAGACGAGAAACCACCGGTTGAAATAAATGAGAGAAGACTTAAGAGGCTCCGTACGAATGAAATAGATGGTCGGAAAAGACTCAAACTCCGGGAAGAAAAAGGGTGGGAGGGCGGGAAAACAAAGACAACTTGGAAGGGGAAACCGACGAATATCTTGAAGAGAAAACACCAGTTGAAAACATTGAGGAAAGAAAGCAAAGACTTCGCACGAGTAGGATGGATACTCGATTACGGACTCCGGTTCCGAGAAGAAGGGAGGGCGGGTGGGAAAAACAGCTGAGGATTGAACTCAAAGATGAAGAGGCTCGAGTCAACTTGACGAGAAATGCACCGGATGAAAAGAGCTGAGGGCCAACGATCGAAAAATCCCAACTGTGTGATCCTAAAGAAAAATTTGAAGAGGAAGAGGAGTAACTCAAAACACCTATGTCAAGATTCCTTACCAGAGCGACGAAGGGGCAGAGGAGTAAAAAGAATTCCTACTCTCCGATATAACTAGACTCCGAAAACAGTTTTCTTCTAGACTCAACAACGGCCAAACTACACGATCAATCAAGGGGGCTCCTAGGGTCGGTCGAGGCTCTGGTACCAACTTGTCACGCCTAATATGCGACCCTATCCAAAGGAACTCGACGGTCCCACCAAGGATAGACCCGATATTGAAACGCTTTTGCAAGGTGGATATCATTACATCAACATTACATAATAGATAGGGATACATACATCGGCACAAATCCCACAAGAATACATCAACATCATATACAAGATCAACATCCGACTACGGAGGAAACATAAAGTAAACTCAAACGACATCCACCCCGCTAGCCTAGGCTGCCGACCGAACCTATCCCCGATCAAGAAGAAGCGTAAGAAGAACTCCAATACAAGCAAACATCGCCTCACATCATGATCATCGCAAACCTGTACCTGCAACTGGTGGTGTAGTAATCTGTGAGCCACGAGGACTCAAAGAATCCCATTACCATGGGTATCAAGACTAGCAAAGCTTAAAGGGAAAAGAAGGGGTAAAGTGGTGAGGTTGCAGCAGGGACTAAGCATATATGGTGGCTAACCAACGCAAATGAGAGCGAGAAGAGAAACAAAGGAACGGTCGTCAACTAGTAATGATCAAGAAGTGATCCTGAACTCCTACTTACGCCGACATAACCCGAAACCGTGTTCTCCTCTCGATCAACCCCAAAAGAGACACTCACGATTACGCACACGGTTGGTGTATTTTAGAAGGGTTTGCTTCAAGTTTACTACAACCGGATATAACAAATTCCCATCGCCACATAACCGCGGGCACGGCTCTCGAAAGTTTATACCTGCAGGGTGTCCCAACTTAGCCCATGATAAGCTCTCGCGATCAATGAAGGATATTCTTCTCCCGGGAAGACCCGATCAGTCTCGAATCCGGCTACAAGACATTTCGACAAGAATAAAACAAGACCAGCAAAGCCGACCGATCGCCGACAATCCCGATAGGAGCTGCACATATCTCGTTCTCGTGGCAACACCGGATGAGACTAGCTACGAGTAAAACCAAACCTCGGGTTGCCTCAAGGTGGCCCCCAGCAGAAGCTCGGTTCGAGCCAAGCACTTAGAGAAGCACCGCCGGGGGGCTGAATAAAGATGACCCTTGGGTTAATTACTCCCAAGGGAAATGTAGGTGGTGGTGAGGCAAATGGTAAAACCAATGTTGGGCCTTGCTGGACGAGTCTTATTCAAAGCGAACTGTCAAGGGGGTCCCATAAATCACCCGACTGCGTTAGGGACGCAAAATCCGGGAACATAATACCGATATGACGAAAACTAGGCGGCAAGAGTGGAACAAAACACCAGGCATAAGGCCGAGCCTTCCACCCTTTACCAAGTATATAGATGCATTAATAATATAAGATATATTGTGATATCCCAACAAGTAAACATGTTCCAACAAGGAACAACATCTCCATGTTCCAACAAGGAACAACTTCATCTTCACCTGCAACTAACAACGCTATAAGAGGGCTGAGCAAAGCGGTAACATAGCCAAACAACGGTTTGCTGGGAAGGGTGCAAAAGGTTAGAGGCGACATGGCAATTAGGTAGGCTTGAGCAGCAAGTGATAGGTAGCGCAAAGCATAGCGAAGAACGAAGCAACTAGCATAGCAATGATAGTAGTGAGATCCAGGGTAGCGGTCATCTTGCCTGAAATCCCGCTAGGAAGAAGAACGAGTCCATGAAAAAGATGAACGGATGAAGCCGAACCAAGCGCAGACGAACGAATCCTCACGATCGCAACGAAACGGGAACTAACAAGAAGAAGCACACAACATGGTAAACACACCACACATAGACAAGACACGATGCACAACAAGCATGATGCATGACAAAGCTACATGAAGCTACTCATGGCAAGAGATGATGCAAACAAGAGCAACATATCAAGGCAAGTTTAAATGAGGCCGGAAACAACATATAACAATTCCGGTAAGTCCTCATATGCATATTCCGAAATTGGTCCAGATCTGAATAAACCTTAAGTTGAAGTTGTTAAACAGCAATTTAAGATGCACCATGATGATCTACATGAAATTCTAGTCAAGTTACATATAAAGTTCATTTAATTCGGAGCTACGGCCTAGAAGATATGAGCAAAACAAGTTAAACATGGCATTGATGCAAAATGCATACAACATCAGGCAAACACCTCAAAACAAGGATGCAACATGATAATATGAAACTACATGCAATTCTAAGCAAGTTTCATATAGAGCACACTCCAAACGGAGCAACGTTTCAACACAAACACACAATACAAGTTATAGCAACAATCGGTCCAAAACAGCAACTAGGCATATTACAAGCATCAAAACAACAAGCTACAGGACCGCAACACAATAAAAAAAGGCATGGTCATGATGTACAGGTAAAGAATTACAAAACATGAACACTGAGCTATCTCCAGAAACAACTAGAACATGCTCAAAATGACATGGCAAGATTGCAAATAATAACAGTTTCAGGCATTGGCAGAAATAACATCAGGTTGCAATGTTTAGAGCTATTAAACGACATGTTACAGGAACTTAACATGGCAAAAAAAGGCATGGCATGAATCTACTAATTGCATAGAACAAAAGTCCCTTACTGACCATAAGCCAAAAAGGATCAGAAAATATGATGGCACCCATGTAAACATGGCAAGTTATAATACAAATTTAAACATGGCAGGAACAACAACAAGTAGGCATGTTGGTGAGCTTGAACCACTGACCACAGAGCAATACATGACATGGCAAGGCAACCAACAGTAAGAATACATGGCATAGAAGCTATACATGGTAAGAACAATAACATAGTATGCACGGATCAACTACAACAACCTTGGCAAAATTGAATAATATGTAAACAATCTGCCAGGAAACATTTTATAGCAAAAGTAGAGCTCGATTGACTCAAGCTATGGCACTCCATAATTGCAAACAAGGGCATGGATGGATAGAGCAAGACATGTATAACAAAACATCCTTACTGAAGTATCTCAAAATATGCATGGATCTCTCTGTAGCATCAAGTTAACGTGGCATAAAAATATCAGCAAAACAGGGCTGAAATCAGCAACATCAAGAAGCCTAGTTTGCATGCTTGTGCTAGTCACCACACTCATCACAAAAATACATGGCATACACCCCTGGAAAGATGGCATGGCATATTACAAAACACATGTAGGACCCAAGTTCATAGGATGCACACATCAATCATGGCAAAAATGACAAAAGTGCATGTTCTGTTAAGAAACAGAAACTAACATCAAATAGCACTCTTCTAACAGCATTTCGGGCATCAAGATGAGCTCAAATGAAAATGATGCATTGAGATGAAATGATCTACTTCTCGAGACGAACATTTTGACATATTACACGCGCAAAACGGAGCAACGATGACAAAGTTATGATGCAATGAAAATGCAACAAAATATGCAACAATTTCGGGGACTGCATTTTTACCCTTCGAAAAAGTCAACGGGACGGAGTGGTGCGGGATGGCGAGATCCGGGACGGAGGCATGGCCGTTTGGTTGGTGGTGGTGGTGGATCTCGTCCAGGCCACCGGATCCGGCTCCGGCGGCTCCGGCGAGGGCGGCGGCCGGAGTGGACGGGGGAGGCGGAGGTTCGGCGGGGACGAGGCGCGAGGGAGGCGACGGGACCATGGCGGCGGCCGGCGGAGCAAACTCGCGGGAGCTCGGGCGGCTCGGGCCAGGGGCGGGCGCTGGGAGGCGCGCCGCCGACGAGGCGGTTGGGGCGGCGGCGGAGCCGGGCTCGGGCCTTGTCGAGGAGGAGGTGCGGGCGGCGACACGCGGCGGCCGCCGAAAGGAGGCGCGCGGGATGCGCGGAGGTCCGCGAGGTCGCGGTGAGGCGGCAAGCGGAGGCGGGCGGCGACCGAGCACGGCGGCGGCGGGTCAGGCGCCATGGGCGGCCCTGCCGCGGGCGGCGGCGGCGGATGGGCGGGCGGGCCCGCTCTGGCCTCGCCGGGCGGGCGGCGGGCGCGGCGCTGGGAGGCCACGTGGCAGGCGGCGGTTGGGCGGCGCGGGCGGCGGACGTGTCCGGGCGCTGCACGGACGCGTCCGCCGCGGAGGAAGAAGAAGGCTAGGTTGGACTGCGATTTGATCCGCGAATTTTCGGGGATCTAGTTTTATAGGTAGAGGGAGCTAGGAGAGTCCAAATGAGGTGCGGTTTTGGCCACGCGATCGTGATCGAACGATCGAGAGCATGGAGGGAGTTAGATGGGTTTTGGGCCACTTTGAAAGGGTGTTGGGCTGCAAACAAAGAGGCTTTTTGCGGTTACCCGGTTAACTGCTGGAGTATCAAAAGACCTCCAAATGATCCGAAACTTGACAGCGGTTCACGGTGCTATACCAAGGCCGCTTGACAAACCTCGGTCTATTCCGAGACCGCTTAACACCCGCATACCTAAAAGAGGTAAAAGGGGCGCCGGAGACATAGGAGTACCGGATTGCAAAACGGACAACGGGAAAAAGCTCGGATGCATGAGACGAACACGTATGCAAAATGAAATGCACATGATGGCATGATATGAAATGCAGATGACGACATGGCAAAGTGCAACACGCAAGCACATGACATGGCAAAGACGACGAATAACTGGCGAGACACACCGGCGATCGAATCCGGGCGCATACAACACTCCTCCACTAACAAGAGATCTCGTCCCGAGATCTTAGGACCGAGACGGAAGAGAAAAGGAAAGAGGTGAAACAGGAACTCAAGAGAAGAAGCAAAGAATCGAGAGAACACGAGAAGAAGAGAGAAATGACGAGAATGACGAGAATCGAAAGCTCATGGAATCAGATAGACTATCAAAGCACTCGTTCGAACCAGAGTGGTTAGAATGAGAAAAGAAACGCACAAGACTGAAATGATTTAGGCAGCACTCCGGCTGAACATGGAAGGAGTTGGAACTAAGTTTGACAAAATGGAATGATAGTTGACGAGAGGAACAACACAATGCCTCCGGAAGAATTGAAAGAATTGAATGAAAAGAACTTAGGAGGAAAGGTTGAACGGAGTTGTTGAGAAAATCAACAACGAAAGAATAAGCTTGTTGTGGACTTATGGATAACCTCTCAAACTTATGAGGTGATAACCGACCACAAGCGGAAAAGATTGAATAGCTGAGAAGAACGAAGAAATGCAAAACTCCACTTCAAAAGAATATGGAGAATTAATTACACTTCAAGATCCTAGAAGAAAAGATACTTGAACTCCGCCAACAAAATCTTTATGAACTCTTGAAGAATGAAATAAATCATGAAGAACCACCATGAAGAACTCCGGTAACAAAAGGATGACGAGATAAAATGAAGGATGAAAGAATAAGATGAGCCTTGCGGTGATTCCGATGGAGGTTCCGACGAAATGGCCGAGGAAAATTGAACTCTGGAAAAGATGAAAACACTTGGGACTAGAATTTATTCTTCAAGAACAAACTCCAAAGAAAAGGATTGAATCACCTCGAGGAAATAAGAATAAGATTTATTGTATGCTTATCCTTCATCAAACTAAATTGATGACAAGCAATGGATTTTGCATATTCCTTATTCTTCTAGAAAATGGATTGAGAAGGGATAGAACAAAACTGGAGAGAGTCTTCATGAACCACCGGTAGGATTGAAAAGAACGAATGGATTAAAGTGATAATCAAGGAAAAAAAAATCTGAATGAACCACCGTAAGAATTCGGAAATGACTGAAGAAAGAGAATGAATCACCGGGAAGAATTAGAAAAGCACGGAGATACTTGAGGGAATTAAAAAGCAAGAGAACAAAGAGATCGCGAACTAATAGAAGAATACTTGAACGAAGCCCCGGAAGAATATTGAGATGAACGAAGCTGAAAACTTGGAACGAAGAAATATTCTGACAAGATGACCTCCGGATGATTGAGACGGAAAGCAACTCCTGAAATACTCCGGATGGATGAAAAGAATTGCACAACTGGAAACAAATTGATAGGGTAACATTGAGCCAGCACCATGAATCTCTGGTAGAACGGACAAGATTTAGAGGAAAAACTCTTCTTCAAACTTCAAATGACGACGAGAAACACCACCAAAATTACGGAGATACTCCGGGAGAATGAAAAACAAAGACGTTGAGTCAACAATGAAATGATTTGAAATCGATCTTGAAAAGGCATCTGACTGATGAAATTCATTCTTACGTCAAACTTCAAAAGAATAGCTCCGGAATAATTAGAAGAGTCAGGTAAGATCCTGGGAAAAGACCTGTGGGTTAGGGCCCACTAAAAGAAAACACCGTTGTAAAGGATTGTTGAAGAGATAGATGATGCACCGGAACAATTGAAATATTTGACTGAGGTGACAGCCTCGAATTAATTAGAACACAGACGAATCTCCTGATATGTCTTCCGAACTCCGGAATGATAAACTGGCGAGAGGCGAACGAGCGAAGAGAATACTACGAAGGAAAAGAATATGATTAACCCGAAAAAACTTGAATTGAGTGCACTGGAAAAGAAAGAGATGAAGAATGACGAACTAGACGAGAAACCACCGGTTGAAATAAATGAGAGAAGACTGAAGAGGCTCCGTACGAATGAAATAGATGGTCGGAAAAGACTCAAACTCCGAGAAGAAAAAGGGTGGGAGGGCGGGAAAACAAAGACAACTTGGAAGGGGAAACCGACGAATATCTTGAAGAGAAAACACCAGTTGAAAACATTGAGGAAAGAAAGCAAAGATTCGCACGAGTAGGATGGATACTGACACGGACTCCGATTCGAGAAGAAGGGAGGGCGGTGGGAAAAACAGCTGAGGATTGAACTCAAAGATGAAGAGGCTCGAGTCAACTTGACGAGAAATGCACCGGATGAAAAGAGCTGAGGGCCAACGATCGAAAAACCCAATGCGTGATCCTAAAGAAAATTTGAAGAGGAAGAGTAGTAATTCAAAACACCTATGTCAAGATTCCTTACCAGAGCGATTTAAGGGCAGAGGAGTAAAAGAATTCCTACTCCGATATAACTAGACTCAAAACAGTTTTCTTCTAGACTCAACAACGGCCAAACTACACGATCAATCAAGGGGCCTTAGGGTCGGTCGAGGCTCGATACCAACTTGTCACGCCCAATATGCGACCCTATCCAAAGGAACTCGACGGTCCCACCAAGGATAGACCCCATATTGAAACGCTTTTGCAAGGTGGATATCATTACATCAACATTACATAATAGATAGGATACATACATCAGGCACAAATGCCACAAGAATACATCAATATCATATACAAGATCAACATCCGACTACGGAGGAAACATAAACAAAAACTCAAACGACATCCACCACCGCTAGCCCAGCTGCCGACCGAACCTATCCCCGATCAAGAAGAAGCGTAAGAAGAACTCCAATACAAGCAAACATCGCTCTCACGCCATGATCATCGCGAAACCTGTACCTGCAATGGTGGTGTAGTAATCTGTGAGCCACGAGGACTCAACAATCCCATTACCATGGGTATCAAGACTAGCAAAGCTTAAAGGGAAAAGAAGGGGTAAAGTGGTGAGGTTGCAGCAGCGACTAAGTATATATGGTGGCTAACCAACGCAAATGAGAGCGAGAAGAGAAACAAAGGAACGGTCGTCAACTAGTAATGATCAAGAAGTGATCCTGAACTCCTACTTACGCCGACATAACCCGAAACCGTGTTCTCCTCTCGATCAACCCCAAAAGAGACACTCACGGTTACGCTACACGGTTGGTGTATTTTAGAAGGGTTTGCTTCAAGTTTACTACAACCGGATATTAACAAATTCCCATCTGCCACATAACCGCGGGCACGGCTCTCGAAAGTTTATACCCTGCAGGGGTGTCCCAACTTAGCCCATGATAAGCTCTCGCGATCAACGAAGGATATTCCTTCTCCCGGAAGACCCGATCAGTCTCGAATCCGGCTACAAGACATTTCGACAAGAATAAAACAAGACCAGCAAAGCCGCCCGATGCGCCGACAATCCCGATAGGAGCTGCACATATCTCGTTCTCAGGGCAACACCGGATGAGACTAGCTACGAGTAAAACCAAACCTCGGGTTGCCTCAAGGTGGCCCCGCAGTAATCTGTTCAGGCCAGCACTTAGAGAAGCATCGGCCGGGGGCTGAATAAAGATGACCATTGGGTTAATTACTCCCAAGGAAATGTAGGTGGTGGTGAGGCAAATGGTAAAACCAATGTTGGGCCTTCTGGACGAGTCTTATTCAAAGCGAACTGTCAAGGGGTCCCATAAATCACCCGACCGCGTTAGGGACGCAAAATCCGGGAACATAATACCGATATGACAAAACTAGGCGGCAAGAGTGGAAAAACACCAGGCATAAGGCCGAGCCTTCCACCCTTTACCAAGTATATAGATGCATTAATAATATAAGATATATTGTGATATCCCAACAAGTAAACATGTTCCAACAAGGAACAACATCTCCATGTTCCAACAAGGAACAACTTCATCTTCACCTGCAACTAACAACGCTATAAGAGGGGCTGAGCAAAGCGGTAACATAGCCAAACAACGGTTTGCTGGGAAGGGTGCAAAAGGTTAGAGGCTGACATTGCAATTAGGTAGGCTTGAGCAGCAAGTGATAGGTAGCGCAGCATAGCGAAAGAACGAAGCAACTAGCATAGCAATGATAGTAGTGAGATCCAGGGTAGCGGTCATCTTGCCTGAAATCCCGCTAGGAAGAAGAACGATTCCATGAAGAAGATGAACGGATGAAGCCGAACCAAGCGTAGACGAACGAATCCTCACGATCGCAACGAAACGGGAACTAACAAGAAGAAGCACACAACATGGTAAACAAACCACACATAGACAAGACACGATGCACAACAAGCATGATGCATGACAAAGCTACATGAAGCTACTCATGGCAAGAGATGATGCAAACAAGAGCAACACATCAAGGCAAGTTTAAATGAGGCCGGAAACAACATATAACAATTCCGGTAAGTCCTCATATGCATATTCCGAAATTAGTCCAGATCTGAATAAACCTTAAGTTGAAGTTGTTAAACAGCAATTTAAGATGCACCATGATGATCTACACGAAATTCTAGTCAAGTTACATATAAAGTTTATTTAATTCGGAGCTACGGCCTAGAAGATATGAGCAAAACAAGTTAAACATGGCATTGATGCAAAATGCATACAACATCAGGCAAACACCTCAAAACAAGGATGCAACATGATAATATGAAACTACATGCAATTATAATCAAGTTTTATATAGAGCACACTCAAAACGGAGCAACAGTTCAACACAAACACACAATACAAGTTATAGCAACAATCTGTCCAAAACAGCAACTAGGCATATTACAAGCATCAAAACAACAAGCTACAGGACCGCAACACAATAACAAAAGGCATGGTCATGATGTACAGGTAAAGCATTACAAAACATGAACACTGAGCTATCTCCAGAAACAACTAGAACATGCTCAAAATGACATGGCAAGATTGCAAATAATAACAGCTTGCATTGGCGTAAATAACATCAAAGTTGCAATGTTTAGAGCTATCAAACAACATGTTACAGGAACTTAACATGGCAAACAAAGGCATGGCATGAATATACTAATTTCATAGAACAAAAGTCCCTTACTGACCATAAGCCAAAAAGGATCAGAAAATATGATGGCACCCATGTAAACATGGCAAGTTATAATACAGATTTAAACATGGCAGGAACAACAACAAGTAGGCATGTTGGTGTACTTGAACCACTCACCACAGAGCAATACATGACATGGCAAGGCAATCAACAGTAAGAATACATGGCATAGAAGCTATACATGGCAAGAACAACAACATAGCATGCACGGATCAACTACGACAACCTTGGAAAAATTGAATAACATGTAAACAATCTGCCAGGAAACATTTTATAGCAAAAGTAGAGCTCGATTGACTCAAGCTATGGCACTCCATAATTGCAAACAAGGGCATGGATGGATAGAGCAAGACATGTATAACAAAACATCCTTACTGAAGTATCTCACAATATGCATGGACTCTCTGTAGCATCAAGTTAACATGGCATAAAAATATCAGCAAAACAGGGCTGAAATCAGCAACATCAAGAAGCCTAGTTTGCATGCTTGTTCTAGTCACCACACTCATCACAAAAATACATGGCATACACCCCTGGAAAGATGGCATGGCATATTACAAAACACATGTAGGACTCAAGTTCATAGGGTGCACACATCAATCATGGCAAAAATGACAAAAGTGCATGTTCTGTTAAGAAACAGAAACTAACATCACATAGCACTCTTCTAACAGCATTTCGGGCATCCAGATGAGCTCAAATGAAAATGATGCAATGAGATGAAATGATCTACTCCTCGAGAAGAACATTTTGACATATTACACGCGCAAAACGGAGCAACGATGACAGAGTTATGATGCAATGAAAATGCAACAAAATATGCAACAATTTCGGGGACTGCATTTTTACCCTCCGAAAAAGTCAACGGGACGGAGTGGTGCGGGATGGCGAGATCCGGGACGGAGGCATGGCCGTTTGGTTGGTGGTGGTGGTGGATCTCGTCCAGGCCACCGGATCCGCCCGCGGCTCGGGCGAGCCTCCGGCAGGGCGGGCGCCGGAGTGGACGGGAGGCGGAGGTTCGGGGACGAGGCGCGCAGGAGGCAACGGGACCTGCTGGCGGCGGCCGGCGGAGCAAACTCCGGCGGGGAGCTCGGCGGCTCGGGCGAGGGGCGGGCTGGGGAGGCGCGCCGGCCGACGAGGTTGTCGGGGCGGCGGGCGGAGCGGGGCTCGGGCGCGACGAGGAGGAGGTGCGGGCGACGACGGCGGCGGCCGCCGAAAGGAGGCTTGTGGAGATGCGCGGAGGTCCGGCGAGGTCGCCGGGCGAGGCGGCAGCGGAGGCGGGCGGCGACGAGCACGGCGGCGGCGGGCGGGCGGCGGCGCCATGGCGCCGGGCGCGGGCGCCCCGCGGCGGGCGGCGGCGGCGGATGGGCCGGGCGGGTTCGACGGCCTCGCCCGCCGGGCGGCGGGCGCGGCGCTGGGAGGCCACGTGGCAGGCGGCGGTTGGCGGCGCGCGGCGCGGACGTGTCCGGGCGCTGCACGGACGCGTCCGGCGCGCGGAGGAAGAAGAAGGCTAGGGTTGGACTGCGATTTGATCCGTGAATTTTCGGGGGGATCTAGTTTTATAGGTAGAGGGAGCTAGGAGAGTCCAAATGATGTGCAGTTTTCAGCCACGCGATCGTGATTGAATGTCCGAGAGCATGGAGGGGAGTTGGATGTGTTTTGGGCCACTTTGAGAGGGGTGTTGGGCTTCAAACAAAAGAGGCTTTTGCGGTTACCCGGTTAACCGTTGGAGTATCAAACGACCTCCAAATGATCCGAAACTTGACAGGAGGTCTACCGGTGCTATACCAAGGCCGCTTGACAAACCTCGTTCTATTCCGAGACCGTTTAATACCCGCACACGAAAAGAGGTAAAAGGGGGCGCCGGGAGACATAGGAGTACCGGATTGCAAAACGGACAACCGGGAAAAAGCTCGGATGCATGAGACGAACACGTATGCAAAATGAAATGCACATGATGGCATGATATGAAATGCAGATGACGACATGGCAAAGTGCAACACGCAAGCACATGACATGGCAAAGACGATTTAATAACCGCGTACACTGGCGATCGAATCCGGGCGTTAAGGGGATCGACCCGGAGATGGGGTTGAGGAGAAGGTATGAAGTCAAAGCTTCGGGATTTTCGGGCTCTTCGAGCGGGGCTGAGAATCTAGTAAAGACCAGATCGCCCCGAGCATCAGCAACATACTCTAAGTTGCCGGACCTGATTTCCTGCTCTAGGGCGTAGCTGCCGATCTAGTCGAGGTGACCGAATGAATCAGCGTGTAGGACAACACTGCCGAACATGAAGAGCTGGCCGGGGACGAAGATATCCCCGGAGTGGATGCCATCGCTGATGACTAAGCGAGCCATCGATCCTTTGGTGATCCCACAACGGAACTCTCAATGATAGAACCAATGTCGGTGTCAAAACTGGCAGATCTCGGGTAGGGGGACCCAAGCTGTGGATCTCGGATCAATGGGGAACAGGAAAGACATGGGCAATATTTACCCAGGTTCGGGCCATCTCGAAGAGGTAAAACCCTACGTCCTACTTGATTATATTGATGTGGGTACGATGGTTATAGAGTCGATCTACCATGAGATTAGATGAACTAAACCCTAGCTGTGTAGGATGATGGTTCTTCTTGTAGCCTCTATGGACTAGACCCTCTAGTTTGTATAGACACCAGGGGTACCAAGGGTTACACCTGGTCGGTTGCAACCAAGCCTACTAGCAAAACTTCTTCCTCGTCTATAGGGCAGAAGCGGTCCTCCCCACCGAGCTCAAGCCCGGGTCCCCCAGGTCCTAGCCTTTGCTGTGATCCGCTAGGATGGCTTGCAGGAAGCTGATCTACTCCTCCTCGAGGAAGTGTGCTGCAAGGCTGCCATCCGCGTAACCAGGTATTAGCAGGTGCTGCATCGCTACCACAGCCACAACATACGCCCCCCGTACTCTTGATGCCGACGATCTTGTCTTGCGGAGGATCCTCTCCAAGGAAGGACTCCACAAGCTCTTGCCCATGTGGGAAGGCCATTTCAGGCTGGTGCATGTTCCCCACCTGTCACGACACAACTGGAAATAGAGGAGGGTGTATTGGTTCCAAACACATGGAACATCCAACACCTTTGCAAGTTCTACCCGTGACCTCACGAATACGAACAAAGTGGAACTTTACATGTTCTGGAGCCTCCTTTCTGCTGGCTATGAGAGCTCCTGCCCACAACCAAGTTGGGCCCCATGCTCAGACATGGCGGACAGTTTACTTGAGGGGTCGCCTGGCCAGCGGTCGGAGCAAGATTACAACGCCAAGATCAGGTCAAAGTGCAAGAGACCAATATCTTCAAAGGACCAACGTGAAGGTCAATAGGACCAAGACCAAGCCAGAGAAGTAAGAAACCACCAGGAGAAAAGCCTCCCTTGCAGGGCAGGTGAGCATAGCAGGGGCGGGGATGCCCCCAGAAGAAAACCCCAAAGACGCCCGGCAGGGCCTGCCGGGACTCGCGGAGGCGGAGCCACCTCACCAAACCACTTCACCACGACGCATGTTGTCAATCAATGTGGTGTCGAGCCGTAAAGTGACTAAGTGGCAACCATTTGCCACATGGCAGCCTCTTTCTACAGGAGATACCTACCGACGATACCCGTCCTGCGACATGTCGAGCGAGCAAGCGCGAAGCTGGCAAAACAGCCCGGCAGGGCTTGCCGGGCAAGCAACAATGTGACGTTGAGCGGCGCATTAAATGCGCTCTGTCAGCCTGCAGAGTTAGGTATGATAACACTGATCGCTATCTTATCAGTGCATAATGGCTAATTTACCACTGTGGTGACCCCTTAGTCTATAAAAGGAGGCCCGAGGCATCCTTAGAAAGGGCTGGAGCCTGTGTTAGCAAGTCCACCACCTCGTATTTCATACGCACGTAGCCGTTTTGCCCTGAGGAAACCCTGCCGGACAAACGTGTTGCGACCACCACCATATTTCCACCATCAATCCACCAAAGCAGGAGTAGGGTTTTACGCCTCACGGCGGCCCGAACCTGGGTAAAACTTCCCTTGTGATCTCTGTCGTGCTGCCCCACACTCTTCTGCTCTTTGTGCAACGTGCCGTCCCCCCGCCGAACCAGCAAGGGACCTTTGGTCCCATAGGTGGCTGTGGTTTCCCGCGACATCTTTGGCGTGACAGGTAGGGGGATCACTTGCCTGAATATGAAAGCATGAGAAACGCGTCATCTTCATCACTATCTTCATCTTTGACAGCACCATCGACCATGGCGCCCGAGAAGAAATCCGGTGCTTCAGCTCACCCATCCACCTCGAAGGCTCTGCCGCCCGCATCCACCAATGTTACGGGGGATGCAGAGGCGCACGAGGATGTGGACGCTGCTGGGGATGTGGTCGGAGTAGGCGGCACCGTCACCACCTCCCCCGCGGACGAAACAGGAGCAGGAGACACCGGAGGTGAGCAGCATCAGCAACATCCCGATGGCCATGCTCCACGAGGTACGGGTGAAGGGATTATTCCATCATCGCCCCTTCCTCTCGCCAACAGACACAACCATAGTGGTGGCGCTCGGTCCGGGGCGAATCACCGCCCTCCGGCAGCCCCCACCACAGGAGCGACCGCAGTGCGCGCACCTCCCCCGGGGCAAGTCGACCAGGTCGTTGCACCCAACGGAGCCGCTGGCCCTCAAGCGCCTTCACCATGTCACCATGCCATCCCAATGGCAGTCTCGCAACCACAAGGACGTGCTGCTGTCTCCGCTGGCACCGTCAGAAGTCGAGCGATGGTGCGGTCCATATCATCATCACCCATGCCAGCACCGCTACGGAGGCCATGGCGCTGGCTTAGCTGCTACTAAGGTTTCACCCGGTGGACGAACAAATTGACGAGTGGCGTGCCACTATCCAGAGTCTCCTCGGTTTCGCCGACGCTGGGGGTTGACAGCGAGCTGGCCTGTCACGACCTCCCCAAGCGATGAGTACGACTCGAGCTGCTGGTCGTACTGAAGGGGCCACTCCCATGGTACAGTCCCCGCCACGGCAACCAGCGCGAGCGTGATAGAATCAAGAACCTGATGATGTCTTGATGGGCTCCTCTGTCCCTCGAGCACGTCCAGGCCAACGGCGAGCCCCGGAGGACAGGTGAAGGGGAGACGCGCGCATCGTCATTGAGCAGCGCCACGACGTCCACCATCAGACCAATGGGTGCGATGGTCCCGACGTTGACGAGCCCGCGCTCGAGGTTGCTGGGTGCTTACCTTTCGAGGTTGGGTGCCTGCCTTTACTCGTGAGTTGCGGCAAGTCCGTTGGCCGTCCGTTCACACGTTCAAGCCAGAGATACCCGAGAAGTATGATGGGAGGTTGAAAGGGCTAGTTATCGACTAGAGGGGGGGTGAATAGGCGATTTTTATGAAAGTCTTCAAAACATGGAAGTTTTGAAGACAGACAATATAACCAACTCTATTCTACTGCAGCGGAAGGTAGACTACACTAGACAAGCCATACTCAAGTATTCAATGAAGTGAAAGCATGAAGACTACTAGCAGTTAGGTAGTAAAGATCAAGAAGGAAGATAGTATGAAGCCAAACAGAACATATAGTCACACAGTGAAGTCAATCAGATAATACAAGCAGGCAATGACTTCACGAAGACAAACTGTAAGTAAAGAGGAGTAAGAGATAGAACCAAAGGGCTTCAGAGGGACAGGATTTGTTAGACCAGTTCCAGCTTGTTTGTGTGAACTGCACGTCTGGGTTAGGGAGGCTGAGATTCAACTCAAGACCTCGCTTCACCTTATTCCCTTGAGCTAAGGACACAGTCCTCGCCTAATTACTCGTAAGTCTTCAAAGTAGACTTCCGAACCTTCACAGACTTCGTTCACCGGCAATCCACAATGGCTCTTGGATGCTCAGAACGCGACGCCTAACCGGCTGGAGGATTCATAGTCCTCAAGTGTAACAAGTCCTCAGACCACGCGAATAGAAAGACTTCAGTGATGCCAAACACTCTTTGGGCTCTGGGTGGTTTGGGCTTTGTCCTTGCAAGGATTCTCTCTCAAAGGCTTCAGAGGTGGGTTGCTCTCAAACGACAAAAGTTGTGCACTAACTCTGAGCAACCACAAATTTATGCTGTAGGGGGTGGGCTATTTATGGCCACTGGGCAACCCGATCGGATTTGTCCGAAATGACCCTGGGTCACTAAGGAACTGACATGTGTCGCAACAGTCAGATTTCAAACACATGCGGCAGCTTGACTTGGGCTACAAGTAAAGCTGACTTATCCGACTCAGGATAAGGTTTTCTCTCATTGTCTTCGCTCGAAGACATAGGATTTTGTTTGAGCATCACTTCAGTCACTCTGACTTTGTTCATTTGGACCCCACTTAACAGTGCGGTGGTTCCTATGACTCAACAATAAAGAAAAGGAAACAAGGAAACAATTAAGTCTTCGCGCTCCATAGTCTTCACTCAATGTCTTCTCGTGTCGTAGTCTTCAATGTGAATATCTTCACAGACCACCATTGTCTTCAATGTCTTCACACATTTTTAAGGGTCATCTCCGGTAGGTAAACCGAATCAAGGAGGGACTACTACCTGTGTTATCCTGCAACTCTCACAAACACATTAGTCCCTCAACCAGGTTTGTCGTCGATACTCCAAAACCAACTAGGGGTGGCACTAGATGCACTTACAATCTCCCCCTTTTTGGTGATTGATGACAAACTAGTTGAAGTTTTCAACGGGGATAAAAATATGTGAAATTGTAAAGGATAAGGTATTGTCTTCATAAGTAGCAATAGGCTCCCCCTGAAGATGTGCATATAAGTAATTTGATTTTGGAATGCAAATGCACATGGCAGGTTGTACTTGTGGAGATCCTCTTCAAATTATGAAGACAATTCATCATGCATGATTTGATATAACGAAGATAATGACATGCATAATGAAAAATGGACGTCTGCAAAATGGCTAAGTGCGGAAGTTATCATTGCACATGCGGAATTTATCATCGCATCACAGAATGGCAAATAAGTAGCAGACGACCATCGAGTTTAAGTGTTACAACTCAGAGAACCAAATGTATAAAGAGCAAGAGTTGTAAACACTAGGCAAAATATAAAGCAACCGCCCATATGGACCCGCTTGAAGACTATCAACCCATATGCTTCTCCCCCTTTTGTCAGTAAGGACCAAAAAGGTTTGAAGACATAGAGCCTCTACTCGTTCCCAGAAGGAGTAGGAGAAGATGCAGGGTCGGTGTCGGGGTTTGGCGGTGTAGACGAACTTGGTGCAGTGTTGATACGTGTTGGAGGTGGCGAAGTAGCATCATCTTGATCATCAATCACTCTGGCATTCACCGTTGCTGCGGAGGAGGAGTACTCTGAGTCTTCAAGAGATGGAGTGTGCCGCATTACAGCCTTTCTGGGCGGTGTTGTCTCAAACTTGAATCATTCAGAGAAGCCATCGTCTTGAAGATCATCTTCAGGACACATAAGCGTCAGCCCTTTCCATGTTCGCCGACATGTTTCATGGGCGACAAAGGCATTCTTGGTGGCAAGGTTGTGAATGCAGTTGACGTCCATCAAGAGGCTGTGCATTTGACGCTTCAGCCAGTCATGATGCTTATCCTGTTTCTGATGAAGGGCAACGAGAAGCTCTCAGTCATTGAGAACACGAGATCGCTTCCGAGGCCGTTGAGCAATTGTGCTTTCAGTGGCTTCAGTGTGGGCACGGTGAGGTGCACGCGTAGTGCCAGCCAAGGGATAAACACGGGTGGCAGCCAGTACTCCTTCAATGGGCTGAGTGAAGCTTTGGTGATCTGCATTGTGAAGATGAATTAGCTCGTTGGCATTCTCTAGGTAGATGGCTTTAACAGACAGATCAACCTCTGGCAAAAAGATGATATGGTTGTGTGCAGAGGGCTGATAGTTGAAGGCAGAGTGGAGCTTGATCAGACGCATGATCCAGGGAGCATAGAACTTCAGACGAAAAATGTCAGATCCTGATGCAATAAGTTGGTGGATAAAGAAGTCTTGTGCATTGAAGCTTTTGCCATGAATAATATGGAAGACCAAAGTCTTCATTGCACCTTCCAGCTTAGCATGTGGAGAATGTCCTTTGATGGGCCAAAGAGTTCGCCATATAATGTGATAGATGGTACGTGGCAGATACTCAAGGTCTTCAACAAGGAACTCCTTAGGATATTCTGCATCTGGAGGCAAAGGCTTCATCATGCTAAGCATCTGGCTCATGTTGGGCTCAGGCTTGTGAAAAATGCTCTCCAAAGTAGCATTGTGAAGCTCACAACCAGGTTCATATAGATCACCTGGAGTGGGCAGGCTAGTGAGCTCAATGACATCCAGAGCTTTGACTTCATGATGGACATTTCCTGTCATCCACTCAAGGACCCATGTCTTCGGATCCCTGTAGTAGCCACGAATATGAAGGGTGGCATAGAATTGGAGTAGCAGTTCTTCATTCTAGTGCTCTTTGTCAGTGACGAACTGCAGTAATCCAGACTCTCTGAAGCAATCCAGTGCTTCTTCCAAACAGGGTAGGCCAGTTATGGCTTTAGTGTCAAGACGCATATGTGGGAATATGCGACCTTGATTGTATAAAATGCATGAGTAGTAACTGCGCTGCTGATAGCTCCAGAACCAATCAGATGAAATTCTTGGCCTTGAGTAGTGGTTCTTGGCGCTATCAAAGAAGGTGTTGTGCACTTTGAAGCCATTGACATTAAATGATCCTGGTGCAGATGCAGTACCTGGAAACCTTGGCAGCCTTGGCTTCGGCTTCTGAACCTGTGGCATGTGCTCGACGTGGTAATCAAATTGAGGACCAGTAGCAGGTGGAGGAACCAGAAAATGCCATTTGACAGTGATTAGCTGGCCATAGTTGTATGCTTGCTTGATGGTGTGGGGCCTTGGTGGCGGAACATGAGCAGTGGCATCAGCAGAGGCGTCAGGCTGTATATCTGTTGCAGGTGCATCATTGGTTTCATTGGCTTCTGGCACAGTGTTCAGTGTAGGCTCCACATTGTCTTCAGCCATGACAACGTCATTGGCTTCAATGGTGTTAGTGGTGGCAGCCTCAGGATTCTCAACCTCCACTTGAGGAGCTGGAGGGTCCGGCAGAGACACATTCTCTTTTAGAACAACTTCTTGAGTGGTAGGGGGAGTAGCGACACGCTCTTCTTCTTGTGTTTCTTCGGCTGATGCAACCTGATTGACATATTAGCTTAAAAAACTGGGACCGTCACAGAAGGATTGTCTTTAGGGAACACTTGACATGCCACTGAGCTGGACAAGTTTGAGTCTTCTTTTGTGATGGTGGTCATGGAGACGGATGGCTTCAGGCCTTTGCGAAGCCGTTGGAACACGGGCGACGCCTTTGGTGACGGTGTGGTCTCCATGTAGTTGTCATCATTTGAAATGGGGCTGATGACAGGCACTGGTGAAGGACGAGGTGTACTTGGTGAGTCTTGATTTGGAGTTTCTTGTTGGGGGCGATCAGCCCATGAGGCATCTTGTGAGATTGGCGTCAAAGGACGACCAATACTGATGAGCTCGCTGTTCGTTAGAACAGGCGATGATACCGCTACGCCGATCTGAGGAAGAACTACATCATCTTCTTCATTGTCATGGGGACCAATGTCTTCAGTCGTGATGGGGTCAACGACTGGAACTTCTTGAGCTTCAGGAGCCTCTGTGGAAGAAGGCTCATGAACGATCAGCTGACGCTCTTGATTTGCAGAAGCAGGATGAGCAAAAGCAATGGGTTCAATAACAAGGGGATCTGTGGGAGCAGCCCGATCTCTCTACTTGGGTTTTCTCTTCTTGGGGGGTGGTGCATCATCAGTAGTGCACTTGGTTTTACGCTTCCTGGCTTCGGCTTCAGCTGCCTTGGTTTTCTGCTTATCTGAAGCAACTGTGGAGACCTTAGGCTTTGAGCCTGTCATGCTGGCTCGGAAGACAATGTGAGGTTCTTCCCGCCGTGGAGCTTCAGTCTATGCCTCAACATTCTTCTTCTTTTTCTTGGAAGCCATCGAGGGATCAATGCCAAGACGCACAAGTGCCTTGCGCTTCTTAGCTTCGTTGTAAGCTTGAACGCACTTGTCTGCAAGATTCTTCATGCGCTCTCTTGAACCTTTGGCTTCTTCGCGTTTCTTTCAGAACGACTCCTTGAGGTCATTCAGCATCAGCTTGAATTTCTGAACATCAGCCACACTAAGCTTGGCTACATGCTTCTTTAATTTCTCTTTCTCAAAGTCTATCTTTTTCTTCAATTCAACAATGCGCTGAGCCAGAGCCAGCTCAGGAGCAATGGCGCCTTGGAAAGCAACGCTGACGCCAATAGGAAGTTGAAGTTATCAAAGCTGATATCTGGATTGTCGAACCATTCATCAATGAAATTCTTCAAAATGTTCACATCAAAGAGGGGCAGATCATTGAAGATCTCCGCCTCTTGCTTGCTCTTGATCAACTGCTCAAGAGCATCATTGCCAAATTCGTCATCTGAAGACAAATCAATGGCTTCAGATTCGTTCCTCAGAACGGCAGCTGGTGTGAGTGCGTGACTTGATCCTTGAGCAGTTTTTTGTGGCTTCTTGTGCCTCTTGGAGATGCGAGAAAGATCTTTAGAAGTGTTACTTGGAGCAGGAGGGGCAGTTGCCAATGGCTTCACTCGCGAAGCTTTTGGAGCAGCAGATGACTATGAAGCTTTAGCCTTCTTTTGCTTCAGCGGCTTTGGGGTAGGAGCTGGGGCTTCATCAGTGTCAGCACCATCATCAGAATGATCCACTTTGGCACCTTGAACAGCAATGTGATTGATGAGGCCAGCAAGGTTGTAGAAGGGGCTGATCCTGTTCTCATTGGCTTCACGGGTGCCATTGTCCCGAGGTGAGGAAGGACCAGGGTTGAAGTCAAGCCCTAGATCCTTCTTGTTCTTCGCAGCTGAGTCTTTGGCGAACTGGTAGTTGCGCTTGAACAGATGATCCTCACGGCACCATAACAGTGAAGAAGGGTCAGCATCCACAGGCTCTGGCCCGCGCACCATGCATGGATAGAAACCTTGCTCAATAGCTTCAGCCTGGGTCTTGGGTGGATGATTTTTGTACAAAACATCACCCCAGGGTGCCTTGATGGCATTCTTATCTGCATATTCTGTTGTAACGAAGTGGTACTTGAACCATTCCTCATACCAATATCTTCGAATCCATTGGATTCGATTGTTGCGGCCCGTATAGGTTTCCTCTGGATCTGTTTTGTACAGCTCATGCAAATCTGGAGGCAAATCCTTGGAAGTGTTCCCACGGCATTGTCTGCCAACCTTCCTTGTAGACTTCTCTGTTGCCATGAGGTTCAGTCTGAATGGCTTCAACATTGTCAAGGGCTTCCGTCTGCTGGTCAGACTGGAACTGGCTTCGGGAGAATTGATGTGAAGCTGTAAGAATTCTGCAAACGAATGCAGACTATGAGAACCAAGGGATTCTCCCACGGACATGTTCCTGTGACAGCATTAGAGGTGAGAGGGAAGGGGAAGAGGTCATATGCATTCTCAGAAGATTTTGAAGATAAATCAGTTTGAAGACATTGACCTCACAACGCGAAGACATTCACTTATTTGATGAGAGTTGGTTCCAGATTTGTACAAATCCTAGAATAAGTACAAGTGAGGAATCGAACTTGTAAAGAAGCATAAGTGAACGGACTAGGCATAGTATGAACTAGAAACCACTTTTGGTAAGAAAGAATGAATCTATCAGATTGAAAAGACGGTAAAAAGTGAATTTTAATTACCACACGAAGACCTGCTAGACGGATCAAAGTTGGAGGCCGAGCAGTTCGATCTCCCGTGCCCTAACTTGGCGAAGGAAGACACCTACAGCGACGGCAGAGAGGATGAGGTCCGCGGCCGGCGTGAGGACGGCGTCAGAGAAGTCGCGACAGCTAAGCGCTTCGTCGTCGGCGTCGTCGAGAGCTTAGCAGAGGTGCTAGGGTTTGTGAGAGGTGGCGAGGTGGAAGAAGAATTTTTGACTGAGATGTGATGGGTATTTAAAAGGAAGGAGACGACACAGCGCAATTACGCAGGTGCCCCTGGCGGTTCACATCTGAAGGACACATGGCACACATGCAACACATCGAGAGTTGTTCCATGTTCCCACGCTCGCCTGGATTGTCGGGGTGGTCGTTCTGAATTCTCCGGGTTTCAGGCAAAAGGATATAGCATTAAAAATAGATTTAAAGTTTGTCTCTATGTCTTCTCCTGACAGGGACGCAGAGAAGACATTCGACAGTTTCATCAGAATGCATATGATTTGGATAGAAAGAGCTTGAGGTAAGAAGCATAGAGAGGTTAGGGTCCGATCACATTCACTTAGTTCAAAAGATTCAGGCAAGAAGACATAGCTATAAGTAAATGTTGTAGAGGACATAACACAATATATGTATACAACAGAGTCAAGACCAAATCAACATGGTGCAGTTAATCATGAATTCAAATTAATATTGAAGACAAATCAACTGTGAAGACTTTGCAAATATAACGCCAAGGAAAAACACTTCAAACAAGAGTTTGGTGGTGGCGTTACCCACCGTATAGGAAGTATTAGACCCAGACACGGTGCACAACTATCGTGGCACTCCGAAGTCAATTTCCACATTAATGTATTCACACTTAGAGTGTATGTCCTCATTGATTGAAGATATACATTACTTTGTGTGTTGCACATCTAAGTCATCAAAATGCATAAGTGTTAGGATGTGTGTCCATTCACATGACATTTGAGGATTCCAAGATATTTAGCTCACACCGCAACTTGCAAAACCTTTTCTCATCCAAGGGCTTTGTGAAGATATCAGCCAACTGTTCTTCTGTCCTGACATGAATGATATCAATATCTTCCTTCATAACATGATCTCTGAGAAAGTGATGACGAATTTCAATGTGCTTTGTCTTCGAGTGCTGAACTGGGTTGTTGGCAATCTTGATGGCACTCTCATTGTCGCAATAGAGAGGCACATTCTTCAAATGGATACCATAGTCTTTGAGAGTTTGCTTCATCCAGAGAAGCTGAGCACAGCAGGATCCAGCAGCAATGTGTTCAGATTCAGCAGTAGAGAGAGATACACAGTTCTGCTTCTTTGAAGACCAACAGACAAGAGATCGTCCTAGAAAGTGACATGTGCCTGATGTGGACTTGCGATCAACCTTGTCACTAGCATAATTAGCATCTGAGAATCCAACTAGATCAAACTCTGAGCCCTTTGGATACCATAATCCTAGTGTTGGGGTGTAAGCTAAATATCGAAGAATTCTCTTCATAGCGAAGTGATGCGATTCCTTTGGTGCCGCTTGGAATCGGGAACACATGCAAACACTAAGCATTACATCTGGCCTAGATGCACATAAGTAAAGCAAAGAGCCAATCATGGAGCGATACCTTTTGATCGAACTCTTTACCATTGTCGTCGGGACCCAGATGACTTTTGGTTAGCATTGGCGTCGTGTATCCTTTGCAGTCTTGAATTCCAAAATTCTTCAGGCAATCTTTTAGGTATTTTTCTTGAGATATGAAGATGTTGTTGCGTTGCTGACGGATTTGGAGACCCAGAAAGAACTTCAGCTCGCCCATCGTGGACATTTGATATTGCTCTTGCATCATGTGACCAAATTCATCACTGTATTTCTTGTTGGTGCAGCCGAAGATAATGTCATCCACATAGATTTGGCACACAAATAGTTCACCATCATATGTCTTCGTGAAGAGTGTTGGATCTAGTGAACCAGGTTTGAATCCTTTGCCCTTCAGGAAGTCTTTGAGTGTGTCATACCAAGCACGAGGGGCTTGTTTGAGGCCATACAGTGCCTTGTTGAGCTTGTATACCATATCAGGATGTTTTGGATCCTCAAAGCCTCGAGGTTGTGCGACATATACTTCTTCTATCTTTCCATTGAGAAAAGCACTTTTCATATCCATTTGATACAGAAGAATGTTGTGATGATTTGCATAGGCTAGCAGTATGCGAATGGCTTCAATCTTGCCACCGGAGCAAATGTTTCATCGAAGTCAACTCCTTCCACTTGAGTATAACCTTGTGCAACGAGACGAGCCTTGTTTCTGACAACTTGACCATGCTCATCTTGCTTGTTGCGATATATCCATTCGGTGCCAATGATATTGTGCTTTCGAGGATCAGGACGCTTGACTAATTCCCACACATTATTCAGCTCGAACTGTTGATGCTCTTCTTGCATAGCTTGAATCCATTTAGGTTCCATGAAGGCTTCATCAACTTTCTTGGGTTCAGTAATTGAGACAAATGCAAAATGCCCACACAAGTTGGTTAGCTATGCTACTCTTTGAGTTGCTTTTGAACGAGTGAGTGGACCAGGTGCATTCAAGCTGTCAATTATCTTCTCAATCTGAACTTCATTTGCAACACGAGGATGAGCAGGACGAAGATTTTGCTCTTGCTGATCAATATCATCATTTGGGGGATTGTCTTCAGACTAAGCATTGTCTTCAGGTTGATTAGGTGTAGAAATGATAAGCTCCTCTTCAGATTGATTCTCACAGGGTATGATATCTCCAATTCCCATCTACTCGATGGATTCACTTGGAGGTACTTCATCTATCACATTTGGCAGGTGCTCTCTTTGCGAGCCGTTAGTTTCATCGAATCAAGACATCCACAGTTTCAACCACTTTATAGTGAAAGAGGTTGAAAACTCTGTAGGAGTGCGAATCCTTTCCATAACCAAGCATAAAACCTTCATGTGCTTTCGGTGCAAATTTTGAAGTGTGATGTGGATCCTTGATCCAGCACCTAGCACCAAATACTCTGAAGTAGCTTACATTTGGCTTCTTACCAATTAGGAGCTCAGAGGATGTTTTCTTCAGAAGCTTGTGAAGATAAACATGGTTGATGATGTGACAAGCAGTGTCAATGGCTTTGTCGGATTTCGGGTTTCGGCAGACCCTCTAGGTTCGAACTCTGGGGTGCGCGCGGAGATCATGCCTCCTACCTACCTACACCTCGTCGCCTCGCAAGGATCTAGAACTACACGAAGAGCAACA
This sequence comes from Aegilops longissima, assembly GCA_021605205.1. Taxonomy (NCBI): domain Eukaryota; kingdom Viridiplantae; phylum Streptophyta; class Magnoliopsida; order Poales; family Poaceae; genus Aegilops; species Aegilops longissima. Next base: position 403,701,386 of record CM038682.1, read on the forward strand.
CAAGGGACACAAGGTTTATACTAGTTCGGGCCACCATTGTGGTGTAATACCCTACTCTAGTTTGTGGTGTGGTGGATTGCCTCTAGGGCTGATGATGAACAGTACAAGGAAGAACAGCCTCGCGAGGGTGACGTGTTCTTGTGGCTAGGCTCTCGATCGGATTGTATCAAGCTAAGATGAGGCGAGATGTCCGGATCTCTAAGATGCCTCTTCCCTGTGGGTGGCTAGTCCTATTTATAGGCAGAGGCCCCGGCCTCTTCCCAAATATTGAGCGGAAGGGTGCAAACAATTGGCCATTTTGAAGGGGAACATCTAGTACAGCTTATCCCGACTAAACTTGGTCCTCGCTTTGTCAAAGGCTCGTGGTGACTTGGCTTGGGCTCCACGATGACTTCCTTCCTGCCGCCAGATGGTCTTGATCTTGTTGCATCGAACGGGTGACTTTGCTTGATGCTCTCGCTTTGCACTTGCCCCTTTGCACCAAAGAGGAAATGAGGACATCTGCGGGCTGGCGCCCACTCGGGCGCCCGCTTGGCGCCCTTGGTAAATCATGGCTTGCGTCATGGGCACCTCGTGAGGTACCCCGCCTTGATCTCTCCGCCTCCTCACGAGCCAGCCTGACGAGGCCGTGCCTGAGGAAGCTTCATGTCGTCCGCCCCGCGAGGCTTGGCCTCGCGAGGGTCTTGAGCTTGTGCTGATGAAGATGGGCCTTGGGCCACCCGTGAGCCACGCTGCAGGCCGCAGCGAGCAAGTCTGTGTACCCCGCTCCTGAACACCGACAGAGCCCCGGCCCAAGGCGCGCCGGACTTGGCCGAGCGAGAGAAGCGAAGGGCAAGTCTGCGGCGCCATGGGCCCTAACAGCCTGTGGGTTTTGGGCGCCGCGTGGCGGTTGATTGGACGTGGGCGCCCTGCTCCCACAACGCCTCAATCGCTGCGAATTGACAAGTCCTCGCATGCAAAGCGTGTCATGATTACCGCGATCGTGGAGGTGGCGGTTGGCCTTCCCGGCTATAAGTGCACGAACGGCGCGTGCCCTTCCTTCCACCTCTTCTTGCTTCTCCTTCTTCTCCGCCCTTGCTCCACTTTGTGGCAATGGCTCCGATCCGCCGGTTCTCCGCGGAAGAGAAGGGAAAGGCTCCCCGAGAGGGTCCCGACCCGCTTCCGCCGAAGAAACGGCTAGCCCTATGCCATCGAGATGAGGGCGCCCAGCAGGAGGCGTCGAGGCCCTGGTGCGAGCGGCCGCCGCCGGGGTTCCCGCTGCCCTTGTACGCCCACATTGAGGGCCCTGAAGGTGTTGACGCCGAGCGACATGGACGACACCGTCGTCGGCGTCGGCGGGTCACGGTGATGCGCGTTGTCCCTCCTGGAGTCCATGCCGAGGGATCCTCCCGAGAGTTTGTGCTCCACGCCGCCATGCCTCCTCATTCTTGGATTTGCCTTCCTCCGTCCTTCGCCTTCGTGATGCCGCAGGGGGGATATTTGGAGCTCTAGTTGTAGCACACCGGCTGCAGCACCCTCGCGACCGAAGCGGATGTCGCGGTCGTTGCTCCGGGCAAGGTCTTCATGACTCGAGGCTGGGGCGAGATCGCTCAAGTCTGCAGGATGAGGGGCGCCCTTGCGATCCACCTGGAGTACGAAGGCGCTTCCATGATGCTCTTCAAGGTCTTCGACGCGGAAGGACACCGGTTGGAGTGCTGCCCTGAGAGAGGTGGTCGGGGCCCTGCCGCGGTGAGGACCAGGCTCGCCGATCGCTCCCTCAGCAGCTCCTCAGGCGGCGGAGGCGTCGGAGGATCCAGCGACTCCACCGAGCTTTTCGTGACTCCAGATATGAGCGACAACAGCTACGAGCCCCCGAGCCTGCGCCGCTCTCGGAGCAGGGCGGGCTCGTCAGGCCGCCGCCGCCTCTGATCTGGATGAGGTTGGCGCCATTGCCTGACGGCCCACTGTTGATGATGGCGTCTCTCGCGGAGGCGCGTGTAGTTAACGTTCTTTAGGATATGCTCCCTCTGTTCCCTGCGAGGAATTGAAAAGCGCTCCCCGTGGGGGCTTGTAAGGTGCCTGTGGTTCTGTTTGTTAATATGATCCTTGCCGTGAAGTAGTGCGAGATGCTCATTCCGTCTTAGCTTAGTTCTTCCTTTCGAACCTCACGAGGGCTTGGTGCTCTGCGCCGACAGGTCCCGGTCCCAAGGCCGGCTTCAGCCGTCGCTGGTATGCCAGGTCGCGATGCCGTGGTCAAGGCCAGGAGGTGAGGGCTGGAGAGCCAGTAGGTGCCCGTGAGTCGCGATGCTCAGGTACCCCCCCTTTAACGTGCAAGCGGTTCGCGCGGACGAGAGTGAAGAAGGCGCCGTGAGGGCCTCGCCTGGCGCTGATCCTTGAAGGGATCCTGCAGGCTCACCACAAGAAGAACAAGAGTCCGCTATGACAAGCGGCGGTCAGCCGTTGGTTTCTTTGGAGAGGTGACAAGGCACTGAAGGCCTGACGAGGTGGCGCTGTGCGGGGCTGCCGCGGCTAGAGCTCAGCCATTCAGGTTGGTCGGCGTTGCAGGGACGGACCCATGCGCAAGTGTCGTGCCGTTGGGGAGTAGCTCCATCAGTTGGTGTCAATTGAGCAGGTAACTAGGTCAAGCACGTTAATCACGAAGGAGCAAGTTCATTTAGATAGGTGCAGGGAAGGCAGACGTCGCTGGGTCTGGCCCGAGCGACTTGGGGATGATGCAGCCCGAGGGGCGCCCCCAATAAAGTAAGCTAGGAACATGAAGTAAAAGGGATACACGCCACAGGGACGGACCCACGCGGCCTGGGAATGATGCAGCCCTGGGGGGCGCTCCCAGCTGGAAATGAAACTTGAAGGATGTCACCTGATAACGTTGAAGACGAAGGGATGCTGAAGTAGTGGGCGTCGTGGGCTGCGGAAGCCGATCTTCACGAGCCCCCAGGCCCAGGAGCCCCGGGAGGCTCCGGGGGCACTGGTGGCTCCTCGAGGACCATCTCCATCTCCGCCAGGACTACGGAACGCCTGGCCTCTTGAGCCTCCAGGATGTTCCCCATGAGGCGCTGACGCATGGCGGACGCGTTCGGCACACCGTAGGGCATGCGAACGTAGCTGTTGGGTGGACCTTCGCAGCGCCCCACGTGTGAGGGCCAGAAGCACTCCTGAGAGGCGGCTCGGTTGAGCCCTGGTATGTCGATGCAGACGCGCAGCCCACCATCCTCGCCTGGATGGGGAGCTACGGCGGGTAAGCGGCGGCTGCCACTCATGATTCTTGATTCCTGCAGCTCCTGAATGATCTGGCTGACGAACTCCTGAGGGATTGGCCCTCCTTGCCTCGTTCCTTCCTGAGGGAAACATGCTCTGAAACACGGCTCCAAGTGGTGCCCAAGCGCCTCCCTCGTGACCTTAGCAAGGTCGGTGGCCCTCCAGGAGAGAGCCCCTGAGCCTTGCTTGAGGAGGGCGCCGGGAGCGCCTTCCTATGCGACAGAAGGAGGTGCCCCCTGAACAGGCGCGGACCCTGAGGGGCCTGCCTCCCGAGGGGTCGGGCCTGGCGATGTCTTCTTCTTCTTGGGAGCAGTCTCGGGGAGCCTCCCGCTCCTGCGATCTGGGTCTTCAAGTGACGCGGCTTGAAAAGCTCGCTCCAGGGAGCACACTGCGCCTCTCTCTTCATAAGGCACCGTGATGACTCCGCCACTTCCTGGCATCTTGAGGACGTTGTAGCCGTGATGAGTCACGACCATGAACTTGGCCAGAGCTGGGTACCCGAGGATGGCATTGTATGGCAGGCGAATGTGGGCGACATCGAAGTCGATGAGCTCGGTGCGGTAGTTGTCGCGCGCCCCGAAGGTTACAGGGAGGCGGACTTGCCCAATTGGAACTGTGGAGTCATCGGTGACTCCAGAGAAAGGCTTGGTTGGCTGAAGCTGATTGTAAGGCACTTGGAGATTGTTGAATGTATCTACGGACAGGACATTGAGCCCTGCTCCGCCATCGATGAGGGTCCTGGTGACTTGCACGTTGCTGATGATTGGGGAACAAAGCATCGGGAGGACTCCGGCTGTGGCTGTGCACTTGAGCTGATCCGCTGAGCTGAACGTGATGGCGCACGCTGACCACCTGAGAGGGCGCGTGGCTTCGAGCTTGGGAAGGACTGCATTCACTTCGCGGGTGAACTGCTTGAAGATGCGCTGAGAGGCTGGGGCTTGAGCTCCGCCCAGGATGCAAGCGATCGCGCGTGGCTCCTGGAAGCCCCCAGCCCCCTCGTCCTGATGATGGTCCTCGTTTCTCCTTGGCTACAGCGGCAGAGGAGGGAGGCTCTGCTTCCTTGCGGGCGATCTCGCGAGGCTGATCCCTCCAGCCTCCCTCGCGAGCCCTGATCCCGCCACGATCCTCACGAGGCCGGTCACGCCACCCTTGGCGAGGACCACGGTCTTCCCAGGCCCCCTGCGTTTCTTCATCCTCCTAGACCGTAGCCTCGATCGTTGCGGTCGGGGCGTCAACCAGTTCTCCCTTCTCGCACGGCTCGGAGCTCTTGACATTCGCTGGTGTTGTGGGTGTGGAGGTCGTGGTACACACAAGACTGCTGCCCTTGGAAGACTCAGCTGATCTCGCCGCTTGGTGTCTGGTTCGCATGAGCACGGTAGCTCCCTTTGTGCTTCACGCCCTGGCCTTGGGCTTCTTCTCTTCGGGTGCGGCTGGTAGCTCGAGGAGGGAAAGGCGCCCTTCCTCAGCCTCGGCGCACTTGGTTGCTGTTGAACAGCTCCAAGGATGTGCACAGATCTTCATGCATCGCCAGCTCCTCCTTCATCTTGACGCCACGCACACCGCCGAGAAGGCTGAGATGATGGCCTCCTCGGTCACCTTGGGAATGTTGAGGCGTGCGTTGTTGAACCGCTGGATGTACTTCGCAGGTCTCCCCGGCTGCTGCTTGATGCGCGCGATGTCGCCACGGTAGGAGGCCGGTCACGAGTACCTTGGAAGTTGGCGATGAAGCGGGTGCGCATCTTGTCCCAGGAGGAGATCATGCCAGGAGCCAGGTTCAGGAGCCAGGTGCGGGCCCCATCCTTGAGTGCCACGGGAAACCAGTTCACCATGACCTTCTTGTCCCCGTTGGCGGCTTCGATGCCCAGCTCGTAGAGCTGGAGGAACTCCGCAGGGTCGGCCGTGCCGTCATAGCGAGGAGGCAGGTCTGGCTTGAACTTGCCAGGCCACGCGACGCTGCGCAGCTCGATGGTGAAGGCGCGGCAGCCTGCTGTGGCCACGGGAGGCCTTTGGTGACGAAGAGCCTGGTCTTGCGGGTCCCTACGCGCTGCCGCTGGGAGCAGCGCGGGACCTTGGCGTGCTGGAGCATGAGCGCGGTCAAGACGAGCCGGTGCAGGGAGCACTCGGGCAGCTTCTTGGGGGCGAGGGACCTCTTGACAGCTCTGCTCTTGCTGTGCTAGCGCCGGACGGAGTGGGTTCCGCCCCAGGGCCACGCGCCTTCGGGCCAAGGCGCCTTCTTGAGGGGGAGGTGGCTGAGGCGCCCCTGGAGCTTCATCGCCCGAGCAGGGCAGGGCGCGGTGCAGCGAGAAGGACGGCGCGGGGGAGCCCCCTGCAGCGCGGACGAGCTCGGCGACACGGTCGAGCCACTCTTCGTAGACATCGTCGACAGGGTGGTAGCACAGGAGTTGGTTTGCCGCGATGAGCGCAGCTTGAGCCTCCATGGGCGCGCGGAGCGCGCAAGACGAAGAACCAGCCGGGGCGAGTGAAGGGTAGCGGTACGCCATCTCGCCACGGACGGATTTGGGACGATGCTTGTTGCTCGTTTCGCCGGGCCGATGGCGGCGTTCACGGCAGCGACGGGAACGGCGGGGCGGCCGCCGACGGGCCGCCTGGGCGACGCGGTAGCGAGCGGCTCGGCGCTGGCGCGGCCCGACGAAGCGTCGACATGGATGCGATGGGTGGCGAAGAACAGGCGGCGGAAGGCGACTTCGCGCACCCTCACCGGTGCGCCAAATGTCGGATTTCGGGTTCCAGCACCTCTAGGTTTGAACTCGGGGCGCGCGCGAGCTCACGCCCTACCTACCTACACCTCGTCGCAGCAGGATCTAGAACTACACGAAGAGCAACACAAGGGACACAAGGTTTATACTAGTTCGGGCCACCATTGTGGTGTAATACCCTACTCTAGTTTGTGGTGTGGTGGATTGCAGGGGCTGATGATGAACAAGACATGGAAGAACAGCCTCATGAGGGTGAGGTGTTCTTGTGGCTAGGCTCTCGATCGGATTGGATCAAGCTAAGATGAGGCGAGATGTCCGGATCTCTAAGATGCCTCTTCCTGTGGGTGGCTAGTCCTATTTATAGGCAGAGGCCCCGGCCTCTTCCCAAATATTGAGCAGGAAGGGCGCCAACAATTGGCCATTTTGAAGGGGAACATCTAGTACACTTATCCTGACTAAATTTGGTCCTTGCCTGTCAAAGGCTCTGGTGGTGACGCCGGCTTGGGCTCCACGCTGACTTCCTTCCTGCCGCTATGACGTCTTGGTCTTGTTGCACCAAACGGGTGCCTTTGCGTGATGCTCGTCGCGCGCTTGCCCTCTTTGCACCAAAGAGGAAATGAGGACATCAGGCTGGCTGGCGCCCTGGCGCCCTTGGTCGCCATGGTTGCGCCATGGGCACCTCGTGAGGTACCCCGCTTGATCTCTCCGCCTCATGAGCCAGCTTGACGAGGCCGTGCTCGAGGAAGCTTCGTCGCCCACCCCACGAGGCTTGTCCCTCGCGAGGTCTTGAGCTTGTGCCGATGAAGATGGGCCGTAATGGGCCACCCCTTGAGCCACGCTGCAGGCCGCAGGCAGGCAAGTCTGGGTACCCCCGTTCCCAGAACGCCGACAGGCTTCAGGCCAGAACATCCGTGGAGTCTTGTACTCATCAAGCATCGTTCGGGCCATCTCAATGAGAGTTCGGTTCTTGCTCTCGGCGATGCCATTCCGCTGAGGTGTATAAGGAGCATAGAACTCATGTGTGATGCCAAGTGTATCCAGATAGAGGTTGTGGCCAGTGTTCTTGAACTTAGTGTCATTGTCTCTTCTGATATGCTTGATCTTGACGCCATAGTTCGTCATGGCACGATTGGGAAAGCGTCTGAAGACATCCTGCACTTCAGTCTTGTAGAGGATTATATGTACCCAAGTATATCTAGAGTAATCATCAACAATTACGAAACCATAGAGGCAAGCAGTAGCATTGAGAGTAGAGTAGTGAGTAGGGCCGAATAGATCCATGTGAAGCAGCTCGAAGGTTTGAGATGTAGTCATGATTGACTTCGAGGAATGCTTGGCCCTAGTCATCTTTCCTGCTTCGCAGGCGCCACACAGATGGTCCTTCTTGAACTTGACGCCTTCGATGCCCACGACATGCTTCTTCTTCGCGAGAGTGAGCAAGTTCTTCATGCCAGCATGCCCTAGCCTTCGATGCGAGAGCCAGCATTCTGAAGCCTTTGCTAGAAGACATACGGCCATCTGCGGTCCATCTGAGAAATCTACAATATATAGATCGTCTTTTCGATACCCTTCAAAGACTAGAGACTTGTCAGATTCCATTAGTACAAGGCATCGATATTTTCCAAATAGCACAATCATGTTTAAGCCACAAAGCATTGAGACAGATATTAAGTTGAAACCAAGGGATTCAACAAGTATCACTTTATCCATGTGCTGCTCCCTTGAGATTGCAACTCTACCTAGACCCAATACCTTGCTCTTACCAGTGTCAGCAAATGTGATGTGACTCTTGTTAGATGGACGTAAGGTTGAGTCCATGAGAAGACTTTGCTCACCAGTCATATGATTAGTGCATCCGCTATCCATAATCCATTCTGAAGCACGAGGTGTCGTAGCCTACGGTGCAGTTAGGGGGATAGGCTTCACAAAGAGAAGTGCGAAGCATAAACATTTGACAAGCAAGTGGATTATGAAAGCTTAGATCCAAGTTAGGACTGATTGGATGTATGGCAAATGATTCAGGAACAAAATACATAGTGAGACCATTTGGGCATTTGATCTTGCGCCCTACAAGATGTTTTAGGTCCCCAGCAATAGCATCAGACGCCTTTGATTTCTGGCTGGAGACCTTTCCCTGCAAAAGAAAGTTAATTCTTCTTAACCACCCACATCTTCAGGGGTGGCTTAGAAGCAATGATTCTAAGTGCAACATCTGAGAACTTTGGCTTTGGAGCACTAGCAAATAGCCTTGCAGGAGAAGAACGATACTCATATGAATAAGCAGAAAAGTTCTTAGTTCCATGAACATAGCGGTTTGAAGACACACGCTCATATTCATAAGTCTGAGTATGGTTTCCCTGCAAAACATTGGCGTTAGGGTGACCTAGGTGAGTCCTCTGTCTGTATGAAGCCTTTGGGTCATATGAAGCCTTTGGTCTGGGATTTGTCTTCCTCCCAGGTGGTGTCATAATGACATTCACAGGAAGATTCTCAAGACAACTTTTTGCAACCCAGATCTTCTTCATAGGTGGCCCATTCCTGCAGTTAGTACCAATATACCTGGCAAACACTTCACCATTCTGATTCTTAAACAATTTATAGTTTGCATCAAAGGATTCATCAATGACAATTGGGTCAGCACAGGTGAAGCCATATAGGGTGGATGGATCCATCAAGGTCCCTTTGCAAAGAACCCATGTGGTTTTGGGTACCGCTCAAAGCCCAAAGAGGAGCCATCAACATTCATTTTCCTCTCAAACCCAACACCCTCTTTCCTAGGGTTTCGGTTCAGAATCTGCTTTTTGAGGACATCGCACAGTGTTTGATGCCCTTTGAGACTTTTGTACATCCCTGTTTCAAGCAATGTCTTCAACCTAGCATTTTCATCAGGAATAGTAGTGGTATCTTCCGAGAGGGTTAGTTACCACATCAGCAGTTGAAGATATTGCAACAAGAGCAAAGAGAACATTCAGAATGTAAGTAGCGTTATCACGCTCAAGGCATTTTAGACAAGGTGGTTCAAATCCTTCCTGAGCAGAACTGATCTGTTGAGCGAGAAGTGACTCATTCTCTTTTTGAAGATCTTCATGAGCCGCTCTCAATTTCTCAAGCTCTTGCTTCCTTTGAAGATACTCATAGGAGAGCTTTTCGTGAGTGGTTTTGAGCGTTTCATGATGACTTTCAAGTTCCTTGTACTTAGCATGAAGATTTTTAATGTCTTCAACTAAGGACTGAGAACGGGTCATTTCCGCGTCCAACAGGTCATCGCTTTTGTCTAACAGTTTTTGAGTGTGTTCCATAGCTTTCTGTAGTTCAGTTGCAATTTTAGCAAGTGTTTTGTAGCTGGGTTTGGATTCACAATCAGAGTCATCTTCACTTGATGTTTGAAAGTAAGCGTCGCGTGATTTTACCTTGGCACCACGTGCCATCAAGCAGTAGGTGGGAGGCGAGTCATCCTCGTCATTATCATCAGTGTTGGTGACGGAACCATTGTCTTCGGTGTTGAAGATGGACTTGGCGATGTAGGCAGAAGCTAGGGGCCGACTCAAGAACACCCGAGTCGACTCCCCTCGACTCCACCTCCGCCTCCTCCAAGCTGCACTCCTCTTCTGAATCCATCTCCTTGCCAACAAAAGCACGAGCCTTGCCAGATGAGCTCTTCTTGTGTGATGAAGATCTGGAAGAAGACTTGGAAGAAGCCTTTGAGGTTTTCTTCTTCTTCTTGTCATCAGAATCATATTCTTTGCTCTTCTTCTTCTTCTTCTTCTTCTTCTTCTTCTTCTTCTCATTGACCCAATGTGGACACTCACAGATGTAGTGACCAGGTTTCTTGCACTTGTGACAGGTTCTCTTCTTGTGATCATAGGAAAAAGCTTCATCATTTCTTGAGTTGGATCGTGAAGACTTTCTGAAGCCTTTCTTATTGGTGAATTTCTGGAACTTCTTCACAAGCATAGCAAGCTCCTTTCCAAGTTCTTCAGATCACCGTAACTGCAATGATTCTTCTTCGATGAGGAAGCAGCAGCCTTTGCCTTCAAAGCTCGGGTTCGCCATATTTGGGGCCATAGATATCTCGCTTCTCGATAGCTGGTACTCATGTGTTGAGCCTCTCAAGTATGTCGACGGATCGAGAGTCTTGAAATCAAAGCGTTCTTGTATCATCGGGGCTAAGGTGTCAAATGAGCTGTCAAGAGATCTCGGTAGTGTCTTCACTATCTCATGCTTCGTGATCTCAGTGGCGCCTAGTGCATGGAGCTCATTTGTGATATCAGTGAGGCGATCAAATGTGATCTGGACATTCTCATTGTCGTGTCTCTTGAAGTGGTTGAAGAGGTTGCGGAGAGTACTGATACGTTGATCTCGCTGGGTTGAGACGCCTTCATTGACCTTGGACAGCCAGTCCCAGACTAGCTTTGACGTTTCTAGAGCACTCACACGACCATACTGTCCTTTGGTAAGGTGACCACAGATGATGTTCTTCGCAGTAGAGTCCAGTTGAATGAACTTCTTAACATCAGCAGGGGTGACACCTTCACCAGTCTTGGGAACGCCTTTCTTGACGACATACCATAGATCGACATCAATGGCTTCAAGATGCATGCACATCCTATTCTTCCAGTAGGGATATTCAGTGCCTTCGAAGATGGGGCACGCAACTAGGTAGTAAAGATCAAGATGGAAGATAGTATGAAGCCAAACAGAACAAATAGTCACACGGTTAAATCAATCAGATAATACAAGCAGGCAATGACTTCACGAAGACAAATGTAAGTAAAGAGGAGTAAGAGATAGAACCAGTGGCTTCAGAGGGACATGGATTTGTTCGACTAGTTCCAGTTGCTGTGTCAACTGTATGTCTGGTTAGGGAGGCTGAGATTCAACTCAGAAGACCTCGTCTTCACCTTATTCCCCTTGAGCTAAGGACACACAGTCCTCACCCAATTACTCTGGTAAGTCTTCAAGGTAGACTTCTGAACCTTCACAGACTTCGTTCACCGGCAATCCACAATGACTCTTGGATGCTCAGAATGCGACGCCTAACCGGCTGGAGGATTCACAGTCCTCAAGTGTAACAAGTCTTCAGATCACGCGGACAGAAAGACTTCAGTGATGCCAAACACTCTTTGGGCTCTGGGTGGTTAGGGCTTTGTCCTCGCAAGGATTCTCTCTCAAAGGCTTCGGAGGTGGGTTGCTCTCAAATGACAAAAGCCGTGCACTAACTCTGAGCAGCCACAAATTTATGGTGTAGGGGGTGGGCTATTTATAGCCACTGGGCAACCCGACCGGATTTGTCCGAAATGACCCTGGGTCACTAAGGAACTGACACGTGTCGCAAAGGTCAGATTTCAAACACACGCGACAGCTTGACTTGGGCTACAAGTAAAGCTGACTTATCCGACTCAGGATAAGGTTTGCTCTCATTGTCTTCGCTCAAAGAGATAGGATTTTGTTTGAGCATCACTTCAGTCACTCTGACTTTGTTCACTTGGACCCCACTTAACAGTGTGGTGGTTCCTATGACTCAACAAAGAAGAAAAGGAAACAACAAAACAATTAAGTCTTCGCGCTCCATAGTCTTCACTCAATGTCTTCTCGTGTCATAGTCTTCAATGTGAATATCTTCACAGACCACCATTGTCTTCAATGTCTTCACACATTTTTAGGGGTCATCTCCGGTAGGTAAACCGAATCAAGGAGGGACTACTACCTGTGTTATCCTGCAACTCTCACAAACACATTAGTCCCTCAACCAGGTTTGTCGTCAATACTCCAAAACCAACTAGGGGTGGCACTAGATGCACTTACAAGGCTAAACCCGGCAGAGTTCATGAGCATCTACACCATCGCTGTTCAAGCTGCCGGGGGAAGACATGAGAAGGTATTTGCCAAGTACTTCCCTTTGGCACTAAAGTCCAAGGTGAGGTCTTGGCTAATGCACCTGCCAGAGAACTCCATTTCGTCATGGGCCAACCTGTGCCATGAGTTCATTGGCGCCTTCAGAGGCGGCCATTGTTGGTGTCAAAACCGGCGGATCTCGGGTAGGGGGTCCCGAACTGTGCGTCTAGGATCAATGGTAACAGGAGACGGAGGACACGATGTTTACCCAGGTTCGGGCCTTCTCTATGGAGGTAATACCCTACTTCCTACTTGATTCATCTTGATGAATATGAGTATTACAAGAGTTGATCTACCACGAGATCGTAATGGCTAAACACTAGAAGCCTAGCCTGTATGACTGTGGTAATGAATATCCTTTCTAGACTAACCCCTCTGGTTTATATAGACACCGGGGGGATCGAGGGTTTACATAGAGTCGGTTACATAAGAAGGAATCTACATAGTCGGTTGCCATGCTTGCCTTCCACGCCAAGTAGTGTCCAATCCGGACATGTGCGATCTTCGGTCTTCATGTCTTCACAGCCCATCAGTCCGCCAATGGATAATGGGCCGATGCCCGAGGACCCTTAGTCCAGACTCCTCAAGAGTCTCCCTAATCAGTCTTCAATAAAGAAGTGTTCGGCACACAAATTGTCTTCGGCATTGCAAGGCGGGTTCCTCCTGCGATGACCTCCAAGTAATGTATTCGCCCGTTGATCGATGTCGCTCCCCTCGGCTTCTGCGCGTCAAATAACTTCATCTTCCACGTGTCGAGCGAATGCATAAGGTCAGGGTATTTTTGCAAATAGCACCCCGCCCCTGCAAGGAAGAGCGCCTATTTAAAGAGATTGGATCCTAGATCCATTCGGCACCCCGCAGAGAAAAATCCCTTGAGACTGGTAGGAGAAACCATTGCAACATTGTTAGCGTTCCCAGCTCCTCCTCCCGTTCTGGCCTAGAGAAAGGCGGGTGGGAGAGATGCTCTATGCCCCACAACCAGTTGACGAAGCTGCAAACGTAAGGATTTCTTCCTCCTGCAGATCTAGTCCCTGTTCGAGCGGGGCTAGCTTCCTTCAATGGTGAGACTCAGTGGAGGGATTCCCTAATCCATCCGGGAGAGCGGGTGTGTTTCGTCCCTACTGCTAAGAGGCGTCGGATTTCCAATCCATCCGTTCTTCTGAGGGCTTCTGGAATATTATGGCCTCCAGCTGCACAACTTCACCCCTGCCTCTATTCTACACATCGCAGGTTATGTTGCCTTATGCGAACTAATTGTGGGCATTGAGGCCCATTTTGAGCTGTGGAGGAAGTTGTTCTGTCTTGTCCCGCGGAATCATGAGGGGTCAATATTTGAAGTGGGCGGAGCCGAAGTATGGCGCATCGCCAATACCGGATATCTATCCGGCACGCCCAGGAAAGCATCTGAAGAATGGCCTTCCGAATGGTTCTACATTGAGGACGTCGCGCTTCCCGACCCAGTTCGAAAGGGTCTTCCTGAATTTGCAAGTGTTCCGCTGAAGAAACACCACAGTTGGTGTCCCCGGAGTCTTGAAGAGGATGACAACGCAGAAGTTCGTCAGCTCATGAGCAAGATAAAGACGCTCGCTTAGTCCGAACTCACAATAGTCGAGGTAATGGTGACCTCCATAGTGCGAGGGGTTCAGCCGCTTCAATACAGAGGGCTGCCAATGTGGCACTATAATGGAGAGTATGACGCCTCCCGTTGTGGCCGGAAAGGTCCGGATACCCCCGCCGCCCTGGCCAAGATATTGGCCGAGCTGTTTAAAGGGGAGGAAGAGGAATTCCTTCGCATTAAGCGCAGATATGGGTATTCTATGTATGATCCCCCAGCTGGGTAAGCCTCAACCCCTCTGTTTCACTCATTCCACTTCCGGATTACTTTTGATAAATTTGACATCTGTTTGTTATGACAGCACCGGCGAAAGGTCACCGAAGGACTTCATAGTCCCGCCCCACAGCCGGAGAACCACAAGTGGGAGCTTGATCCTGGGTTTGAGGAGGATCCGGATATATTCGTGGTGCTCGCGGAGGGAGTGTTTTACCAGGCGAGCTATTATGGCACAGAAGTGGCCATCACCGACGACTACCCTGGCCTTCTTCCGGTTTCGCGCGTAAGTAATCAAGAGACACCTCCTCTAAAAGAGTGTTCTTATTCTATCTTACCCATCGTAGTGTCTTGTGCTCCAAAGAGGGGGCGTTTGACAATTCCGAGGAGATCGGCTCCCACACCGGGCCAGCCTTCGAAGAGGAAGGCTGGTGAAGACACAACCATGCTTTCATCAAAGAGGTACAAATCCATAAATATGTTTTTCAGCGGCCGCACCCGACTGTGACTTTGTGCGTTTGTCTAGTTCCTAGAAAAGGGTCCGCCGGACTATATCCGGGGGTCCGGCCAGCCGTACTCCCAACAACCGGGATTTAGACCCCGCCAGAGAAACGAGAGCCGGTACGGGAGCAACGCCGGACTATCCTTCAACCGAGGGTTCGGAAAATATGTCCGTTACCAACTTGGAGGTAGAGAGCGCCATGAACCATCGGCGCTGCAGGGCTGTTTTACGATACCCCGAGTTCTCGCAAGAGGCATTCAATGCCTTCAGCTCGGCTGACGCATACATCCGAGCTGCTCGAAACGGGCTTAGCAGAGCCACAAAGCAACATTTAACAGATGTGTAGGTAAGTTTACTGTGCCAAAAATATGATAACCATATGCCAGTAGCCCCCGAGACTTATAGTAGTTGGCACAACTGATTTGAGGATCGTTGTATAACCAGGCTCTTATGGAGAAGAACGTCATGTTAGCCCAAGAGCTAAAGAGGTGTCAGACGTAGCTAACTGCTGTCGCCCTCGAACTGGAGAAATCCAAGAAGGCGTCACCTGGTAATATTCCCCTCCATTGAGAAAATATGATTAAATGCCATTAATGCTAACAGTGTTGCCTATACCATGACATAATTGTCAGTGGAACTCAAGGAGGCGTTGGAAGTCGCGCAAGCGAATGAATAAGAAGCCAAAAGGCTACATGCTACGGGCGAACGTGTGTTGAAGTAGGTCATTGTTGAGAAAAACCAACTCCAGGATTGCAAGACCCAGCTGGGCGAAGAGTTGAAGGATGTGCGGGCCCAGCTAGCCGATTCCGTAAAGGAGAACAAGAAGCTGCCGGGCGG
Organism: Aegilops longissima; assembly: GCA_021605205.1. Lineage (NCBI taxonomy): Eukaryota > Viridiplantae > Streptophyta > Magnoliopsida > Poales > Poaceae > Aegilops > Aegilops longissima. The sequence goes on from CM038682.1 coordinate 403,716,420, forward strand.
CATATTCAGTATGTATCTGAACTATTTTTAAAGTAGTTCGGCGATAAATGGAACTGATGTAGTTATGATTGCAGGCGTATTGACGGGCCGTCCTGAAGAGGAGGTGTCCGGATCATCAAGTGATCTACTGCAAAGGCTGTCGCAAGTGCACGCGCATGCTCGGCTAGCCATGCGGAGTGTTGCCAAGGCCTTATGGCCATCCGCCTCCCCTCCAGGAAGTATGGAGGAGCTTGTAGAGCTGTTCAAGGGAGCACGGCGGCGTATCCGACTATGGAAGATATCGGCCTGTCGAGAGGGTGCACGAGAGGCCTGGGCCATGTTGAAAACGCGATATACCAGGCTAGATCCTAATCACATGGCCTGGGTTGGACCACTAGGGTCAAATGGGGACGAAATTCCCGTTAGTTTAGTATATGACCAAGTAGAGGTGGCCGCCAGATATTCCCAACAGGATTGTAAGTTGGACCGCCTGTTGGACGGTATAGAGGAGGAAGTGTTTGAGTCCAAGTGACTATGTACTTTCCTTACCATATGTAATTCTAGCTGAATTGTATAGCATTTGTCATGGCAGACCTTTTCGCTTCAACACCCGGACCCGAGAGTGCGGAGTGTTTCTGAATACCCTCGCGGCCGAATAGACCGGGGTATGTCTAGAAAACTAGGCGTAGGGGTCATAGTTGCTTGAACAGACAAGTTGTATTCTGCTAGTTATGTTATATTACATTGAGATCGTAAGAAACATCTTCCAGAGATAATAGTTCCGTTAAGGGTTCCTTTCCCTGGGTGTGCATGTAATAATGTACATGTCCGAATTGTGATGGAAAAAATCACAGTGTACGTAACTTCTGGGGGTTCACAATGGAGTAATTGCAAAAACGTCTTTAATTCACCAACCGAATATTCCCTTAAGAACGCTAGCTTTCGGCTTCACCTAGTCTGAGGTACACATCCGGATGACCCGACAGTAACAATCGCAGAGGTGCTCCCTTTATGCCCTAGATGAACTAACGGGAACGTAGGGCATAAGCACATGAGCCAGGTAACCCAGCTTGGCCAAAACTTAAGTCATATCGATGCATATAGTGGCGAAGAAAAGTTACATATGGAAGAACTCATATGTGAAGAGCTTGATGCTCGAGGAATAATAACAAAAAGCTTCTGTCCAAGAAGCCCCCAGGTATAATGGACATACATATTTTAAATATGTATGTGTTTGTGAGGTATAGCCGTACCAAAGATTTAAAGTGAGGACGAAAAAAAAATCAGAAAAGAAAGAAAAAATAATGGAAACTACAGGGGAGAAGGAGACGAACAAGGACTTCGGTGCTAGGCATAGAATCTTCGGAGTCTGGCCGCGTTCCAGGGGTTCGGCTCGAGGCGATTGTGTGATGCAACACGAAGACGGTACGCTCCTCCGATGAGAACTTCGTCAATTATGAAGGGACCCTCCCATTTGGGCTTGAGTTTGTCCTTTTACTTCTCCGGCAGGCACAGAACGAGTTCGCCAACGTTGTAAGTCTTGGCCTGTACTTCTCTGCTTTGATATCTTCGAGCCTGCTGTTGGTAAAATGCTGAACGGGCCTTTGCGACGTCGCGCTCCTCCTCCAGGGCATCAAGGCTGTCTTGCCGATCTAGCTCGGCTTCTCTCTATTCGTACATACGCACTCGAGGTGAGTCATGAATAACATCGTAGGGCAAAACAGCCTCTGCGCCATACACCATGAAGAAAGGTGTGTATCCGGTAGTACGGTTGGGCGTGGTCCGCAGCCCCCAGAGTACGGAGTCGAGATCCTCAACCCAGTGCTTGTCTGATTCTTTCAAAGACCGCACTAGTTTGGGCTTGATGCCTCTCATAATAAGACCATTGGCTTGTTCAACCTGACCGTTGGTTTGCGGGTGGTAGACGGAGGCGTAATCGAGTTTAATGCCGAGATTAGTACACCAGGTTTTTACCTCGTCGGCCATGAAATTAGAGCCGTTGTCGGTGATGATGCTGCGTGGGACACCATAACGATGCACAATACCAGATATGAATTCTATCACCGGGCCGGACTCAGCTGTTTTGACTGGTTTAGCATCTATCCACTTAGTGAATTTGTTCACCATGACCAGCAAATATTTTTTTCTTATGGCTTCCCCCTTTAAGAGGTCCGACCATATCCAGTCCCCAGACCTCGAAAGGCTAAGTAATTGGGATAGTTTGCAAAGCAGTTGGGGGCATGTGGCTTTGGTTGGCGAAGAGTTGGCATCCAACGCAGCGTTGGACGAGGTCCTGCGCGTCTGCTCGGGTTGTCGGCCAATAAAACCCAGTGTGGAAGGCCTTGCTAACAAGGGCCCGAGCTGCGGCATGGTGTCCGCCGAGACCAGCGTGAAAATTTCTGCTAAAAGCTGCTGCCCCTCTTCCTCGGAGATACATCTTTGAAGTACTCTGGTACTTTTCTTGTAGAGCTCTCCGTCGTGAACCTTGTAGGCCTTCGAACGCCGGACAATGCGGCGAGCCTCATTCTGGTCTTCGGGAAGCTCCTTCCTATTAATGTAGGCGAAGAAGGGTTCGGTCCATGGGGCAATGACTGCCATAATGAGATGGCCGACGGTGTTATTTCGGTGGCTGAGCCCCCGGTACTGTCTGTATGTTCGGGATTTGAGGTTGTGTTCGGATCTGGACTGTTGTTGCCGCCCTCCCCTTGCCATACCACGGATGGCTTAAAAGGCCTTTCCAGGAAAATGTTGGGTGGGACAGGCTCGCTCTTGGCGCTGATGCGAGCAAGGACGTCCGCTGCTTGATTGCTTCCCTGGGCGACATGATGAAATTCGAGCCCTTCGAACCGAGCCGATATTTTTAAGACAGCATTACGATAAGCTGCCATCTTTGGATCCTTGGCGTCAAAGTCTCCATTTATTTGAGATATTGCGAGGTTTGAATCCCCGCGTACCTCTAGGCGTTGTATGCCCATGGGTACGGCCATCCAAAGACCATGCAATAGGGCCTCGTATTCAGCTGCGGTGTTAGAGTCTGTGTATAATACATGGAGTACATACTGGACGACGTCTCCAGTGGGGGATGTTAATACGACTCCCGCTCCCAGCCCTGCCAACATTTTAGAGCCGTCAAAATACATAACCCAATTGGAATATGCGCCGCATGCTTTAATGAGTTCGGCCTCTGTCCATTTGGCGATGAAGTCGGCCAGGACTTGGGATTTGATGGCTCGTCGTGGCTTGTATGTTATGTCGAATGGAAGTAGCTCTATGGCCCATTTGGCGATCCATCCTGTGGCATCGCGGTTGTTTATTATGTCATTGAGTGGGACCTCAGAAGCCACCGTGATGGAACACTCTTGGAAGTAGTGTCGTAGCTTGCGGGATGCCATGAAGAACGCGTATGCTATCTTTTGGTTGTGGGGGTACCGGGATTTGCACGGTGTGAGGACAGTTGATACGTAGTATACTGGTTTTTGGAGTGGAAATTTGTGTCCGTCCTGTTCTCGTTCGATGACGAGCACGACGCTCACCACCTGATGTGTTGCCGATTTGTATTACAACATGGGCTCGCCGGTGTTTGGTGCGGCTAGGACTGGGTTGCTCGCTAGGAGGGCCTTTATTTCCTCCAGTCTGGCAGTCGCCGCGTCTATCCATTCGAAGTTATCAATGCGCCGTAAGAGGCGATAGAGTGGTAGTGCCTTTTCTCCTAATCTGGAGATAAAGCGGCTTAGTGCTGCCACGCATCCCGCTAGTTTTTGGACCTGTTTGAGGTCTGTTGGTGTAGCCAACTGTGATAGAGCTCGGATTTTAGCCGGATTTGCTTTCATTCCTCTATTGGAAACGATGAAGCCCAGTAGTTTTCCAGCGGGGACGCCGAAGACACACTTTTCCGGGTTGAGCTTAATGTCATATGCCCGGAGGTTGTCGAACGTAAGACGTAAGTCGTCTATTAGTGTTTCGACATGCCTAGTTTTGATGACGACGCCATCGACGTAAGCTTCTACCGTTTTGCCGATCTGTTTCTCCAGGCATGTTTGAATCATGCGTTGGTATGTGGCGCCGACGTTCTTGAGCCCGAAGGGCATGGTGTTGAAGAAAAATGGCCCATATGGGGTGATAAATGCTGTTGCGGCTTGGTCAGACTCCTTCATTTTGACTTGATGGTATCCGGAATATCCACCGAGGAAACACAGTCCGTCGTGTCCTGCGGTGGCGTTAATGATTTGATCAATGCAGGGGAGGGGAAGGGATCCTTAGGGAAGGCCTGGTTGAGGTCTTTGAAATCGACACACAGGCGCCAGGATTTGTCCTTCTTTGGTACCATCACCAGGTTTGCCAGCTAGTCCAGATGTTTGATTTCTCTAATGAATCCGGCCTCGATGAGTTTGTCCAGCTCCTCCCCCATGGCTTGTCGCTTGGGTTTGGAAAAGCGCCGCAGTGTTTGCTTAACCGGTTTAAATCCCTTTAATATATCGAGGCTGTGTTCGGCCATCTCGCGTGGGATCCCTGGCATGTCTGAAGGGTGCATGGCGAACATGTCCCAGTTTTCGTGTAGGAATTCTCGTAGTGCGGTGTCAACTGTTGGGTTCAGTTGAGCTCTGATAGATGATGTCTTCATGGGATCCGTTGGGCGGACCTGGAATTTGACTATTTCTTCTGCTGGTTTGAAGGAGGTGGATTTCGGGCGTTTGTCGAGAATCACGTCGTCCCTGTCCACCATTACTGGAATCAACTACTTTGCCATCTGCCAGATCTTTGCCGTCCGCTAGCGGACGACAAAAAAGCTCTTTGCCATCAGCTACCGAAAAGCGGACGGCAAAGAAACGGCTGACGGCAAAGAAGGTCTTTGTCATCCGCCATTTCTTTGCCGTCAGCTGGCTGACAGCAAAGAATATTTGCCGTCCGCTGGCTGACGGCAAAGAGGGAGGTGGCACCCGCTAACCGAAAAACTTAACATCCCCCCTCTTTTCCGTCTGCAGCAGACGACAAAGATAAACCAAAATCGGACGGCAAAGACGCCGCGGACGGCAAAGGCTAACCTTCGGCCGAGCCCCCCCTGCCCGTTTCTCTCTCTGTTTCTCCCTCTCTCCTCCCTGACGCCCACCCACCGCGCCACACCCGCCGCCCGGCGACCACCGCCACCGCCCGCCCTCGCCACCCGGCGCCGCCCCCGCCACCGCCTCCCCACCCGCCGACGCCCTACCATCCTGCCGCCCGGTGCCCAGCGCCCGCCGCCGGTGCAACACCCGCCACCGCCCGCCTCACCCTCACGCCAAGACCGCCTCGCCACCGCCTCGCCCGACCGTCCCACTGCCTCGAGCCCCACCGCCACCACCGCCCACCACCCAGGCGGTGTCGCCTGCCCAGTGAGTATTTTTTTCTTCTGTTTTTCCTATTTTTCTGTTGTTTAATTGTTAGTGTTAGATTTAGTGCTAGATGTGTGTTAGTGGTAGTGTTAGATTTCGTGCTAGATATGTGTTAGTGTTAGTGTTAGATTTAGTGCTACATATGTGTTAGTGTTAGATTTAGTGCATGGGTTTTAGATGAAAAAGATGAAAAAGAAGAAGAAGAAAAGAAGTAGAAGAAAAAGAATATGTAGAAGAAAAGAAGAAGAGGAAGAAAAGAAGTAGAAGAAGTACAAGAAGAAGAAAAGAAAAGAAGTATAAGAAGTAGAAAAAGATGAAAAAGAAGAAGAAGAAAAGAATAAGAAGAAGTAGAAGAAGAAGAAAAGAAGAAAAGAAACGAAGTAAAAGAAGTAGAAAAGATGAAAAAGAAGAAGAAGAAAAGAAGTAGAAGAAGTAGAAGAAGAAGAAAAGAAGAAAAGAAAAGAAGTAGAAAAAGATGAAAAAGAAGAAGAAGAAGTAGAAGAAGAAGAAAAGAAGAAAAGAAAGGAAGTAGAAAAAGATGAAAAAAGAAGAAGAAGAAAATAAGTAGAAGAAGTAGAAGAAGAAGAAAAGAAAAGAAGTATAAGAAGTAGAAAAAGATGAAAAAGAAGAAGAAGAAAAGAAGAAGAAGTAGTAGAAGAAGAAGAAAAGAAGAAAAGAAAAGAAGTAAAAAGAAGTATAAAAAGATGAAAAAAGAAGAAGAAAAGAAGTAGAAGAAGTAGAAGAAGAAGAAAAGAAGAAAAGAAAAGAAGTAGAAAAATATGAAAAAGAAGAAGAAGAAAAGAAGTAGAAGAAGAAGAAAAGAAGAAAATAAGAAAAGAAAAGAAGTAGAAAAAGATGAAAAAAGAAGAAGAAGAAGAAAGAAGTAGAAGAAGTAGAAGAAGAAGAAAAGACGAAAATAAAAGAAGTAGAAAAAGATGAAAAAGAAGAAGAAGAAAAGAAGTATAAGAAGTAGAAGAAGAAGAAAAGAAGAAAAGAAAAGAAGTAGAAAAAGATGAAAAAAGAAGAAGAAAAGAAGTAGAAGAAGTAGAAGAAGAAGAAAAGAATAAAATAAAAGAAGTAGAAAAAGATGAAAAAAGAAGAAGAAGAAAAGAAGTAGAAGAAGTAGAAGAAGAAGAAAAGAAGAAAAGAAAAGAAGTAGAAAAAATATGAAAAAAGAAGAAGAAGAAAAGAAGTAGAAGAAGAAGAAAAGAAGAAAAGAAAAGAAGTAGAAAAAAGATGGAAACGATGAAAAAAGAAGAAGAAGAAAAGAAGTAGAAGAAGTAGAAGAAGAAGAAAAGAAGAAAAGAAAAGAAGTAGAAAAAAAACACCCCGACACCCTGACCCCCTGACCCAGACACCCCGACACGACACCCCCACCCCGACACGACACCCCCACCCCCTGACCGCCTGACCCTGACACCCCGACCCCGACACCACACCCCGACACCACACCCCGACACCCCGACCCCGACACCAGACCCCGACCCCCTAACCCCGTGAGCCCGTCATTGATTATAGTGCTGATGATGATTATGCATTTATTGATGATACTAATCGAGATTATTATTGTACTTGATGATGATGATTATGCATTTATACGTAGTGTCAGGTATTCAATTTTTTTATGATGTACTTGACGATGATACACTTAAGTGATATACATATTATTATTCATGTCGGTATTTTTTTGCCGTTGTACTAATTTCGTTTACTCTTTGTCACGGAAGGTGTTGAAAGATGGTGGGCGCTGGTCGGGAGCGCTCCAAGGACCCTTCTTCGTCGGCGCGTGCGACGAAGTCTTCCATTCCACACGCACCTCTCCGCCGAGCGTTGTTGGACAGTATGGCGACACCACCGGGCCCTTCTTCGTCGACCGCGGTGCCGAGCAGGGGACGAGGTAAGAAGAAGCAGAGAGGAGCTGGAGCACGTGGTCGCGGGAGAGGAGGTAGGATGACTGCGAGGGCGCCTTCCTCGCCGCCACCCCCAGCTGTTTCACCCGAGCACGTGACTGCTAGGGTGGACTCGTCCGAGGAGGAGGCTACACGGACTCTGGTCCACGAGCCTCCGGTCCACAGGCCTTCGGGCCACGAGAGTTCGGCCCACGAGACCCCGGAGGAACACGCGTCTAGATGGGATACCTGGCCGGATCAGCCTGAGGGGCCGAGTGGCCATGCTGATGATGGCGGGGAGCCGACTGATATTGACGAGGAAGGGGGCACTGTCTACCAGCGTGGTGCTACACGGCTCCCGGATGTGCCGGCGATCCGCGAGCAGAGGTGGTTGATTTTCCCTGATGGGGAGAGGTAAGTGCATTTAATCTTTTTGTACCCTTCCGCATTCACGTTTCTTCAAGTATCTAATGCGTTGGCCTTGTCATGCTGCAGGGGTTGGGACCACCATCATAGTGTCCTCCGGCCCATCTCCATCCTTGGAGTTCTTTGTCGGCAAAACTTATCGGGGGTTTGTTATGTTGCCTGGTGAGGGTCGGCTTACAGAGCTTGGATTGAGTTGGGAGCACTACTTGGCTACCTCGGCCCCGCCGGGTGAGATTATCGACGGTGTCTTGTGCAAGACGAGGGCAGACGTGGTGATTAGAAAGTTTTGGGTAATTTATCCTTTACACAATTAAAAATCTTCAACTAGCTAGTTATTAATTGTACTAATCAATATTGTCTCATTTTATTGCAGACATTCTACAGGTGTGAGGAGGGATACGAGGAGGAGGCGCAAATGTTATCGATAACGTCTGCAAGCGCCTACTACAGAACTTACGGCACAAGGCTCAGGTGTAGGCCGTTCGAGACTACTACGCCGCGCGTGGTATCAAGAAGACCAAGCCGGCATGCCGCGAGAAGTTCTTGAGTAAGGATGAGTACATGAAGGTAATTCTTAAGGCCTTGTACTTTACTTCCTTCATTTAGTAATTCATAGCCGTATCGCTCAAGTTTCTATTTCCTAACTTAGGCCTCTCCGAGATGGTGTGCGGATCGGATGGATTGTTGGGAGGTGTTGGTCAATGAGTGGTGCTCAAAATAATGGCGAGCCCTCCACAACGAGGCCAAGGACAAACGTGCCCAAATGGAAGGTGTGCCACACCATCAAGGCATCTCCAACTTATATCAGTACAGGCGGAACTGGGTATGTGGTTTGCTTCATGATTCATGCAATTCGTTCGTCATGCTAGCTTTCAGCCCTTTAATTACTAATTTACTTTGTTTCTCTCTTTCAGACACGCTACAATAAGGCGGATAAGGTGCCAGAGGTGTACGACTTGTATGCCATGGCCCACACTGGCTCTTACAAGAAAGTCAAGGCATTCTCCGCGTCTGACCTCGATGATCCAAAAAACCTCACCAACATCTCCTCCCACGACAAGCTCGTGAAATATAGAGATGAGGGGAAGGCGAGGAAAGGGGAGGACTTTAACCCGAGCCAGGGTCCCATTGATACCGAGCTGCTGATGATATCTGGTGGCGGGAGGTCCCATGGATCCATAGCCATGGGAGATGGACTTATCCGTTGTCCTAGCACTCTCCCAGAGATCAAGGCGTGCCAGTCGAGCTCCGCTCCTGAGATAAGGCCTCGTGAACGGCCAGTCCAACTCGCCTTCAAGGTTAGTTATACATACTCAGCTATCTTTCTCCATTACATTGTGTGCGCTTCCATCAATGATTACAAATGGTAACGAGGTGGTGTTGCAGGCTACTATACAAAGTGAGAGAGATAGAACGGAGAAACTTTCAAGGAGGCGGGAGAGGCAGCGGGAGTTGGAGGAGAGGACGACAAAGATGTTGGAGGAGGAGAGGGCACAGAATGACATGCAGGCAAGGGCCATGTACGAGCTCCTTGTGGTAAGTTTTTTCTACACATTATCCAAAACATTCATGTAGTATTTGTCTCATTACTAACTAGTATGATTGAGTCGTCATAACCAAATGTGCAGCCTGTGTGCGAGAAGTCCGGTCAGACCACTCCGCCGATGCCAGTGATTGCTCCTGGGACGACGGTGAGTTTAATTTGAATGGACATTACTTGCTAGTCTTAACATTTGAGGGTCATCATGCTAAAGAGACATTGGAAATGATCTTTGGTGCAGCGTAACTCAAGACAAGCATCGCACGATCCTTCTCTAGCTATCGGCACGAGCCACCCCGCTACAACAGCTCCATGATCACGGTAAGTGTCTCTAGTGTTTTGCTTAACAAATGCATACCTAGACTTAGCTTTATTTCCTCCAATATGCTTACCATAATGACTTAGAGTTAGCTTCTTTTCCTCCAAAATGACTTAATAAGCTTACTAACCTCCAAAACCATCCATCTTACCTAGGTTAGCTCTAAAATGATGCATTTTACCCAAGTTGGCTCTAAAATGACCCATTTTACCTGGATTAGCTCATAAACGATCCATTTCACCTAGGTTAGCTCCAAAATGACCCATCTTACCTAGGTTAGCTCCAAAATGACCCATTTTACCTAGATTAGCTCATAAACGATCCATTTCACCTAAATTAGCTCTTAAATGATCCATTTCACCTTAGTTAGCTAAAAAACGATCCATTTCACCTTAGTTAGCTAAAAAATGATCCATTTCACCTTACTTAGCTCATAAATGACCCATTTCAACTAAGTTAGCTCATATATGATCCATTTCACCTAAGTTAGCTCAAAAACGATCCATTTCAACTTAGTTAGCTCATATATGATCCATTTCACCTAAGTTAGCTCATAAATGACATATACTTCTTGTTCTAGTCTTCTTCTTCTAGTCACCTATTTCTAACTTTCTTATTTGCCATTTTGCAGATTTCATTCACTTCACGAAAGCTAGCTTGCTACGATGGAGTGCTTGTTTTTTCTTTGATGAAACTTTGCATTGTATCTAGCTTTCTATGATGGAACTTGCTATCTTGATCAAACTTTGCATTGTAATATGTATATGGATGGAACAATGTGTATGGATGGAACTTGCTTATGTATGAATGGATGAAACTTAATTATGTGCTGGATATATATGTGATATGTTTGCTGTTAAATAGCCCTGTGAAATATATCTATATATGTCATATATATTTGCTGTGAAAATTGTTGGATTCAGAAAAAAAAGAGCCAATATACAGGCTCTTTGCCGTCTGCCACCTACGACAACGGCCTCTTTGTCGTCCGTCGCGGACGGCAAACAGGACACGTGGCAGCCAACTGTGCTTCCTGGGAGCTGACCCATTTGGCCAGTTTGCCTACAGTGGCAGACGGCAAAGAGTGGTGACGTCTAGCTGACATCATACGGCGGACGGCAAAGGGCTTCCGTTAGCCACCTAATGGACTAACAGAGAAATTTTTGCCGTCTGCTTTCTTTGCCGTCTGCTGCTGATGGCAAAGGACCCTTTGCTGTTAGCCGCCTAAAGCAGACGGAAAAGTAGCTGTTTGTCGGATCTTACTTTGCCGTCCATGTTTTCCGTCCGCGGCGGACGGCAAAGACCTTTGTCGTCCGCCATTCATGCCTTTGCCGTCCGCCGTGGCAGACGGCAAAGTAGCCGATTCCTGTAGTGCATAGTGGAGCGTAGTGCGGTTAACTCTTCGGCCGCGAGGGCTTCGGATAGCGCCTCCAGGGCCAGGAATGCGGTTTTCTTTTCAGCGCGGAGTGCTATGTTCGGATCACTGACGAGAGTGATTATACCGTTTTGTCCGGGCATTTTGAGCTTCATATACCTGTAATGGGGTATGTCCTGGAAGCGTGTAAAAGTATCCCACCCCAACAGGGCGTGATATCCGCTGCTGAAAGGGGCCACTTGGAAAGTTATTTCTTTGGACCGACATTTCGGCGTGTCAATACTACGTCAAGTGTGATTTTGCAACAAGACCACGCCCCGATCGGGAATAATTCCTCGAAGGTTGTGTTACTTTGCTTGATGCGGCCTCCGTCTATTTTCGCTTTATGGAGTATAAATGAGGTTTAGTTGCTGCCGCCGTCCATGAGGACCTTGGTGAGTCGAAACCCGCCCACGATGGGATCGAGGACTAACGCGGCGCTGGCGCCAGAATGTTTCAGATTTGGTTCGTCACCGGCATTGAATGTTATAGCCGTGTCGTTCCAGGGGTTTAGTGCAGAAATTTGGCAGACTTCGGCGAGCTCGCGAAGTGCCCTTTTGCGCTTGTTGTTTGAAGCGAATGTCTCAAAGACCGTCAATACTCTTGAGTCGTTGTCTTCTGGGGGATTCTATTCTGGGGCGTCCTTGATAAGGATGTTCTCTCCTCTCTTGGCTACCTGTCGTAGTATCCAACATGCTCTAAGGTTGTGGGTTGCCACGGTATCTGGTGTTGTATGTATTTTGCATGGGCCATCGAGCCACCCCTCCAGAACAGTGCCGTGCCGCATAGCGGTTTTGTGTTTCTTGACTGTTGGACTGGGCGTGCTACGAGGGTGCGCCCTTTTCGCCTGTAGGGGGAGTTGAGTTGGGACTGACAGTTCCCAGCGAGCTGCCTGAGTTTTCCAGGCGCTCTCCATTGCGCTGTATTTTTGTACGATGGTTGTTAAGTCAGCGAATTTCAGTATGCGGCGGCGATTGATGGTGTTGAGGATTCCTTCGTCCGCGCAATTGTTGCAGAACGCTGATATTGCGTCCTCGTCACGGCAATCTTTTACCTTGTCCTTGACAAGGAGGAATCTGGCCCAGAAGTGGTGGACCATTTCTTGAGACTATTGTTTTATGCTCATGAGAGCGTCTATGTCCGGGTGGGTGGGTGGAATTAAATCCGAACCCCGACCTGACCGATTATCCGGAGTCTGACGTCCTTCTGGGCTTGACAGTCCGGGTTCCGGAATATCTTTTGATTGTTTAGGACCGTCATCAGATTCTTTGTTCGGAGAGCTAGTCGTATCCTTTCGCGGGTGAGTATCCGGCTCTTCCTGATCGGCGATCTGAACATGGTCCGTCTTTGATATAGAAGAATACTCGCCGTCCTACTCCTTGACTACCGCAATCTGGTGGGTGACCGGTGGGGTTTTGATTTCTCCTTGATCGATTTTAGGCCCGATCCGATCGTAATCTGTGGTGATTCCCAAAGCGGCGGACCGCTCTAGGAGTTCGTTCAAGGATGAAAACTATGCCGGATCCATCTTCTTGGAGCACTCGGAGTTGATGCGAAGGGGGTTTTCCATGGCCCGAGTGGTCATCGTCGGCTCAACGGCCGAACGAGTGATCATAGTAAAGCCGCCCAGCCGGAGGGTTTGGCCTGGGGCCAGAGCTCCCCCGGCGGCGATGTTGTCTTTAAGGACAAGGCGAGACATCGAGCCTTTCATCGACGGCACAGTGGAACTCTCAATGAAAGCACCAATGTCGGTGTCAAAACCGGCGGATATCGGGTAGGGGGTCCCGAACTATCCGTCTAGGATCGATGGTAACACGAGACGGGGGACACGATGTTTACCCAGGTTCGGGCCCTCTCTATGGAGGTAATACCCTACTTCCTTCTCGATTGATCTTGATGAATATGAGTATTACAAGAGTTGATCTACCACGAGATCGTAATGGCTAAACCCTAGAAGCCTAGCATGTATGACTATGGTAATGAATCCTTTCCGGACTAGCCCCTCTGGTTTATATAGACATCGGGGGGATCTAGGGTTTACATAGATTCGGTTTCATAAGAAGTAATCTACATAGTCGGTTGTCAAGATTGCCTTCCACGCCAAGTAGAGTCCAATCCGGACACGGGTACAATCTTTGGTCTTCATGTCTTCACAGCCCATCAGTCCGGCCCATGGATAACAGGCAGGACGCCCGAGGATCCCTTAGTCCAGGACTCCCTCAGCCATCAAGAACCAGGGTGACCGAGTGACTTGCAGCTTCTCTAGAAAAAAGAAGGAGAAACTCTTAGGAAGTATTTGCAGAGATTCAGCAGAGTGCACAGGAATATTCTGAATATCCATCCAGCAGCTGTGATAGCCGCCTTCCAATCCAATGTGCACAACCGCGGGATTCGTTTGAAGATGAACGTGCGGTTTCCCAAGACTGTGAAGGAGCTTTACACCTTGGTGGACAAGTGTGCTCGGATGGAGGAGGGAAGGAACCTCCCAAGAGAGGAGGATTGCATCAACGTTGACTCAAAGGATGACGATGAATCCACCAGTGAGAAGAAGAGCAAGACGCACAACAAGAGGCGGAAGGATAAGGCAGTAATGATAGTCGAAGGACCGGGCACACCTAGTACCGATAAGAAGGCTAAAGATGAAGCCCCCAGAGAAGAAGATGCCATGTGCGCTAACTACCGAGAAGCTGCGGCTGCCGAGAAGGCCGGTAAAGGTGATGGACCTACTTCAAGATTCATCGTACCAAGGTCCATGATCTTCAAGAGTGTCATTAGGTTGAGCGGCTTATCAAGAAGCATAGAGCAGAATATGAGAAGCAAGATAGGGAAAAAGGTTAGAATACCGCTGGTGGGAAGGGCCGAGGTGGTGAAGCAAATCGCCCGGCAAACCCTTCCGGAACCAAGGAAAACCCGCCAGGGGTCGGGAGAAGGAAGCTTGCAATGATGAGAGTGATGTTGGGGATGAAGAGGAAACCAGTGACCAGGAGTTCCAGAAGGCCACTGACGCCCTATGCCTTGACGGGGGTGCGTCCCTACACTCCTCTCACCACCAACTCAAACGGTGGGCACGCGGGGTCAATGCCGTGGAGCCAGCGGGCAGAGGCTCGGAAGCCACTCAAATGGTCACGCACACCCATCATCTTTGACGAAGAGGACCATCCTGACCGTCCCACTTCAGTAGGATGTTTGCCATTGTTAGTCTCTCCCACAATTCGCAACCTCAATGTCACGAAGATGTTGGTTGACGGTGGGGCCGGGTTGAATCTAATTTCCCCAAAAGTCATCAGCAAACTTCAGATAGCGAAGGAAGAGCTAAAGGTCACCGGCGCGTTTCAGGGAGTTAATCCCAGTAGGAGTCATCCTAAGGGAAAGATCATGTTGCCAGTGACATTTGGGGGAGAACTGAACTATCAGACTAAGAAGATTGTGTTTGATGTGGTTGACCTCCCCCTGCCGTAAAACGGGATCCTTGGACGCCCAACCCTAGCTAAGTTCATGGCGGCATCCCACTATGCCTATAACACCTTGAAGATGCCTGGGCCAGTAGGAGTCATTTCCATCCCATCGGATGAGAAGGACGCAATCATTTGCATGGATAAGATGTACAGGGATGCGTTCATGGCAGATGTGGGCGTCCTGGGAATGGGGGTGCCCACACATGCCTGCCTGCGGCCCATGGCGTGGCTCCATCGACGGCCCGGTACGACCCAGCTTCAGCAAGCAACAACTCAAGACCCTCGCGAGGCGGACAACATCAAGACCTCCCTGGGGGCAGCCTCACTAGGCTGGCTCCTGAGGAGCGGAAATATCAATGTAAGGCGCACCTCGCGAAGTTCACATGACGTGAGCCATGACTACCAAGGCCAGGCGGGCACCAGCAGGCGCAGTGTACCAGTTTCCTCTTTGGTGCTAAGGATGCAAGTGCAGGCGTGGAGTCCCGAGGAATCAAGCAAAGGTTTCCTTTTCGGTGCAACAAGACCAAGACCACCAGGACGGCAGGACGGGGGTCATCACGGATCCCACTACAGCGTCACCACCAGAGCCTTTGGCAGGCAAAGACTACTTTTGTCAGGATAGCTTGTACTAGTTGTCTCCCTTCAAATTTGGCCATTGTGGGATCCCTTCCCGCCTACATTTGGGAAGAGGACCAAGGCCACTATAAATAGGACCAAGCCACTACCGTAGCGGGGAGGATCGTTCAGATCATCCTTACACCCACCAGCTCATCAATCCCAAGAACACCTCACCTCCTGAGGCTGTTCCACCACTGTACTAGTTCATCCTCAGCCCCTCGAGGCAATCCACCACCAAGCTGGAGTAGGGTATTACACCGCAAGGTGGCCCGAACTAGGATAATCCCCCATGTCTATTGTTCTTTGGGTTCGTCGAGCTAGGCTGTGGGATCGTTTAGTGGGCAGACTGGGAATATAGTGTTCTTCGTGCGCACAACAGAGTTCAAACCTCTCAAGGGTCTGCGGAACCCCGAATCCGACATTTGGCACGCCAGGTAGGGGTGCACCGAAGCCTCTTTTCCATCGATCGACGCCCCTCTACTCCACCACTTCCATGGCTAATTCTCATCGAGCCTGTGCTGAGCGCCGAGCCGCTCTCGCCGCTCGCGTCAGCCAGACGACGCCCGTCGACGGTCCTCCTCGTCATTCTTTGTCACCCGCCGCCAACACCGCCACCAGCCCGGTGGGAAACGAGCAGCAAGCTTCGTTGCTCCACCCCTCAGTGCGGAGGGACGGACGCACCGCCACTCTTTCGCTGCCTCCAGTCGGCTCGTCATCCCACGCTCGCCGCGGGCCTGTGGGCGCGCATGATGCGCTACTGATGGCGCGGTAGCTACTGCACTACCGCCCCATCGACGACCTCTACGAGGACTGGCTGGACCGCATTGTCGAGCTCGTCCGCGCCGCCGGGGGCTCTCCTGCACCATCCCTCTTGCTACCTCGCCCGCCTCCCGCTGCGGGTGATGTAGCCCATGGATCGCCTCCACCACCTCCCGTCACGACGTCGTCCTCGGGCCGAGACGCGCAGCCCCGCGGTGCGACCCACCGCGCAGTGCGCCCATGCGCGAAGAAGAGAGTTGCCAGGAGGTCCAGCGGCCGCGAGAGGATGCTCCTGCGCTCCCTGCCCCTCCATGTCAAGACCGCGCACCGCCTGCAGCGGCGGTGCATGGGTACTGAGGGAGTCCTGGATTAGGGTGTGTCCGGATGGCCGGACTATAACCTTTGGCCAGACTCCTGGACTATGAAGGTACAAGATTGAAGACTTCGTCCCGTGTCCGGATGGGACTTTCCTTGGTGTGGAAGGCAAGCTTGGCTATACGGATATGAGGATCTCCTCCCATTGTAACCGACTCTGTGTATCCCTAGCCCTCTCCGGTGTCTATATAAACCGGAGGGTTTTAGTTCGTAGGACGAACAACAATCATACCATAGGCTAGCTTCTAGGGTTTAGCCTCTCTGATCTCGTGGTAGATCTACTCTTGTACTACCCATATCATCAATATTATTCAAGCAGGAGTAGGGTTTTACCTCCATCGAAAGGACCCTAACCTGGGTAAAAACATCGTGTCCATTGTCTCCTGTTACCATCCGCCTAGATGCACAGTTCGGGACCCCCTACCCGAGATCCGCCGGTTTTGACACCGACATTGGTGCTTTCATTGAGAGTTCCTCTGTGTCGTCATCTTTAGGCCCGATGTCTCCTCCGATAATCAACAACGATGCGGTCCAGGGTGAGACTTTTCTCCGCAGACAGATCTTCGTATTCATCGGCTTTGCACTGCGGGCCAATTCGCTTGGCCATTTGTAGCAGATCGAAAGCTACGCCCCTGGCCATCAGGTCAGATTTGGAAGTTTGAACTACACGGATGACATCCGCGGAGACTTGATCTTCGACGGGTTCGAGCCACAGCCGAGCGCGCCGCACTGTTACGATGGGCATGATCTAGCTCGCCGCCAACAAGGTGCCTCGAGGTCCGCACCCGTGTCCGCTCCAACCCTTAGCTCGGAGCCGACTGCGCCAATCGAGGACGGGTGGCTGGACACCGCCTCGGGGGCTGCAATCTCTACGGCGATCGAGCCGAACACCAGCTTTGTCCTCTGCAAAGCTCGCGACTCCAAGGTGCCGGACTCCCCTCCGGACTTCGAACGCTCCGCGCCCCTGCCGATCAATCTGATTGGGCGCCGATCATGGAGTTCGCCGCTGCGGACATCTTTCAGCACTCGCCCTTCGGCGACATTCTGAATTCACTAAAGTCTCTCTTTATCGAGAGCCTGGCCGGACTATGGTCAGCAAGGTTGGGATGCGAGACGAAGAAATTCAAAGCCCACCCACCACCCACTTCGTCCGCCATCGTCGATGATTTAACCGACATGCTCGACCGACCAAGACATCGACGGTATGGACGATGATGTAGGAGACGAGCAGAACCATCACCTATAGGGCAATCGGACAACCACCCCATCTCATGATGTATACATGGTGGACACACCTAAAAGAAACGACGACGAGGAACAAAGGACGCGAACGAGGATCGCTCTCAAAAGGCCAAAGTGGGCGTAAGCGCCGCTCCAAACCCCACCGGGCAGAGACCGCAGCCATACAGCACCCAGCCATAGAGCAAGGCGAATCGCGGACGATGAACATGCCATCGAGCAAACCGTCTAACAGGGCAACTTGATAAACAAACCGTCCCCGCGAAGACAATAATCCGAATGGCCTCACGCCGACAAGCTACGGAGCGAAGAACCTCCACAAAAGGCTCGCTACCATCTGCCAGCCTGAAAAAGCGAAGCGAAGCCTCAAAACAGCGGAAGATGCACTCAGAACTAGATGGAGCAAAGTACTCAACACCGCAGACAAATACGGCGACAGTCGCCGCACAAAGATCTATCCAAAGTGAAAATTACTGCCAGAATTTGATGAGGAGGCCTTAGAGCCCCCGCAATCAAAAAATAAGGAAGCCACCCGGTCAGGTGAACAACCCCATGGCCAACATAGAGCGGAAAGGGCGCCGCACACAAGTCGGCACGCGATCCGCACAAGGATTCGCATCAAAAAGATGGCCCAGCTAGATCTATCTACGGGCCAAGAAAGCAAGCTCTAGTAAGCAATGCAACGCATCAAGTACCCGAACATCACGGTACACCCAAATATAGGGGTGCCGCACACCCCCTATACTTCACCGATGAGGTGCTGGATCATGAATTTCCAGCGGGATTCAAGCCCGTTAACATAGAGGCATACGACGGAACAACAGACCCTGGAGTCTGGATTGAGGATTACATCCTCCACATACACATGGCTAGAGGAGATGATCTCCACGCCATAAAATACTTACCCCTCAAGCTCAAAGGGCTTGCCCGGCATTGGCTTAAAAGCCTTCCTGAAAACACCATTGGAAGTTGGGAAGAGCTCGAGGATGCTTTTCGGGCAAATTTTCAAGGGACCTATGTCCGACCTCCGGATGCAGACGATTTAAGTCATGTAACTCAACAACCCGGAGAGTCAGCCCGGAAACTCTGGAACAGATTTCTTACTAAAAAGAACCAGATAGTCGATCGTCCGGACGCTGAAGCCTTAGCAGCTTTCAAACACAAGAGTTCGAGACGTAATGGCTCGCCAGACACCTCGCCAAGAAAAGCCAAGAACAATGGCCGCACTAACAAGCCTCATGACCCGCTTTTATGCAGGAGAGGATAGCTGGTTGGCAAGATGCAGTACAAGTGACCCAAGTACATCCGGGTTAGGGATGGAACGGAAACCGCGGACGCAGCAAGGACCAGCGCCGACCAAGGAAACAGCTCAAGAGCACGGCAGTCAACGCCGGATTCAAAAGCTCTCGGCGAGAATCAAAAAATCTGCCCCTCAAGGATAATAGGACGAGCTATCTAACCTAAACAAAATCTTGGACAAGATATGTCAAATCCACAAGACTCCTGGAAGCTCGCAAACCATACCCACACATTGTTGGGTCTTCAAGCAATCCGCAAACTCAACGCCGAACACAAGGCTCGACACACCAAGCGAGGAGCGATGACGAACCCCGCAAGCAGAGCACCGGAAAACAAAAGAATTTCCCACAAGAAGTCAAAACAGTAAACTCACTTCACGTGACAAAAGGAAAAAACATAGTGGCGCCTATAGAGATACGCGCCATACGGCCTATCCCAGAGGACTCCTGCCACTGGTTGTTAAAACCAATCACCTTCGACCAACAGGATTACTCTAGAAGTATCCGGAATGTAGGATGGACTGCCTTGGTATTAGATCCCATAATTTACGGACTCCACTTTACACAAGTCCTAATGGACGGCGGCAGTGATCTAAACCTGCTATATCAGGACACAGTCCGCAAAATGGGGATAGACCCAACAACAATTCGCCATAGCAACACTTCCTTTCAAGGGGTAATGCCAGGCCCAGATGACCATTGTACGGGCTCTCTCCTGCTAGAGGTTATGTTCGGCTCACCCGACAACTTCCGCCGTGAAAAGCTAACCTTCCACATCGCCCCATTTACAAGTAGCTATCAAGCACTACTGGGACGCGAAGCTTTCGCTCGCTTTAACGCAATACCGCATTGTGCATCTCTTATACTTAAAATGCCCGGTCCGCGAGGCATCATCTCATTAAAGGGAAATATCGAGTGTTCCTCGAGCGCGGAAGGTTGTGCGGCTGCCTTGACAGCCACACACTAAACCGGCTTCACTAATCAAAGCACCTAAATAGGTCGTTCGCACTCGGACATGGCTAGACGAGTCCGCGTGAAACATAAGGGCTTACTAGCCGATACCCTCGCATAAGGGGCCCCGCCATATACAACAAGAGACTATAAAGCTCAATTTTATTCATTTTTTGAATTGTACTTTGTTTATTTAATATAACGTACATTTTCACATGATCTTTTCAACTAAGTTCCTCTCTTTACAGATGAACACTGTGCTACACCCGCCCAAGATACTGCACAACGGAGACACAGCGCAGACGCAAGAGGGACCTGCTCCAAGGATTCTTTTCAGATTAAGACCCACGTAAACCTTTTTACTGTCTCTTGTTGATACACATCCCCTCGCTTTCTTGCTATAACCGAGGTGGAGGCAAGCCTCGGGCATGTGGTCACGCCGAATTTCGCTGCACTGGACACCTGGGCTTATTACTAAGGGTGTTCTTCAGCCCGTTTTCATAAAGACCGAATACCTTAGGGAGTGTTCGGCGCTATGAAGTTTGGCCTTATATGCATCAGTTCGAATCATGTCTTTGGTCAAATGTTGGGTTTGTCCGGTTCCTGTGTTTTGCTGCCTTACATTCTCGCTTCTATCGCTAAGGCGGCACTCAGGAGAACTATCATGGACAGTTCTCGGTTCAGCCAAA